>CM053788.1:173406230-173908730 GCA_028749045.1 Cupressus sempervirens | reverse complement strand
ATGCTAGCCTCATCTGTCATTTTTGTAACCTTCTTCCATTTCTTCCCCTTCATGGACAACCCAGTAGCCATTGCAATAACATTCTCATTAACTTGGAATGTAATACCATTTATGGTAACCCTATGGTCATTCCACCTATTCACAAACTGAAGAGAACAATTTTTGTCATACCTCGCCATTGCTTGCATATAAGGAAGAAATCCCCCTTCTTTTAATAGGAACCAGGTTCCCATCCTATCTTTGAAATTTTCTATCTTTTTTGGTTCCAGTCGATTCAAATCTCCATTCATTTCTTCCCCACTAATTCTTGATCCACCAACTTCAATAATTTGCATCTGAACCTTCTTGCTATCAATCTTTTTGTCAACAATGATATTATTAAACATTAACAACACAACAATGATGTAGATAACCTCTATAGGGTCTTTAAACTTCCTACAAGCAAGTTTTTGGGGTGCTTAAAAATCCCATTCATTTTCATTATAGGATTTGTGTGTACTTAGCATCATTACTCTACCATCCTTGAAATCTCTGACAACATCCATAATTATATCTTTCATACTTTTGAAAAGGAAATAATTTAAATTTCACATTATGTTACCATAATGGTGAAGTAACTCATATCTCAAATTGCATCTATTTATTATCTAGTCTGTACAAAAGTGTCTCATCATCTTTCCCTTATTAATTTTATTAAATTTAGCAAATCTTGCCTTCCTAGATATAATACTGCTAAAATTGGCACTTTATTTGTCTACCCATGCTTAATTTTTGTTTCCCCCCTTTCCTTATAGATCAGGGTCTTAATTTCCTCCTTTAGGATATCCATGCTTCTTCAACATGCCATTTTCTTTAATTCAAACCCCATGGAAACAGCAACATCCACCACCATATTACCTTCCATATACATGTGCTACAATTAGACTTTTCCATCCCATTTATGATATGTCTAATATTTGTGATGATATTTTGGATATTCCAGCTGGGCTAAGAAGCTCCCTTTGCCATATCAATTATTAATTTGGAGTCACCTTCTATAATTATTTCCTTTATTTGTATTTCACTGATCAATTTTAGATCCCAAAGTAGAGCCATCGCTTCAGCCAAATTATTACTTCCTCCACCAACATTCCTAGAGTAGTCTAGCAACACATCACCATTTCCATTCCTCAACACTCCACCCTCTGCCCCTATTCCCTTTCTGGCAGCACCATCAAAATTTAGCTTAAGTTGTGTTATTGTTGGTGGTTTCCATCTTGTCTACTGCCTCTTTATAACCTTAGAGTTATCAAATTGATTAAGATTCCATTGAATACCACACTTTTTCACTATTTGGCATTCCTTCTTACCTGGTCCTTCCTTCGGTGTCTTACATTTGGCAATCCTTATATTTTCTTTTAGTAGTTTCTCCATAATTCCCATCACGACCTCCTCAGGTCTTTTCTCTTCTCGAAAGATTCTATTGTTTCTTTCTTTCCATATGTGCTAGAAAATATATGGTGGGAAAATTCTCCATAAGAATACTAGCTTGGGATGATAAAAGGGACAATCCTAGTTTTCCACGAATTGACTTAAGTTCTCCTTCAACACCCAACATAGTCCAAATTTCTCCCATGCTAGTGACCAGATCTTTAGGGTATATGGGACTTCAAGGAAAAGGTGAGAGATATTCTCCTCTTTTTCTTTGCATAGATAACATTTGTTTGTGATAAAAAAGCCCCTTTTTTTTTTCAGATTGTCTAGTGATAGTATTTTACCATGTTGAATAGTCCGCTAGAAGAAATTTATTTTGGGTAGAAGATTACTAATCCAAACTTTACGCCATATTGTTGGACAAAAGTCCTTTCTAAAGAGATGTTTGTAATCTGACTTGATAGTAAAATTACTAGTATGAGTTAAATCCCATACCACTTTATCCTCTTGAACTAGAATTGGGAGTTTTTGTGCTTCAATTAGCTCTTCCAATTCTTTAAGAAGTTGAATATCCTCCTAGGAACACGTATCTTTTTGCAATTTCTTCCACTTCCTTCTATGGTCAATATATAATCCCCCACTCTTGGCCCCATCTTTGTCTTCAATTTCTCCATTAGTCTTTTAAATTTGCTGTAAACTAACAATTTCCTCCCCATCCAATTATCCTCCAAGAACTTGATGTTTCACCCATTTCCCACAATTGACCTTATCCCTTCCCTCAACATACCTCTTCTTTTGACAATATTCATCCATATTTTGGATCCTCCTAGGAGGTCATTGTTAAAAATATTATGAGTGAATGGGGAGTTAGGTAGGTATTTGGCTTTCATGATATTGCTCCAATTTGTATTGTTTTCTCCCAATCTCCATCCAATTCTAGCAAGGAGGGCTTTATTTAGATCTCTAAGCCTTCTCACTCCAAAACCTCCCCTTTCCTTTGGTTTGCAAACATCCTCCTAGTTGACTAGATTTAATTTTTTCTTTTCCTCTTTACCTGACCAAAGAAAATTCCTCTGTATTCTCTCAATTTTGTCTTCCATTTTTTGATTTATTTTAAAAAGGGATAGAAAGTAGATTGGAATGCCCTAGAGAGCCATAGAGAGTAGCTATAGTTTACCAGGATTAGTAAGGATTTTCCCTTTCCACCTTGCCAGCTTCTTTTGGATTCTTTCAACAACAATATTCCAAAAATCATTAGTCACCTCCTTAGTGGTTAATGGTAGGCCAAGATAACTATCCGGGAGGTTGGCTGACTGATAGCCTAAAATGTTCCTAATCTTCCTCTACATAAGAGCATCAGTGTTAAAAAAATAAAGTTTACTTTTAAAGTAGTTTATTTGTTGACCTAAGCTATCTTCATAGTTTCTAAGTATACTCTTCCATACCTCAGCTTCCATAATAGAGGACTCTCCAAAGAGAAAGGTATCATAAAAAAATTGTTGTAACACTTTAGTTTTAGTAGTAGTAGTAGATTTAATTCATTTAACACATCCCATATTTACTAGTTTGGAAAATGATGTCCCCAACACCTCTGCCACCATAATAAAGAGGTAGGGGGATAGTGGGTCTCCTTGCCTTAATCCTCTCTTTGCTTCAAAATTACCCTAAAGAGAGCCATTTAGTAGGATTACATACTGGATAGTACCCGTCATCATCCTAATAAGGTTTATGACTTTATCATTAAACCCCACTCTTTCAAGCACATCATAAAGCAAGTCCCACTTTACCCTATCATACGCCTTATAGATATCCAACTTGAAGGCCATACCAAGTCTTTTATTTTTCTCCATGGAATGTATAATATCATGAGTAGTTATTGCAGCATCCATAATTTGTCTTCTCAAAAAAAACCCCTTTTGTGGTGCTCCTATGATGTTTTCAAGGAAGGGCTTAATCCTATTGACCAAAACTTTGGCAAGAATTTTATAAACTGTGTTACAGAGGCATATAGGTTTGAAGTCTAGGAGACTCATGTTGGGTGTTCATTTTGCACGAGGTCAATGACAGGAATCCATAGTGTAATGCCTCTCTTGAAAAGCAAATCTTTTAAAGGATCCACTCCAAGGTTCAGTGTTTGTCTTGTGATGTACCAAAATTTTCTCAGTAGAAGATAAATGTGAATGTTCACGAGGAGGCCTTTGCTGGTTCCAAAAACTCTTTTACCTTGGAATCAAGTAAAGTCTATTTGCTATCTCAAAATATCACACCAAAAGAACAATATTTTTGTATTTTTTGTTTTTCAATGAATGCAACTCTAACAATGCAGCTACTACGAGGTCCTATTCTAATAGGGGGTTAGCAAAGCAAATAAAAAAACTGAAAGAAAATAACATGAAAAAAAAAATCTTGAAATTGAAATTCTTAAACGGACATAAGCTACAGAACACAACACACTGTGAGTTAAACCTTCGAAGAAATCGGTAGGAAACCAATGAAAACAAGAGCAACACTTCCCAGAATCCACTGATGTAATCATTGGTGAGAATCTTTAACAAATTGAATGTTGTTTCACTCTTCGTCAAATCGCAAGGCCATGAAAAGTGTGCTCATGTGAGACAAAAAGCCCTGTAGACACAATCAGGTGATCTCTTCTCAAGCTCTTTACGCCAACAGAATTCATATATCTGTAGCAAACACCAAAACTAAAATATCGCACAACCATAAACAATGAAATAAGCCTTTGGCTCAATCAAAATCTCATGAATAAAATCCACAGAACAATGACACATTCAGGCAAGAATAACTACACTCCAAATGCTAGCACCAAAAGCATAACTTTATTGCATAATAACGGTGACCCTTTTTACATTTTACAATTGGGTATTTATAAGAAATCATCTACTCAATTTGTGTTGAGAGTGAGAGATATCTTGATGCAATAAAATGCTTTTAAACATTAAAACAAACTAAATATATACAAACTGATAATCTAACTGGTGCTTAGAGGAAATCCATCCATATTTTATTCATTAATTGGATTCATGAGCCCTTTACATGTCAAAAAAAATGAAAGCATGAGAGAGAAAGTAGGAGGAAGCCATCAGTCGAAGTAGAAGTGCATGGAGACACCAAAAATAGAAGCTGGCCCTTCACTTGATGTGTGTTGGAGTTAACTTGCCATCAAAATGCGTTTCCAATGCATGGAAAGTGCTATTTTTGGAACTGGCAGTCAACTGCCAGTGCACCTCTAAATTGTGGAGCTGTAGAGCTGCGGACCTACAGATCTACAAACCTCAACTGGGTCAAAATCTCAAAATTTTACTAAGTGTCAAAATTGAAATTCTGGCATCTGGGTTTTTCTCATCTCTATCCTAAAGATATGTTTGGATGTTTGCCCTTGAATTTCTCTATAATCTCAATAATCTTAGCAAAATCAAGAAGATCAAAAGCCTCATACTTATCTTTGACCTTTTGTCAGTAGTTGTCCACCTCAATTTGAGTTTCTGCAAAATCTTTGAGTTTGGTATCCAACTCTAACAATGCTTCTTCTATCCTGAAGGCTTGTCTAATTTCTTCATCACTGGATGCTTCCTCTAAAGTCTTTCTAAAATTTTCCACAACTACCTCAACTGGTAAAAGCTTCTCTCATTCTTCATCTTCAAAAATATCCAAGCACGCATCATTGTACAAATTTTTTGCTTCCAAAATTCACTCTCGGGCTTGGTCCTTGAGCCTATGTATCTCATCATGCAATGTTTCCATCACTTTGTTTCCCTCTGCAATCTTTTCTATCTAATCATCTATCATGTCTAGCTCTTCTCTGGTATATACATCAATTAGAATGTGGTACCTTTGTCCTTTTACGACTGTAGAGTTTTCAAATCCTTGCTCCAAACTTGTACCTCATCCATAATACTAAAGTCCTACCTCAAAATTAACATGATCTTATCAACATTCTCTTGTGTAGCATGTAACAACTTCAAACTTCCAGTAATTATAGTGACACCCCTATCCTCAAGGCTGTCTCGCCAATCCTGAAAATCTCTCAAAAATGGACTGAGCCGTACACCTTCCCCTTATTTAAGAATAGTAGTCAAAGTCTCCTCAGGGAATTCAGAATCAAGAGGAACAATAACTTCAGCTAAATATCCTTTAAAGATCTCAACTTGAATTTGAAGTGCTTTGATTTCAATCTCATCATGTTCCATATGGTTAAGAACCTCCTTGACTCCCATAGTCATCATCTATCGAGAAGTATCCCGTGTAGGCTTTCCTAACATGATATCCCTCACTTCATAGTCCTGAAGGCTGAGAGCTTCTTCATCTGTACCTTTCGGAGGGTGAGCCACCTGTGTAAATAGGTCCTGGTTATGAGTAGTAGTAATGAATGCAAATGGTGTTGCATCATGTAATGGAGAGTCAGGCTTGTTCAAAATCTCTACAATGTCACAAATGTCATCCTCTAAAGTAAGGAATTGATGCTTAGCACTTCTCATTATTTCCTTCCAGAACCATCTTTGGATATGTCTTTCTGTAACCTTGGCTCTAGATGATGAAGGGATGTGTTCAACTACCTCCTTCCCTTTGTTGCTCTTTCTTGGAGTCTCCTATTGTGAGGGTTCTTCTTCTATAGTCTTAGTTTTTGTAGATCCTGTAGTTTTATCCTCAACTTCCTGGGGAGGCTGTTGTATACATTCTACTACTTGTACCTCTTTTGAGGGCTCATCAATAACCCTTGGTTCTAGTTCTCCTTGTAATGAAAATTCCTTCTGAACATGTTCTTCTGAACTTGGAGGTGGAGGTGTCACTGAAACCTTATCTACCATCATACCCTGAGGTGAAGATGGAAGTGTTGGATGAGGACCTTGTGTCTCAGGTGGCATCTGCGTCCAATCTTGCTGTTGAAATTCACCTATAGGAATATCTCTAATCTTATCTCCAACCAATTTTGTACCCATTGGCATGAAATCAAAATTTGGAATGGAGAGAATATCATCACCTAGCTCCCTTTGCTCATTCATCCATCGTTGTACTTCATCTTTCAAAGAAGAGAGTTCTACCATTTCAGCTTGGGTGGGTGGTGGGGTATTTGTGACATTCTTCTTTCTTTCCAATTTTGTGGCTTTGGCCAGTCAAGTTTTCCTTTGTAGAGGCACTTGCTCTTCCTCCTCATCTGACTCTATTTCATCCTCATCTAATTCTTCCTCAGGGATGGTTTTAGGAAAAGATGGATTAGGCACCAATCTTTTATGAACTCTTTGCCTCTTTTTCATTCTAACCTTGACCCTACTTTGCTTTTGTGGAACCATAGGAGAAGCAGGCTCTTCATGCATCGAAAGAATGAATGTCTCTGGAATCTCTCCCTCATCTTGTTGGCTTGAAAAAATAGGAGGCAATGGAAAATCAACCTGGATACGAGAAATTCCAGGGTCTTAGGGGTCCTGGGGAGTATATTCATGTTGCTGCGAAGGGGCCTATTCTTCAACATGCTCTATTTGGATCCCCTAAGGAGAGGCTCTCTTCCTCTTTTCTTTCTTCTTCTCTGAAGGATGGTAGTATCCCATTAGATGATCAAGCTAGTAGACTATTTATGGCCTGATAGGAGACTGGAGCACAAAGATAGGAACTATGACTTTCCTCCTCTTTACCCTTTTGGGGTGAGCATGTGCATGGAATATCACTGTATCCAGAATTGGATCAAGTAGAAAGGGTTTCTTGATCCAACTCTTTGTCATTCTAATGACATGTCTTGCTTGATGATTAATATCATCTCCTTCCTCTCTATCAATTTCTACATTTAGGATGGTCCTTTCACCAACTTTATTTGTATTGAATAAGGGATCTAGTAGCTCCTGTGAATCCTGTAACCTTATCTCATCTAGGATGGTCAAATGGAGAGCCTTCTCTGCTGAATACAAAGTCATTCTACAATAGTCCCTGATACAAACATCATAGTCATTTGTGGCATTCATCCAATGATCTTCAATGGTGTCTTCATGGTAGAACTCTTTTCCTGCCAGATTTTCCACTTTACCAACATTGTCAAAGAATGGCCAAGGAGAGTAATGTTCTTCGAGAGGATAATTTTCCCATTCCCATTCGAAAGTCAGCATATCCTGCTTTCTCTTTACTTGGTATGTTCCTATTACAAAAGGCCAATCCCAATAAGGCCTTCATTGTTTCTTGATCCTCTCATAAGCTGACTCAATCTGTCAAGAAATTTCCATTAGAACTAACTTGTCACTTGGGTATCTTGGGAGCTTCTTTGGATGGATAGATGCACCACCAACCTGAATGTATGTGAATGTTTGGAACTAGATGAAATATGCACCAAGAGCCGTGATCTGTTCCTTGGCCTCATCAAAAAATCTCTTCGCATAATCCCCTTTGATGAATCGAATGATGGCAAAGATGAAGGCATCATTCACAATCTTGTACTTTTTTCTTTATGGTGAGAGCTTCTTCTTAACTAGCTAAGGATAAACTCTATACTGTCATGTATTAGGATCCTGCATACTACCCTTCTTGTACAACCCGAGATAGTCGATGGCTCTCGCTGCAAGTAGATATACCACATAAGAAGTCATATAGAACTTCTTTTTGTCCTAATCTGTCCACAACTGGTCACACATTTTCTCACTAAGTGCGGTGGCCCAATCTAGTGGCATCTTTGCATATCTGATGGTCTCAATGAAGTTAACCATGAATGGAGCAAGATGACCCGCTGCAGGCAATCCCATAACTATGCTAAGGAGAATGATTGAATATCCAATCTCATCCTTCATGTATCCTCAAGTCATATCTACTTTACTGATTGTCTTTCCCTGAGATGGCTTCTCAATGAATTATGATGAACATATGATGTCAATGGCCTCCTGGTAATGATCCTTATGCCACCTCTCAACTGCTTCATATGAAAGCTTGATAAACTGATCAACTCTAGGTAGGTGGAAAACCCTCTCGATATAATTAGGTCATAGATCTAAGACCACTTCCCTAGTGATTCTCTTTACCACCCTTTCCTTAGGAACATAATGCCAAGATAAGGTCATAATCAATTCAACTGACTGAACGGTCCCAGGATGTGATGCTGCATTTACCAATCTAGACTAGATTAAGGCAGGTCTCAAAGAAGATCTTTTAGTTGGGTTGTTACAAACCCTCAAAAACTCTCCCAAGTCCGTGTGTCCAAGTTCTATGTCTTTGATCTCAGAGTGTTCATTGTGCAACTGTGACTTCAGAGTTACGCCTTGGAATTCGTACACAATTGGTTTTGTTGTTCATCTAGATGTGGACGCCATTTGATTATATTACCTGCACATCACAAAGAGAAAAAGAATGATTAATTATTGGATATATATGAAACATAAAAAAAATGATCTCCTAGAACTTATTTAATTTTTTTTTTAATTACAATTTTTTTTTTTGGGTTTTCGACTTTTCAAAAAAAAAAAAAAAAAGTGTTTTAAAGCATGGTGGTGGTGGCCCAAAAGGTGTGGCAGTGTGGCAGCCCCGCACGTGCATGCTTAAGAGGGCACGGTGATAGTGGCACACGTGCATCCAAAAGGGCACCCGACGGTGGCTGTGCGTGGCCCAGAAGGCGCACATAGTGCCGTGCCGTGCGCAGCCCAAAGGGCATGGTGGAAATGTTGCATTGCACACCCAAAAGGGCTCTGTGGCAGCCATGGCACGTGCCCAACAAGGTGCACATTGTGCGATGCTGTGCACAACCCAGAAGGGCACCATAGCGGGCCGTGCACATCCAAAAGGGCATGCGTAGTGCCGCATCACACACTTCCCCTTTTGGTTGTGCATGCGCGCGAGCGTGAGGGCTGCATGGAGGTAGAGGGGGAGGGGAAGGTTTCCATACCTTTCCCTCTCAGCTCTTCTTCTTCAAAAATAACGAAGTAAATAAAAAAGGGGGGAAGGGGGTTTTTATAACTTCCCTTCCTTCTCTTCTTTGCATGCGTGTGTGCCTCGATATGCACACGCGTGCAAGATTTTATTTTATTTTTTTGACCTTTTGACTTTAAAATTCTAACTTATTTAACCGAGTTTCTTTCTTCTCCCGACTCCCAAACTATGAGTCTGGGAGTCAAAGAAAGGTAGGGGGTCCCCATTCCTAATAAGGAATGGGGCGTGTGTTGTAGAGACCACAAAAAATAGCCCTAAAAAAAGGAAGAAATGGCCAAGGCATTTCTTCATCAGCAAACATTCTTCCACTGTGTGTCAAACACCAACCGAACTTTGAACACCTCGAGCGTATCTCAGATGACCTTGCAATCCAAATTTTTGAAGTCAAAACCTTCAAACTCAACATGTGCATTGTGTATTCATTCCCTTTGACGTGTTAGGATGTCATCAATCAAAGTCCTCTGTCAACTCAAAACAATCTTCCACCCCTCCCAGCTCATTCATTCAGAATTTCCATGAAGGCTCTTTGTTAATCAATTGCTTGACCAGATAAGAGAATTAGTTTGAGGGCTCTTGGCAGGATGTCACATTCTTGTAGTTTTGGGCCTTTTTCATAATTGCTCCATATCATTTAAAATGTTACTTTTGATGAAACAATACTTTTGACTGCAAGACACTTTGTTTTGTAACGTATCTCTAGCCATTTTAGATCGGTAAAATCGTTCAGACTTAACACCGTCTCTCTTTTTTGTTTTTTGTTTTTTTAAATTAATTTTTGTATCTTGACTACCCCTAGATTGTGTAGCCAGAACATCGATGTCATTTCTTGGATTCGATCTCTTATGAACATCCCTTGCGTTTCTCTTTTAGAACTTTTTTAGGAAACTCTTACGCTGAACAATGATCTTAGCAACCTTTCGAGGAGACCCCTCCTATTTGAACTAGTCAAAATTTGGATCATTTCTCGTTATCTTTGACTTGAAATTGAACAACACCTAACACAATCAAATCTTTAAATTTGCAAAGTGTTGAGAGCTTGTTAGTCTAGGCTTTTGATTTATAGATTGAAAGTCCCTTAATTCCACAAAAGATGTCTGTTGCTTGCTTGGTATAAAACACCCAATCGTCCAAATGTTTTGATGAAGAAATACCTCTTCCTAAAATTAGGACCAAAGAGTGTTTAGTAAAATCTTGAGAAAAAATCCCAAGTAAAGCTTATCCCGTAGGACTGACCTAACTTTGAAAGAAAACACATGACTGAAAGCAAACACACAACTTAGAAAAAAGAAACACACTTGCAAAAGTAAACACTCTTGCATAAATAAAAATTTAATCTACATGCTAAAATGAAACCTAACTAATTTTTTTATTATTTTTATTTTTTTTGTGTTAGGCTTCAAAATAATGTTTTAGAAATTGCCTATTTATGGGCAAAGGTAGAAACTCCCCCTGTAAGGAACTTAGCCTAAATGCATCTGATATGGGCCTGTCCACAAGCATTGAAACTTGGTATGGCTTCCCAACTTTTCTTTCACCTTATCCAAAAGTAGGACGAGGTCCAAAATCCTGAAGGATTTTATCGTGGCCCTCTTTTCCAACCATTTCTTAACAATGGCTTGATGTTTAGCCATGTGCTCTAATGCAGTTGTTCGTTTCTCATCCATTTCCAAAAGATTCATCAGTCAGATTTGTACTCTATTAGTGTCATCAGCATACCCACTCATGAATTTTAAAATAGGAATTTTGAGATTGAGCAGGAATACCGGTTCTTGCCCGTAAACAAGTAGATAGGGAGAAGTACCCAAGGCCTTTTTCACTCTAACCCAATTTATCCACAAGGCATATTTCAATTGTGTATGCCAATACCTAAGGTTCTCCTTTAGTAGTCATTTTATCACAGTGATTAAATTCTTGTTTGTAGACTCCGCTACCCCATTTCCTTGCAGGTAGTAATTTGAGGAGAATCTGATGATGACTTTGTTTTCAAACACCCATTGTGTCAAGAATGCAGATGCAAATGTAGATCCATTGTCACATACAAGAGAAAATGACATTCCAAATCTAGTAACAATATGTTCTTCCAAAAAGTCTGTCACCACCTTAGTAGTGCAATTTTTGAAAGTCTCTACCTCCGTCCATCGTGTGCAATAATCCATAGCTGTAAGGATGAATGCGTGTCCAGTTGATGATGGTGGGTTTACTGGACCAATGAAATCCAGTCCCCATTTTGTGAAAGGGCACACCTTGTATACCAGTTACAGTGGCATTGTTGGGTGCCTCTCTTTGTTAGCACTAGTTTGGCATGTATGATAGGAACATACATGCTCAAAAGTATCCTTGAATATTGAGGGCCAAAAATAACCTGATCTTAAAATCATGTGAGCTGTTGCTTCTACTGAACCATGTCTCATACCATACTTATCATGAAAATGTTCTAGGACATCCTTAGCTTCTTCACGTCCTAAGAATTTCAAATAAATCCCTTCGTAGTTTCTTTTATAGAACTTGCTACCAAGTAACTTGTAAGACTTGTATTTTATCTTAAGTCCCCTACGTTGTGAACTGTTCATCCATTTGGGATATTGATCTTGTAGAAGATAATAGACAATATCCTAGTACCACACATCTGTTACCATATCTTGATTGATATCAGCTTGTGATACAACCATCTTCTTTTGATGATCTTCATTAGTTTCATCATCAAATTTGAATTTCCTTTTGATTTCCTTCCTAGTTGTTAGCGATCATTTTGGATAATCCTTGGCCTTTGACTAATCACATAGGTTAAATCTCTAGATCAAATTCTTGAAGTATTGCCATCCACTTTCCTCTTCTTTCATCGAGTTCATTCTGCATCAAAAGCATCTTTACTATTGGGTCAGGTACAATTGCATACACCTTAATTCTGAGTATGTAGTGATGGAACTTCTTTATTGCCTTGATTAACGCAAATGACTATTTATCAAGATTTTAATATTTCAACTCAGTGTTCTTTAGAGGACAACTCATGAAAGAAATGGATCACTCATCTTCCTTCTCTCTTTTTTGCGTCAAGATCCCTGCGCAAGAATGTTCAGAAGCAAAGGAATAGATCTTGAATGGTAACTCATAATTTGGACTTAACAAAATTGGGGCTATGGAAATGGCAACCTTAATATCTTGGAATGATTTCTTTATCTCTAGTACCCATTCTATTTTAGCCCCCTTTTTGAGTAAATCATTGAGGGGGCAAACTATCTCTGTGAAACTGCTTATGAATTTGCGTACAAAGTTTATCTTTCAAAGAAATATTTCAATTCCTTCTGACTGTGAGGAGGTGCTAACTTCAAAATAGACTCAAATCTATCTGGATCAATGGAAATTCCAACTTTAGAAATGACATGTCCCAGGAGCTTCCCTTTAGTAACACCGAACAAACATTTCTTGGGATTGAGTGATATGCCGTACCTACGACATCTATTGAATACCTACCTCAGATCAGTAATATGAGTACTTTGATCTTTTGAAAAGATAGTCAAGTCATCCATGTAGATGACTATACACCTATTTATGAATCCTTTGAAAGCTTCATCTATTGCTCGTTGAAATGTAGCTCCCGCATTAATCAACCTGAAAGGCATCCTTCTATAGGCAAACGTTCCCCACTTGGTTGTGAAAGCAGTCTTTAGCCTATCTTCTTCATTGACCATGAACTGGTTATATCCTAAGTAACCATCCAAGAATGAAATCATCTTTGAACCATTAACGATTTGCAACACCTCATCTAATGAGGGTAGAGGGTAGTAATCCTTCTGAGATGCTAAATTCAAGTTATGAAAGTCAACACAAAGGTGAATCTCTCCGGTCTTTTTTCATACAGGGATTAGATTTGCTACCTAGGTGGAATGACGAATAGGAAATATGATCTTAGCATCCAATAGTTTCTTAACTTCTTTCATAATCAGTGGTTCAATTATCGGATTTACTGGTCGTTGTCTTTGCTGGAAAGGTTTAGCATCTAGTTTCAGTGGGATGTCATGTGTGATAATCTCAAGATCATAAGTCTTTAACTCTTCATAGCTCCAAGCAATACCATCTTTATACTCAGTGAGAAATTTGAGCATGTCATCCCTTTCCTTTTGATTGCATGCTTTTCCTATTTGCACCATTTTTGGTTCTTCATCAATACCTAAATTGTAGGAGTCACCTTATTCGATTCCTTTCTCTTGAGTTTCCCTTCTATTGAGTGCTGATTCATCACGGTCGAAGATGCATTCAAGTTCAACTATTCCTTTAAAAATGCTATTGGTTTTCAAATTAAGGATTCCATCATCATCCTCAAGCTCATCATCTTCAAGCTTGTCTTTAGGTGTATCATCAATCTCTTGTCCTTGGAAATGGTGACTGCACATAATAAACTCGAGTGTATGTTGATCATCTTGAAAGACCTGAAAGTTTGTGATATTGTCAAGAATGGCAGGAACGACAACTAATATAACTGAGAATCTTTTCAAATTTGTTCTTTCTATTGGTTGTAAAGCATTGGCTAAAATAGCAAGGGCATCTGCTACCACATTCTTTCTTCTTGGAATGGATTTGATGTTCAGAGCTTCAAAGTCATCCATTATATTCCATACCCTTTTCCTGTAAGTGATTAATCTTTTGTCATTGCATGAGTATATGGATTTTACTTGTCTTATCAGTAGTTGAGAATCCCCTTTGATTATAAGAGTAGTAACTCCTTTTTCCAATGCAAAGAGAAGCCCTCGAATCAAAGCTTCATATTCTGCACCATTATTCATACATCTAAACTGCAATCAATATGCAACATAGAAAGACCTACCTTTTGGGTTGATTAGTTCAATACCTACATCGGCTCTTGATTTGCATCTGGAACCATCAAATCAGAGTGTCCAAACTGCATTTTCCTTGGGCTTTCTAACTTTGTGCTTATTTGTCCTTAACTTTTCTTTTACTTGAGTCTTGAATGACTGTTTCTTGGGAACCCATTGTAACTGTTCTCGTGTAGGGCTTGATGAGTCTCCTTCATACCCCATGGATAGAGGAAGAGTGTGTTTTTCTTGATTCTCCTAAATTTCCCCTATTAGCTCACTGATTTATTCAACTTTAGGTTTAGGATGAATGACTACTGAGGTCCATCCTTTACCTTTAACATATCATCTTCTTCTCTAAACTATAATAATCCCGGGAGGAGGAGAAGATAAACCTCCACCATCTGAAGAGGTATTGCTGTATGATACATTTAGATCTTCACTTTCCTCTTCAGTTTGTTCAATAAGGATGGATGAATTCACTGAATCTTTACTTTCAATAATTCTATCACTTGAGGTCTTTGTACTCTTGTTTTCCATTATTTGTGTGAAAACCTTTACTACTGCTTCTTGGCATACTGAACATTCAAACTCTGAATGACTAACTTTGTGCAACCGACAAAATCCTAGAAGGAGGAGGATACTAGGGTCAGCTTCCTCTCCTCAAAAATGTAGATTAGTCACCATACTTTCTATGAATTATGTTACGGTCTCAATTTTGGGTACCAACACCTTAGGTTCTTCATTTTGATCTTGAGATGTCTTGTTTGGAACCATATTCAATACCATCACTTTGTATGAACCCAGGTCAGATTGTAAGAATGCTACCTCATTCGGGGCATTGTAATCCGTGATCATTTTTTTTAGTTTGGGCTCAACATCTATCTTGATTTGATTGTTCAAACCTTTCCATGGCAACCATAATTGAGTGAAATCTGTAGAGAACCATCCTCTGAGACATTTTGTCCATTCTCTGCTTAGGAGTAATCCATATGTTTACGAGATGTCAACCACATGTATGTCAACAATATCCTAGATCCGAGGATCAACTGTTAGTTGTATCCACACATCTTTAAATACTCCAATGACTTTTACCTCTATTTTATCCAATTGTATTACCACTCGGTTAGAGGGTTGAGGATTAACTCCTAGCCTTTGAGCTATTGATAATGGCATCACATTACACAAAGCTCCTGAATCAATAAGACAATTGTGAAGATTCTTTCCATATATCCTTATGCTTAGCAAAAATGGGGGTACCTCAACTTTGTCCTTGAACATAGTGGGCATTGCTTCTGCAGCATTTACTTGTTGTGGCACTTTCTTTTGAGGGACATTTTTCATATTATGGGAAACCTTTGTATTATCTAGTGTCTTCATGAGTATTTCTCTTTGTTGTGGACAATTCTACAACATGTCAAACATGGACATATTGGCTTTCATTTTCTTCAGGTCTTCAACCGCATTATATTTTTTAGTAGACCAAGTTGGGTTCTTCAGTATTGTTGGTATGTTGACTTGATTTTGATACTGCTATCCTCCTTGGGCTGGCCTTACTGGTGGTGGATTTTTATTTGCTCTAGGATCAGGTGGACTTGGTTGCAAACTAGGAGGAATTCCATCAATCAAGGGATCCTTTTTGTTTCTGAGATTATATGTATTTCGATTATCATTTCGAAAGGCAAACATCTCATCATGTTGAAGATCAGGTTCTTGACTGAAAGGGAACGAGAATTCTTCATTTGCCTGTTGTTCCACTTGTACATTCTGTGTAGAATCGTAAGATTCTAATAAATTTGCATTGAATTAAATGGGAGGAGGATTATCATTCACTTGTGGCTTCTGATTCACATCTTGATTACCATTATAGTACACACCATCGTTGCTAGGCATATTTTGGCCATCATCATACTGATTAATATCAGCATACTAAATTTGTTGTTATCAGCAGGAATGCTTCCATTATTTGGTCAAGTGTTCCATTGTCGGTTTTGTCTTTGGAAGCCATTGTTGCGATTAGGAGGATTGAATTTGTTTCCTCCGCCATTGTTTCCTACATTGTTATTACCATTATTATTGAAGTTCCTGTTGTAATTCTGACCAAAATTGTTATTGTAGGGGCCGACATTATTTCTTTGGAAGTTTTTATTTTGTCCTTGAGAAAATCTAAGATGAGTCAACTCATTTTTCATTTGTGACATGGTGTTCTTCATCTGACCAACTTTTGAAAGGAGATTATTATCTGCTTCCACAGGAACCGTTGCCTTTTGTTCAAAGAAGGCTGTTTTCGGGGGCTCATACCCTGGATATGTTATTGCTTGAGTTTGTGGAGCGGGTACCTATTGTAATGGAACTAGGTTCATAGGTATGAATTGACTAGGTACGATGGGTGCTCCCATGGGAACTATTGGAATTGTAGGGACTATTTGCGTAGGAAGCATCATTCCTCCTCCATTAAGATTAGCTTGCTTTGTGAATGTGATTGCTTTTGCAAAGACTTTGTCTAATGTGTCAAAATTTGCTACAAGAAGTCTTCTTAGAAAAATTGCAGTAAGAGGATCCATGGCATTGAAATAAACTTGGATGACAGCTTCAACCAAAATTGTGTATGGTGTTTCCAACTTACAGTATGCCATATGAAAACGATGATTGAAGTGTGAAATTGTTTTAGCTAGGTCCCTTTTTATTGATACGAATTGTTGATGTATCACTGCTGGATTGATGAATGTTTTGAATTGTTCCAAAAATGATTTTTCGAAAGTGTCCCAGTGTCCAATACATCCTAGTGGTAGGTTCACGTACCAATTGAAGGAAATTTCACCCAAAGAGTAGGGGAATAAACGAAGAACCACATCTTCATTAGCAATTTGCTTTCGGTTGCAAATTTCCTTAAAAATCTTGACATGATCTTCGGTGGTTCTTGTTTCTCCATAAATAAACCTTGGAAAAAATTTCTCAGGATTCTTAGGGAGGTCATGGAGGACACCTCTCAAGCTAAGGGGTGAATCAACTGCATTTGCGAAAAAGGGCATTGGAGGATTTTGTGGACATAAAGGTGGCTAGAATGGTGATGGGAGTGTTGGAATATGTGGAGGTCCACTTGGTGGTTGAATGGGTGGTGGAGTAGAAGAAGATGATGAAATGTCAAATGGAAGTGGTTGAATTTAGGGTATTCCTATATCACTATGTGGCTTACAAAAATGAGTAAGCTCTAAAAATTCTTGGGCACTTGGTGAAGATCTTAACGCTCGCTGGAATGGGGATCTTGGATCAATATCTTCCAGGTTGTATCAATTCTAGAAAAAGCACACCTCTAAAGAAGTACACTTCCTCACTTCTTTTGAATTTTGTGCACCATAGAGTTTTGCAGAGCTATGGACCTATGGAGCTGAATTTTTGAAAATTTTAGAAGTGATTTCTGAACTTTTTACGTAGTCCAGATTATTGCAAGGGTGCAAAATTTTTGAAACTTTATCAAATCTTTCTTGTATCCAATAATAGGTTCTTTGTATTGCCCTCCTTCTAGTGCCACTTCTGTTGGGCGTTCATTTTGCACGAGGTCAACGACAGGAATCCATAGTGTAATTCCTCTCTTGAAAAGCAAATCTTTTAAAGGATCCACTCCAAGGTTCAGTGTTTGTCTTGCGACATACCAAAATTCGCTCAGTAGAAGATAAATGTGAATGTTCATGAGGAGGCCTTTTCTGGTTCCAAAAAATCTTTTACCTTGGAATCAAGTAAAGTCTATTCGCTGTCTCAAAATATCACACCAAAAGAACAATATTTTTGTATTTTCTATTTTTCAATGAATGCAACTCTAACAATGTAGCTACTATGAGGTCCTATTCTAATAGGGGTTTAGCAAAGAAAATAACAAAACTGAAAGAAAATAAAATGAAATAAAATAACTTGAAATTGAAATTCCTAAATAGACATAAGCTACAGAATACAACACGCTGTGAGTTAAACCTTCAAAGAAATCAGTAGGAAACCAATGAAAACAGGAGCAACACTTCCTAGAATCCACTGATGCAATCATCAGTGAGAATCTTTAACAAATCTAATGATGTTTCACTCTTCATCAAATCGCAAGGCCACAAAAAGTGCACTCATGTGAGACAAAAAGCTATGCAGACACAATTGGGTGATCTCTTTTCAAGCTTGTTATATCAACAGAATTCATATATCTATAGCAAACACCAGAACGAAAAGATTGCACAACCACAAACAAAATAATAAACCTTTGGCTCAATCAAAATCTCATGAATAAAATCCATAAAACAATGACACATTCAAGCAATAATAACTACACTCCAAATGCTAGCACCAAAAGCATAACTTTATTGCATAATAATGACGACCCTTTTTACATTTTACAATGGGGTATTTATAAGAATTCATCTACTCAATTTGTGTTGAGAGTGAAATATCTTGATGCAATAAAATGATTTTAAACATTAAAACAAACTAAATATATACAAAATGATAATCTAACTGGTGCTTAGAGGGACTCCATCCATATTTTATTCATTAATTGGATGCATGAGCCCTTTACATGTCAAAAAAAATGAAAGCATGAGAGAGAAAGTAGGAGGAAGCCATCAGTTGAAGTAGAAGTGCATGGAGACACCAAAAATAGAAGCTGGCCCTTCACTTGATGTGTGTCAGAGTTAACTTGCCATCAAAATGCACTTCCAATGTATGGAAAGTGCTATTTCTAGAACTGGTAGTCAACTATTAGAGCACCTTTGAATTATGGAGCTGCGGACCTGCGGACCTCAACTATGTCAAAATCTCAAAATTTTACTAAGTGTCAAAATTGAAATTCTGGCATCTGGGTTTTGCTCATCTCTATCCTAAAGATATGTTTGGATGTTTGCCCTTGAATTTCTCTATAATCTCAGTAATCTTAGCAACATCGGGAAGATCCAAAGCCTCATACTTATCTTTGACCTTCTGTTTGTAGTTGTCCACCTCAATTTGAGTTTCTGCAAAATCTCTGAGTTTGGTATCCAACTCTAACAATGCTTCTTCTGTCTTGAAGGCTTGTCTAATGTCTTCATCACTGGATGCTTCCTCTAAAGTCTTTCTGAAATTTTCCACAACTACCTCAACTGGTAAAAGCTTCTCTCATTCTTCATCTTCAAAAATATCCAAGCATGCAACAACTTTTTTGCTTCCAAAATTTGCTCTTGGGCTTGGTCCTTGAGCCTATGTATCTCATCATGCAATGTTTCCATCACTTTATTTCCCTCTACAATCTTTTCTATCCAATCATCTATCATCTCTAGCTCTTCTTCGGTATATACATCAATCAGAATGTGGTACCTTTGTCCTTTTATGGCCTGTAGAGTTTGCAAATCCTTGCTCCAAACCCATACCTCATCCATAATATTGAAGTCCTGCCTCAAAATTGCCATGATCTTATCAAAATTCTCTTGTGTAGCATGTAATAACTTCAGACTTCCTATAATTATAGTGACACCCCTATCCTCAAGGTTGTCTTGCCAATCCTGACAAGCTCTCAAAAATGGACTGAGCCATACACCTTCCCCTTCTTTAAGAATGGTAGTCAAAGTCTCCTCAGGGTGTTTAGAATCAAGAGGACCAATAACTTCAGCTAAATATCCTTTCAAGATCTCAACTTGCCTTTGAAGTGCTTTGATTTCAATCTCATCATGTTCCATATGGTTAAGAACCTCCTTGACTCCCATAGTCATCATCTATCGAGAAGTATCCCGTGTAGGCTTTCCTAACATGATATCCTTCACTTCATAGTCCTGAAGGCTGACAACTTCTTCATCTGTACCTTTTAGAGGGTGAGCCACCTGTGCAAATAGGTCCTGGTTCCGAGTAGTAGTAATGAATGCAAATGGTGTTGCATCATGTAATGGAGAGTCAGGCTTGTTCAAAATCTCTACAATGTCACAAATATCATCATCTGAAGTAAGGAATTGATGCTTAGCACTTCTCATTATTTCCTTCCGGAACCATCTCGGGATATGTCTTTCTATAACCTTGGCTCTAGATGATGAAGGGATGTGTTCAACTACATCCTTCCTTTTGTCACTCTTTCTTAGAGTCTCCTATTGTGAGGGTTCTTCTTCTATAGTCTTAGTTTATTTAGATCTTGTAGTTTGATCCTCAACTTCCTAGGGAGGCTGTTGTATACATTCTACTACTTGTGCCTCTTTTGAGGGCTCATCGGTAACCCTTGGTTCTGGTTCTCCTTGTAATAAAAATTCCTTTTGAACATGTTCTTTTGAACTCAGAGGTGGAGGTGTCACTGAAACCTTATTTACCATCATAACCTGAGGTGAAGATGGGGGCGTTGGATGAGGACCTTGTGTCTCAAGTGACATCTACGTCCAATCTTGCTGTTGAAATTCACCTGTAGGAGTATCTCTAATCTTATCTCTGACCAATTCTGTACCCACTGGGATGAAATCAAAATCTAGAATGGAGAGAATATCATCACCTAGCTCCCTTTTCTCATTCACCCATCATTTTACTTCATCTTCCAAAGAAGAGAGTTCTACCATTTCAGCTTGGGTGGGTGGTGGGGTATTTGTGACATTCTTCTTTCTTTCCAATTTTGTGGCTTTGGCCAGTCGATTTTTCTTTTGTAGAGGCACTTTCTCTTCCTCATCATCTAACTCTATTTCATCCTCATCTAATTCTTCCTCGGGGATGGTTTCAGGAATAGATGGATTAGGCACCAATATTTTACAAACTCTTTGCCTCTTGTTCATTCTAACCTTGACCCTCCTTTGCTTCTTTAGAGCCATAGGAGAAGCGGGCTCTTCATGCATTAGATAAATGAATGTCTCTAGAATATCTCCCTCTTCTTGTTGGCTTGACAAAATAGGAGGCAATGGAAAATCAACCTGGATATGAGAAATTCTAGGGTCTCGGGGGTCCTATGGAGTAGATTCATGTTGCTGTGAAGGGGCCTATTCTTCAACATGCTCTATCTGGATCTTCTAAGGAAAGGCTGTCTTCCTCTTTTCTTTCTTCTTCTCTAAAGGATGGTAGTATCCCACTGGACGATCAAGCTGGTAGACTATTTTTGGCTTGATAGGAGACTGGAGCGCAAAGATAGGAACTATGACTTTCCTCCCCTTTACCCTTTCTGGATGAGCATGTGCATGGAATATCACTGTATCTAAAATTGGATCAAGTAGAAAGGGTTTCTTGATCCAACTCTTTGTCATTCTGATGACATGTCTTGCTCGATGATTAATATCATCTCCTTCCTCTCCATCAATTTTTGCAATTAGGATGAGCCTTTCGCCAACTTTATTTGTATTGAATAAGGGATCCAGTAGCTCCTATGAATCTTGTAACCTTATCTCATCTGGGATGGTCAAATGGAGAGCCTTCTCCACTAAATACAAAGTCATTCTACAATAGTCCTTGATACGAAAATCATAGTCAAGTTTGGCATTCATCCAGTGATCTTCAATGGTGTCTTCATGGTAGAACTCTTTTCCTACTAGATTTTCCACTTTACCAACATTGTCAAAGAATGGTCGGGGAGAGTTATATTATTTGAGAGGATAATTTTCCCATTCCCATTCCAAAGTCAAGATATCTTTCTTTCTCTTTACCTGGTATGCTCCTATTACAAAAGGCTAATCCCAACAATGCCTTCATTGTTTCTTGATCCTCTCATAAGTTGACTCAATCTGCAGAGAAATTTCCATTAGAACTAACTTGTCACTTGGGTATCTTGGGAGCTTCTTTGGATGGATAGATGCACCACCTGTATATACTAATATGTTACCAAGAAATACTAATCTATTAAGAGAATAAAGCATTAACTAACAAAGATTAATATAACATATAAGAGAGACTAAAGAGGAACCCCTAATTAGGAATGTGAGCCAAATGAATGGACTCTCCCAATAGGAATTAGCTCTTTGCTTGGTAGATGAGTCTAAGTAGAGGATTGGTATGTATGCTCAAGGCTTCTCAAACTAGCTTCAATGATGATCTTGATGGATTTTGGCTTGGGTGAATGGATTTTATGTAAAACTTGCTCTCAAAATGGCATTATAACTTTAGCTCAAGGATTGTGATGAAATGACTTGGGAGGGGATTCAATTTATAGGCTAAGGGCTTGAGGGTTTGAGGACTAAGATGCAAGGATGGGGAAATGGTTAAGGAGGGCTAGGATTGCATGAGAGGAGAGCACATGGATTGTGCTTCCTTACAACCAATTAGGGAGTGACACATGTCACAAGGTGAGTGGATGGAGGAAAAGGAAAGGATGAGTCAACAAAGGAGGCTCAAGGCCTTAAAGACCCTCATAAATGGCTTGTAAAAGCAATGAATGGGCTTGTAAGAGTCTTTATGGCCTTTGTAAGAGCATTCAAGGCTTAGTGGTTGGGATATTTTGGAGGGAGTTGAGATTGTTGACTTTGCTTGGCTTAGGAAAGTCTTAAGCTTGCTTAGGGAATGTGACAAGGTTAGGGGGGGGATTAGAGGTGATTTAGGATCAGATTAAGCTTGTTAGAGATATGCAAGTGGATGGCATTTAATGAGGGTGGGTGAGTTAGTAGCTAAGCTTGGTTAGTATGGGTGGATGGGGTGGATTAGGCTAAAAAGGGAGTTTAGGGATAGGCTTAGGGTTAGGATAAATAAAGTTTATTTATCTCATAGGTTTGGGTTGAGGAAATATTTATTAAAAGATTTTTAATAAACATGAGGATTGATATTTAACCTTAGTTAAACATTTTGAGCTGGGATTAAGGGTAGAAAATGATGGGATTAGCATTTAATCGAAATTAAAGAAGGATTAGAAGATTTTGGAAGAGGTTAGTGGTCTTAAAGAAATTGGCCAAGTTTTGGGAAAAAAATAAATTAAATATTTATTTTGGAATTTTTGGTCAATTTATTAATTAAATAATTAATAAATAAGGAAATAATGTTTAAATAAGATTTAAACATTTTTGGGAGGGATTCCTTAATTAAATATTTTTAATTAAGACAAAACGATTTAATGACATAAAAATGAATAAATAAATTAAATAAATAATTAATTAATAAATGATGATGTCATCAGGGACTTTTTCAGAAAATAAAAATACTTTATTTTCTAAAGGATTTTAGGTGTCTACACCACCAACTTGAATGTATGTGAATGTCCAAAACTGGATGAAATATGCACCAAGAGTTGTGAATTGTGCCTTGGCCTCATCAGACAATCTCTTCCCATAATCCCCTTCGATGAATCGAATGATGGCAAAGATGAAGGCATCATTCACAATCTTGTACTCTTTGCTTTGCTACGAGAGCTTCTTCTTAACTAGCTGAGGATAAACTATATACGGCCATGCGTTAGGATCTTGCATACTACCCTTCTTGTACAATCCGAGATAATCGGTGGCTCTTGTTGCAAGTAGATATACCACCTAAGAAGTCATATAGAACTTCTTTTTGTCCTTTACTATCTGCAACTGGTCACACAAGTTCTCACTAAGTGTGGTGGCCCAATCCAACGACATCTTTGCATGTCTGATGGTCTCAATGAAGTTAACCATGAATGGAGAAAGATGACCTGTTGCAGGCAATCCCATAACTCTGCTTAGGAGAATGATTGAATATCCAATGTCATCCTTCATGTATCCTCGAGTCATATCTACTTTACTGATTTTCTTTCCCTGAGATGGCTTCTTAATGAAGTATGATGAATATATGATGTTGATGGCCTCCTGGTAATGGTCCTTATGCCACCTCTCACCTACTTCATATGAAAGCCTGATAAATTGATCAGCTCTAGGTAGGTGAAAAACCCTCTCGATATTATCAGGTTGTAGATCTAAGACCACTTCCCTAGTGACACTCTTTACCACCATTTCCTCAAGAATAAAATGTCGAGATAAGGTCATAATCAATTCAACTAACTGAATGGTCCCAGGATGTGATGCTGCATTTACCAATCGAGACCGGATTAAGGCATATCTCAAAGAAGATCTTTCAGTTCGGTTGTTACAAACCCTCAAAAACTCTCCCAAGTCTATGTGTCCAAGTTCTATGTCTTTGATCTCAGAGTGTTCATCGTGCAACCGTGACTTCGAGGTTACACCTTGGAACTTGTACACAACTAGTTTTTCTGTTGATTCGGATGTGGACACCATTTGGTTATATTACCTGCACGTCACAAAGAGAAAAAGAATGATTAGTTATTGGATATATATGAAACGTAAAAAAAAAATGATCTCCTAGAACTTATTTAAATTTTTTTTTTTGGGTTTTCAACTTTCAAAAAAAAAAAAAAAGGGTTTTAAAGTGTGGCAACAGTAGCCCAAAAGGTGTGGTGGCGCAGTGGCCATGTGCATGTGTGCTCAAGAGGGCATGATGGCAGCCGCGTGCGGCCCAAAAGGCACGTGTGGCCTAGCGGTCCATGTGCCCAAAAGGGCACACACTGCACAACACCGCGCGTGGCCCAAAAGGGTGCCACGATGGCGTGCGCTCGTGCAAAAGTGCGTGCGCAGCACCACATCATGCGCTTCCCCTTCTAGTTGCGCGCGCGTGAGCATGAGGGCTGCATGGAGGTAGAGGGGGGGAAGGTTTCCATACCTTTCCCTCTCAGCTATTCTTCTTCAAAAAAAATAAAGTAAATAAAAAAGGGGGGAAGGGGGTTTTTATAACTTCCCTTCCTTCTCTTCTTTGCATGCGCATGCGTCTCGATATGAGCACGCGCACAAATTTTTTTTAATTTTTTTGACCTTTTGACTTTAAAATTCTAACTTATTTAACTGAGTTTCTTTCTTCTCCCGACTCCTAAACTATGAGTCTGGGAGTCGTAAAAAGTTAGGGGGTCCCCATTCCTAGTAAGGAATGGGGCGTGTGTTGTAGAGACCACAACAACTTGTGGGTATCAGAGTCTTAGGGACTAAAGCAATAAAAGTCTTATTTATCCTTTTTAGCATCTTTCCTATTCCAAAGAAATTCCTAGTGTAGACACCTAAATTTGATTACACTGCTTTGGTAATCCTATTTAGTTATCTAAAAAGGCATTATTAATTAAATTTCTATTTAATTAATCCTTTGTCATCCCCCAGTTGATTAATTTAATTAATCATCTATAGTCCTAATTGATAAATCAAATAATCTATTATTTATCAATTAAATCCTATTCTTCTATCTAATTCCAAAAATCCCCATTTATTAAATAAATCTATTTGATAAATGAAATCCTCAAATTCAAAAACCCCTAACCTATCTCTAATCCTCCATTTAGCCTAATCCACCCCATCCACCCATACTAACCAAGCTTAGCCACTAACTCACCCACCCTCATTAATGCCATCCACTTGCACATCTCTAACATCCCTAATCTAATCCTAAACCCAAGCCTAATCCACCCCCTAATGTTGTCACATTCCTTAAACAAGTTTAAGACTTTCCTAATCCAAACCAAAGTCTCCCCTCAAAAAAACCCAACCACTAAGTCATGAGTGCTCTTACAAAACATAAAGACTCTTACAAGCCCACTCATGACTCTTACATCCATCTTACACACTCTTCCCTCTTCCACACTCATTCCTCTTACATCCCTCTTACATACTCAACCCCACTCATCATGACTTTAACCAACCCTTAACCCTACCCTCTCACACTCATCCTCCTTGTGAAAAGTGTCACCTTCCCATTGGGGCTAAACAAGCACAATCCATGTGCTCCCCTTTGAGTGCATCTTAGCCCTCCTTAAGCCTTCATCCATCCTTGCATCTAAGCCCTCCATCTCTCTACCCCTTAGCCTATAAATTGAATCCCATCCCAAGCCATTTCATCAACAATCTTTGAGCTAAAGTTACTATGCTATTTTGAGAACCAAAGCCATCAATATTACCCTTATAATGCCAAATTGAGAGCTCACAAAGCTACCAATTTGCCATTACCCATCTCCATTGAAGCAGCTTTTGAGCATCTTGAGCATACATCCACAGCAAAAGGACACATCTACAGAATCAAGAAAGCATGGAGTGTTTTCTCTTGTGAGGTTTGCACTTCTTGTTCTCTTTCTTTGTCTAAGCATATATGTGAATTTAGTTTTTGGTTTGTGAATGTTTACTTTATTTGTTAATGTTCTTTGCATACTGATTCTGGTTCTACACCTAGTAGCCCAAATCAACTCATTTTTAATGACCTCCCAGAAATGCTAGAAAAATGTTGGGGGGAAAACCATCAAGTTTTGGGGCCTTGTAAGCTTTCATAGAAAACACAACCTTTTTCATTTCCTCCTCTATGATGTTTCCTAGAATGCTATTATTTTCCACTTCTCCAAGCACTTGTGGGATCGTATTTATCAAACTTCTTCTTATAATCTAATTTCCTATTCTAATATCCTTTTTATAAGCCTTGCTAAAGTAATCCATTGCTTGTCTTCCCATCTTCTCTTGATCCTTATATTCTCTTCCCCCTTCTCCTTCCAACATGTTGATTGTGTTTCTCCTTTTATGATTTGAAGCCGACCTGTGGAAAAAGGCGGTATTCCTATCCCCTTTAGTTAACCATTAAACCCTCAATCTTTGCTTCCAAAATAATTCCTCCCTCAAAATAACGTCATTCCATTTTTTTTCTATAATCTTCTTCTTCTTGAGTTGCTTCTTCCAAATTATTTCCCTCAAAAATCTCCCCTTGGAACTTCTTAAGTTTGTCCTCCACTTCTCTTTTCACTTTGAACAAATCTCCAAAGGAGCTCTTAGCCAAACCCTTAACATTTCTCCTTCTGCAATTGGGCTTTACACTCAACTATAACATGCCAAAATTGTCCACACTTCTGATAGAAAAGTCCTGCATTCTCATATTCTATGGGTTGGTATCTCTCTCCCCATTTAAATTTTAGAGTGACCATAGTTGGGAGAGCCCAATTTAGTACCACATTCGCACAGAATCTGGCATACACTAGTTTGGATTTTTGCATTGTCACTGAGTCCACAGTAACAAAGTGACCGAAGGAATTCACTATCCACCTTAGAATCTTCTCATCCCAGAATTCCAAAGCTAAACTAAGTAACCTTACCCATATAGGAGCTAGGCTTTTGAGCTCTACACTAGCATTGGAGCCTAGTTGCCACCTTGTTAAGGCAAGAAAGTGCTTGCCCTAATACCATGTTCCTGAGAGTATTAGATTTATATCCTCATCCATCATGAATTTAGAACAAAAAAGGCTGCTTGGCATTACAGAGATACTAGCACTACCCTTAATCTTCCATTTTTGACTAACCCACTTGCGGATCATCTCTATTGTGGGTCTGAAGGCAACAAATATACCCATAATACACAATTTGAGGCCAGAAGTAACACTATCCACCAAAGTATCCAAGAGGGAGATCATAGGCCCATTTTCACCGTAAGCAATCTTGGGATCCTCCACTAGATCTCTAG
Source organism: Cupressus sempervirens (assembly GCA_028749045.1). Classification (NCBI taxonomy): domain Eukaryota; kingdom Viridiplantae; phylum Streptophyta; class Pinopsida; order Cupressales; family Cupressaceae; genus Cupressus; species Cupressus sempervirens. The sequence goes on along the minus strand of CM053788.1, from coordinate 173,881,194 downwards.
CCACTTGGGAACCCACAAGTACATTCTTCCAACCTCCAAGGGTCCCACTAGTTAGTTTTTTTCCACTTTCCACCGGGTCACCAACAGGTTCTACATTTCCCAAGGGAGCAGGGCTAGAAAAAGTCTTCCTCTCCACCTCCACAGCCCCACAAAAGTTTGTCATGACTACCAAATCTTTGTGTAGGGTTAACACCTTGTGCAAATCCGAGCATGGTGGAGGGTTTGAATGCTTATGGCTTGCCATGAGTGAATTCAAATTTTGAAAAGGAGCAGTAGTGGGTAGTAGTGACAGAGTTGTAGAGTAGAGAGACTACTATGTATCCAATGTCTTCCTGCTAAAGTTTTGTAAGTTGTTAATGTTTATTTGAATCATTCTTTCTGTGGGTTTCTATATTTTGGTAGTAACACTTGTGCCCTTTTTCTGTAGTTTTCATCATTATTTTTTTAATCATTTTAATGGAAATAACCATAATTTTTTAAAACTAAACCTTTTCATATTTAATTTGCAAACCGAGACAACTATTTTTTTTGTTGGTAAAAGTGTCAAGCCACTAATTTAATATTAGAATAATAGTGGTTCAAGGTTCACGAGGGAAAGAACTAGCAAGATAATCCTCAATCCTTACCAAATATAAAAGATTACATAATTAGGAGGCTAATAAGAATACCCATAAGAATAGATAGCAAGTAAATGAAGCCTCAAATCATAACTAGAAAAAGAGTAAAATGGGATCTATGGAAACGCCCTTATAACATGGGCTACAAATAAAAAATTAAAAAATCTCCCACCAGCAACTACCCAGCTAAAAAGCTATAGAATTTGAAGCTATTACAAATACTCCACAATAAAATTGTGATTTAACTACAAATTGGTTCATATAGAAGATATGTGGTGTGACATGTAAAGATCACCTCAAATCCAAAAGATCGTACAATGAAAAATTGGAGTGCTATCAGAGTTCAAATTGATGATAAGTCACATGCCAATTATCTAAGTCAAATCTAGGTTTCATAGTGATAGAAGGCCCAAAAATTTGGTTGTAAAAATATCAGTAACCACAACTAAGAATCTCAAAACTGAACCAGAGTGTAGAACTAGAGTCCATGTGGAGTGTGATGTTGAAGTCTAGAAAGTTGGTTGCAAATATATTAGTAACCACAACACCAAACTGGAGTGCAAAACTAGAGACCATATGGGGTGTGATGATGAAAGCACAAAATCCTTAGCATTACTAATAAAATAGTGGACAAGTTTTTAAGATAACATCACAACCATCACCCTTTCTACCCCAATGCAAAATGGACATACTAGGGATGGAAATCATGGTTAAATGGAGATCATTTTGATAGAAAAATATAGTGGCAACAAAGGGAGTACAGGTAGACATCCTGAGGAAATTTTTATTATCTTGGGAGCCAAATTACTCATTCATGGGAACCATGGGACTTGAATCATCGACATCAACTATTTCAAACTAGAGAAATCCATAGACAATTTAGTTATACCATTATCTTAAGGAGTTAACATGCCAACGAAGACACCAGTCTAGTAAACTAGAATAGGGGCACCACCAAAGATTGATGATGGAAAACATTGGCATCAGGAATACAAGATTTGCAGGATAGAATCCCCAGCCAAGAAAAAGGCCAAAGGTGGAATTCATGACTAAGAATGGTCAGAATGGCCCGAAGGTTGGAAAAAATAGTAGTGTGCATCTCGAAGGAAATTAACTAGCCTACATTTTGTATTGGAAACTAGAGAGGGTGCATGTGGTGAGTTTGAATGGACCTTTTCATACTATCCAAAATATATTTAAATTCACACTTATTCTTTAGGGGTTTCTGTGGGAAAATACTAGCAATCAATGCACTACCATTCCAAAGATCATACTATTAGACAAGCTCCAATATGTTGATATTGACCTTAATTTGAGGGAAAATTTTTAAATTGATGATATCTTCAAGGACCACCCAAAACTGAACAATTTCCATGATATGAGATAGGAAAATGGAGACTAGTTGTGATGGGAATATGAATCATTTTTTCAACAGTGCAATTAATTTATCCCTAGTAATGCATTTGATGGCCCTAAAGCAGAATGGGCATAGAGATGAGAATGCTTGGGCAAGATGGATGTCTAAAATGGGGTCCTCAAATGACCTTTCCCACTCAAAAAATTGGAGCCAAATTCTTAAGTTTCTTCGGCAATAATTCATATTTGGAAAAAGTATAAATGACAAGTAAATGTGATTGTTACCATGTATATATGTATATAAAGAAGATCACATGGATCAACAATGAGATGAAAGAGGAGATTATTTAAGAATGACTCACCATGAATGTACATAATCATTTGAAGTACCACATTGTAGTGAAAAAACCTTTACCCACATTCCAACCTTCATTTATATTTTATGATGTAAAAGAGAGTTTATGACTTGAGTTGTACCTTTTTTGTACAAGCATCATTGTATTCATGGAAGGATAAGCGAGAAAAGTGACTTCATCGTGTTGACACCACAAATTCCCAATGTACTTGCAACAAAATATTTGGGGAATATAACATATGCATGAATGATAATGGAGCACATTTAAAGTGACCATATGTAACTCCCCACCTAGGAACCCAAGAGAAATAACCTAACATGATTCAATGTTTACTAAACTATTTAAAAAAAAAAGTTTAAACAACACAAGATAACAATGCAAAATCAATATATACACACACATCAAGTACACATGAGCAATTACAAATACAATTTTCTATTCCTCAAGGGATCCTTCATGTTGAGTCATATTAAGAAGTTTATAATAATTATCTTAAGTCTTTAGTACATGTTCATGAATCATAAGGAAATAAAAAATACATTATATTATAAGAAAAATTATAAGTACAATTTATACAATGAAAATATATCTAATGAATGACATCCACTGCACATGTTACAGGGTATGTAAGAATAGATACAAGCACATCAGAATACAAGATATATGATAACATACATACATCAATTGAATAGAAGTCTCTGAGATAAGAATAAGAATGATAATGGTACAAATCCATCAATGAGAATCCAACATCTATCAAACTGAGGGGGACCCAAATGGTAAGAAGACACTACCTCCCAACTGTGTGATCACCTAGTTAGGCTTCCACTCCCACCATGTAGGGAAGATAATTAATGATCTACATAAAACTAATCAATCATAAAACATTCTTGGGAAAGGAATCCTAATAGCCAAAACTACGTCAAGGGTATGCAATCTACTCATAAAGAAAAGATAACAAAAATCAAGAGGCACTCATTTGGAGCCAACATTACTTACCACATACAATAAAGTATCAAAATCAATATAAAGTCAATGAAAGATATCCACCTTAAGTCAAGGCCACATGTCCAAGAACACTAATCAAAAGATAAGAATGTTGGAAATGTAATGCAAGCTAGGTAACTGGGCAGGGGGTGGGGAGGTGAATTAGGAACCACTTAAACTTCTTTCAAGTAAACCACTTTGTTAATTTTTCTAATCTAATTTCATGCATGAATCATAGAGAAATAAAGTAAAAACACCACAACACAATATTTGGTAACCCATAAATCCTCCAAGTAGAAGGTAAAATTGGGGTGGGGATGATACCCACAATGCTTCACTACTGTAGTAATAAAGTTGGTCTGTTAAGGCTTACAAATGATCACTTCTAATGATATTACTTAGTTAAGAGAAATAAGGACTATTAGGTCCACTTTGTGAAAGGATCTATACAATAAAGTTAAGTATGTACTCTATTAGGGGTTTTTGCAAAATTTGTTAGGTCCACCCAATTAAAGGATTTGGGACTAATGCACCTGTTAGGATGAATCAATGGATCAATCTTTGAAATGAAACTTTGGTTGCTGATGAAGATCTTTTGAAGTAAATGGATCACCTGACTGTGATAGATTAGTCTCTTCCTTTCCTTGTAATGCTTGTAGCCTTCAAACAATCTGCTCTTCCATATTCACTAATGTTCTTCAATCACAATTCTTTCATCTTATTTTTGGATAAATAAAATACTTCATACTTATATCAATCTAACTAATTTCTTTATAGGCTGGCTACAACATAACTAATTTCCAAAAAAAGTTATCAAGTCAGCTTAGTGTTGTAACTTAGGTCCAACGGCTTACTCAGGTGATGCTAAAGATACTCAAGAAACACTATCACCTTAGTTAACTTTGATACTCGGCTAATATTGGATGCCCAATTCATGTTGATCACTCGGTAGACACTGCTAACTCAATTCACACTATTCTACCAATTTGATTATCACCTTGGAAAAAAAGTTCTTTTCTAACTCGGTTCACACTGGAGCTTGATAGACATTGTCAATTCGATTGACACTACAAGTTAGTGTGAACTATCAACTTGGTTGACATTGCTTGCTTCTTGCCCTCTTAACATTGTTTGCGTAGTTCCTTTGTGAGCTTAGTTAACACTACAAACTAGTAATTCAGTTACTACTATTTGTCCATTATGACTAAATGTTTTGACACTAGCTGACAATATATCTTGCAATGAGATTAACAATATCCTCCTTTGGCATTAGTGAAAAAAAACTTATCATACACAATATCTAAAAAAACTTCTTCAATCAAACTCCCCCTTTGAGTGTTCTTATTTCTATAGCTCAGTTTGCACTAAAAACTTTGCAACTTGGTTTGAATTGAAAAATATGTTTTTAGTTTTTCTACTTTTTACATATCTTTCCTATTGTACATATTTTCTCCTTCCTATACATATATCTCTTTACATGTATAAATATGTACATTCTACTTTCTCTATATATTTTCCCCTTTTGTACACCTTCTTTCCCTTTTGTACATCTTCTTTCCCCCTTGTTTTTATTACAAATGCCAAAAATATTTACAAGGTTATGCCAAAATGAGAAAGAAAATCATTGTGCACTTTTAAAATTATAGACAAAGTCTTGTCCCAGTTATCTTGTAGTACCTTCAAGATGTATAGATCAATCTGAAACTCTATTGATAACTCATTGTTGGTTAATAGTTTGTTCTCCTATTAGATTTTATAACTTGACTCTTTTAATACCCAATGTTTTGGAGAGACAAAATAATGTTACCAAAAAGTGGGTTAGTGTATGTGTTCTATCATTACCCTCTGAATTAAAAGGTACAACTCCCTTAGGACTTGCAATGATGTTTAATGAATATGTCTTTCTTCGATCAAAAGTTTTGATAGAATAAGCTCTTAACTTGAGAGCAATAAGGGCTAAAAAAATTGCTTGTAGACACAAACAATTTAGGCAAAATTGGTTGGGACAACCTATCACACCCATTGGAATGGCTATAACAGGTTATCTTGAGATTTTCTAACTTTTACTCCTATTCTAAATGTGGATTAATTATCTAAATGTAAAAGAGGAAAGGAAGGATAGGTGCACATGAGGGAAAATGAAACTGCTTTAACTATCAGTCTTGAATGAAATGGAATCCAAAAAGTTACTAATAGATTCATCCACATTTATCCTTCAATTCCCAATGATATGATTTAACATGCCATGAAATAAGCAAGAGGAGAAGTACAATCACATATGAAAAAGCAAATGGAATTACCTATACTATAAATACCATAGTAAAATGGAGTCCACATGGTTATCAAAAAGTCACATATAATTGTCCCTCAACTCTTAATGAAAAATTAATCTATTGGTAACAAAATATGAAAAGAAAATTAGGTAAATGGAATTACAAAGCCAATTCACCATCAAGTTTGCCAAGTCCATATAATTCACATTCCAATGGTCACTCCATTTTTTAATTCTCATCGTCGATCTCAAATCAATGATGATGATTAAAACATAATATACCTCCTTAGTTTTCCTTTATTTTTTCTTTCGTAGGTCCCTTTGTGCACATGTGTTAGCACTGCATTTTCCTGCATTGGTTATCCTTCATGCATCTTTGAAAAGAGGAAAAATGAGTGTCATCGATCCTTTGAAATCTAACGACTAAATGATATCTCTTCTTTCTATGTTGTATCTTCACTATTGACATTTATTCAATACCCTCATTTGATACAACAATGCATTAGCTAACTGCTATCTTGTTTCATAGCTTCGCAACTTGGAATATCTTGAATTGTTTTTAACCTGCGATCTTGTGATCTTTGGTATTCATGACTTCACTGAGTTGACTCTAGGTTATCTTTACCCACTCGTGACCGTTTGACTAATTAAAATTTTACTACATGTTTTCATTTTGCGATTACACAACTTGAATCTTAACTCTATATTTAACCCTCTGACCATGCGATCAATGACTTTCACTCTATCGCTACCTTAGCTCATGAGTTATCTTTAACCCTTGTGACCATGTGATCCATGACTTTTTCTACTTCACTATGTTAACTACGAGTTATCCTTAATCACTTGCAAATGTGTGGTGAGTGTTGATCTTTTAGATCTGATGACCAAGAATGAAAGATCTTAACTCTTTGTTCCACTTTGCAATGTGGGTCCACTTGCTCCATGTTTCGTGTTGTTTTCTCTATGCAGCATCATAGCTTAGGTTTCCATTGGCTAGCAGTGACTTGCAATCATGTGCCTAGTAGTCATCTTTGGCATTTTTTGGCTTTGCAACTATCATCCATAAACTAGTGGTTAAGCTCGAGATCAAGTGATTCCTTGCTTTCACACCATCAGAGCTGTTCATATTGACTTGGCACTTAATATTGTGAACATGCAGTGGTTTTTTTAATTAAGACTTTATTCACTTCGCAACTTCATAATTTTATTATGAAATTAGCTTTAACTAAGTGCAAACTTGCAAAAATTTTAAACCTTCACCTTTATTGGCTTTTACACCATTGTTGTGGTTTATCCCTCAACATCTTCTCAGAATATGTTCTTGTGAAAATGTTTAACTCTATCATTCACTTTTGTAGTCACTACTTTGCAACATTAACTTTAGGTTCTCCTTAACTGTTGATAACCATGTGATTCTTCTATTTTTGCTACTTCATGGCCTTTGCTCATAATTAGTTTAAACCCCCCCTAAACTTGAAAAAATCATTTTGATCTAACTACAACTTTATTTTGCATCTTCATAGATTTCTCTAAGGGTTACTATTGACGACGTGCAATAATGCAAACATTGTTGATCTGCTCTTCATCTAATAGCCAGGGATCTACTTCTAAGAACAATTTGTTGGAAATATTCTTAAAGGCTAAGTTACTGGGAGGGGAGGGGTGAATTAGTAACTTCTAAAACTTAAAAATTTAATTAACACTTAATCCAACTATCAATTAGCTTTTGATCCTTCACATTTAATTTGATCTAATTATATGCATAAAAAACTAAAAACATGAAAGCATACATAACACTTTGACACGTAGATTTAGTGACCCAAAAACCTTCCAAATAGAAAGTAAAATTGGGGTGGGGATGATACCCACAAGATTTAGTACTATAGTATAGAGTTAGCATGTTAAGGTTTACATTGATCACTTTTGATGATTTTCCCTATTAGGAGCAATTAGGACTGCTAGGTCCACCTTGTTAAAGGATTTACAAACATACAATGTGTTGATACAATTGATTAATTGTGTGTTATCTTTGATGTTGCACAAATGCCATAATCATTATCAGTTAGTATATACTAAGCTCACTCATGAAGTGAAGACAATTCTTAGTGTCTACAAGCATTCCTGTGTTTTCCTAGTTCAGGAGGTAGTGTTTATTGAGTTCACTTGGGCGTTGAAGGAAAATTTGCAGAAAAATAGTGCAAACCAAGCTCATTTGGTTGCCAAAGGATTTACATGAGTTTGCAATGTTAACCAAGCTTTTTTTGGTTAAGGAAGGAAAGTGCTTTAGAACTAGTTTCTATTGAGTAGAGTTAGCTAGTAAAGGATTTTCCCATTTTGTTATATTGAGTTTAATTGATCTATCTATTGATTCCGATTGGCTAAGGTGATAAATATTGATTATTGTAAGTTGAATTTAAGCTGACTTGATAAATTAAAAGGTATAAGTATAAGGTTAAGTTGTGATTTCAAAGTGTGCAAGCAAGTGCAAGAGAATGTGTGAATTATGGTGATGTGAGTGAAGATCTATTGGTAAGTAGAAGAAGCAAATTTGAAGGATAAGAAGAATATCCTTGTGGTGGAGCAAAGTCATATTCAATTAGGAAGGATCAAGTACAAGCTAGAATAGAGATCTAAAATTAGTAATTAAGTTTCATTCAAATTAGGTCATTTCATTGTAACTCTCTAACCATTGTAGCAGTGATCTAAATCTCTTAACGGAGTTGGCTTAATAGCTATTTGCAAATCCTCTAACAAGGTGGCAATTCCATTGAATTACTCTCAAGACCTCTAACCAGGCCACTCCTAATAGGGTGATTAAATCCTTTAATAGGGTCACACCTATCAATGTTTTTTGTAACCTTTAACAAGGTTAGCTCCTAACATGGCTCACTTCAGAAGAGTGAAAATCAGTAACTAGTTGCTATTGGTGGTTTTTCCCAAATTGGGTTTCCATGTTAAATCTTGGTGTCAAATGTGTTCATGCTATTTACTTTATGTGTTTGTAACTAAGTTAAAGTAATGGTAATCATGGATAACATCTAATGGTTCTTATGTTAATCTTTTACTAAGCTAATCCAATTACTACCGAGTTACAACATTTTGTGTGTTTACCGAGCTTCAACAGTATTCAATTTTTTTTTGCATTTTGTACTGACATCTAAAGGGATCTATGCTTTATTTTTATAGTAAATAATTCACCCTTCCCCTCTCAATTACTCATCTTATATTTCCAACAATTGGTATCAGAGCTTTTGGTGCTTGTAGAGAAAGTTTGAAGGACCTAAGCTAAAGATTAGGATGTCTTACAAAAGAGAGATTCCCAAGCTGAACAGAGACAATTTTGCAGCATGGTAAAGACTCATGAGATTACATCTGGCTACCATCAATGATTTAGGTTGCAAGTATCTTGATTCCAAATATAATATTCCCTCTGGAACATTATCATTTGAAGATATTGTTGAAAAGAAGAATCATAATATCATGATGATTGATATTGCATTTGCTCTCAATTATGCTAAATTTGATGAGGTAAAAGATTGAAAAACTACTTATGATATGTGGAACAAACTAAAAGATATCTATGTTGGAGATGAAAATGTAAGAAGAGCAAAAGAAAAAAGCCTTAGACAAAGATTTGATCAAATGAGAATGATAGAAGATGAAAACATTGAAAAATATCTGGAAATAATCAAGGCTAGTGTAAGTGCAATCAAAGCATCTGGAGGAGACGTCAAGGAGGAAATTGTTGTTAGTAAATTTCTCAAAAATCTTCTTCCCATTTATGCAGTTAGAGTACTTACTATTCAATAAATGAGATGTGATCCAACTAATAAGATAGGGTTGGATGCTCTAGTTGGAAGATTAATAGCTTTTGAGTTAGAAAATTATGATAACTATGTTCCTACTTCAAAGGATATTGAATCTAAATTTAAAGCTAAACTCTCACTCACTGAAAAGGGTAAAAAGTCAAAATCTAGCCAATTAGGAAGTGAAGAAGATGGATCATCAGAAGAAAGTTCAAACAATGATCTTGAAGTTGTTGAAGCCTTGCTTGTAAGTAAGTATTGCAAAGAAAGAGGGAAGTACAAAGGTAAAGTCGCTCCAATCTGCTTTTCTTGTGAAGAAATTTGTCACATTACTACTAGGTGTCCAAACAAGGAAATGAAGGATGAAAAGAAAAGAAACAAGCATAAAGGCAAGAAGGACTCTAAGAACTTCAAGGACAAAGGTAAGAAATCTTGTTTCATAGCTAAAGATTCTGACAATAGCGAAGATAAAATGGTTTATATTGCTATGAAAGATGAATTTGATGATGAAGGAGATAAGATGACACTTATTTCTCATGTTAGCAAAAATAATATATGCATTATTGATAGTGGCTGCTCACATCATATGACTTGTGACAAAACAAAATTTGAGCATATGGAATATTATGATGGAGGTAGTGTAAGATTTGGAAACAATGGACCTTGTAATATAAAAAGAAAAGGATGTATCTTGTTACCTAAATAAATTGTGTGTGATAATGCTTATTGGGTTGAAGGAATAAAGCATAATCTACTATGTGTGGCACAACTGAATAACATTGGATTCAAGGTAGTATTCATGAATGGACAGACCAAACTACTAGATGGGAAAGGAAATTTGGTTGGTTCTAGCAAGTTGGTTATGGCGTAAAAGACTATGTCATGTGAACTTTGATAATTTGCTTAAGATAATAAAACATAAAAGAGTAAGAGGTATTCCTAGTTTGAAGAAGCCTAACATGGGTCTATGCAAGAATTGCCAAATTAGTAAGATGGGAAAGACAAGCTTTAAAAGTAAAGACTATCAGTCAGAAGAAGTCTTGGAAATTATTCATACAGAATTTTGTGGACCTATTGGAATAGAGAGTTATAGTGGAGAAATTTTTTTCATTCTCTTTGTTGATGACTACTCTAGAATGATGATAGTAATGTACCTAAAGAAAAATCAGAAGCTTTTCAAAAATTCAAGTGGTATCTGGCAAGAGTAGAAAAAGAAATTGGAAAGAAGTTGAAATGCCTAAGATCAAATAAAGGTGGTGAATTTATTTCCCATGAATTCAAAAAAATTTGCATTGAAAGAGGAATCAAAAGACAAGTATTTGCTCCTGGTATAACATAGTAGAATGGTGTAGCAGAAAGAAGAAATAGATCTATCATGGATTGTGCAAGAACCTTGATGATTAAAAAGAATATTTCTCTCAAATATTGGAAGGAAGCTATTAGCATTGCAGTTCATACCTTGAATAGAGTTTAGTTGAAGAAAGATTCAAACAAGACACCTTATTAGCTATGGTATGGCTACAAACCTAATGTAAGTTACTAGAAGGTATTTGGCAGCAAATGTTACATATTAAAAGAACCTAGAAAAGGAAAATTTTATGTAAAAGGAGATGAAGGTATATTTCTAGGATATTCATGTAGAAGCAAAGCTTACAGATGTTTGAATTCATCCACTCACAAAATTATAGAAAGTGCACATGTTAGAATTGATGAATATGCAGAAAAGAGTGAAGAAGAAAGCAACAAGAAACTTGAAGACTGCAGAAGATTCGTTTACTATGAACCTGATACCCTTCCTAATCTATTTGAAAGAAAAGATACTTCAATTCCTCAGTCCCCAAAAACTCCAATAGCTACCAAGTTGCAAACAGTGCAACCCAAGTTGCAAGGACCCGAGTTACAAATAGAGGCTATTGAGCTAGTTCAAATCAAGCCTGATGGACCTGAATCATAGACAGAAGGACTTGAGCTTGTAACTAAAATTCAAGAAAAATATGATGGAACTCATTCAAAGACCAAGGAGCCTATATTAGCAAGATATGTTAGAAGACATCATGTACCTGATCAGATCATTGGAGATAAATTAGAGGGAACAATGATAAGAAGAAAATTAAAAGGTACATGTTTACTTGCTAAATTTGAACCTAGAAGTGTTAAAGATGCTCTAGAAAAATAAAATTAGATTGAAGCAATGAATGAAGAGATATAATAGATAGAGAAGAATAAAACTTGGAATCTTGTTCCTAAACCCAAGGATAAAAATGTAATTGGTACAAAATGGGTATTTAGAAATAAGTTGAATGAAGATGGAAAGGTATCAAGAAACAAAGCAAGATTGTATGCAAAGTTTACTCTCAAGAAGAAGGCATTGACTATGATGAAACTTTTGCTCTTGTATGAAGACTTGAAGGTGTTATAACTTTAATAGAACATGCAACACATAGAGGATTTAAAGCATATCAAATGGATGTTAAATCTACATTCTTGAATAGAATCCTTGACGAGGAAGTTTACATTGAGCAGCCAGAAGGTTTTGTAGATCTTAGCAAATGAGACATGGTTTGCAAACTACACAAAGCTTTATATGGTCTAAAGCAAGCTCCTAGAGCTTGGTATGAAAGACTCCATAATTACTTGGTATAGATTGGTTTTCAAAGCACTAATGATAACAATAGTTTGTATATCAAGGAAGGACTAGATAAGAAGATTGTGTTAGCAAAAATATTTGTTGATGATACTTTATTTATAGGAAATGATGATTTATGAAAAGTATTCTCAAAAGAAACGAGTAACGAATTTGATATGTCCATGTTTGGTGAAATAAAATTCCTTGTTGGATTGAAAATACAACATAACAAGAATGGTATCTACATCACTCAATCTAAGTATATCAAGGAGATACTGAAGAAATTTGGAATGGAATATTCAAGATCAGTTGAAATACCTATGTCTAATGGACTAAGCCTTGATTGAATAGGTTGCCAACAATTTATTTGGGGTTCTATAAATTAGTGCAACCACCAGAGGCACCTGGTCTTTGGAGATTTTCTAATTTCCATTTAGGCCACTTTTCCATTGAGTTATGATAGGAAGCATCTGATAACTTTGTCTCTTGTAGTAGAATAATATCATCATGAGAGATATCAAGAAGATTCTTGACCCTCCCTCTCTTGTCAAATGCATTTATGCCTCTAAAATTCGATGCTATGATCTTCATACCTTGCAAGGAGAACACCTATTTCTCCTCACGAATCTTTTTATGGGATTGGTTTTCTTAGTGAAATTGGAGTAACTATTGATTTCCACTATTGCTTGAGAATGCTTTAGTCCTTTTGTATTTTTAAACTTTTCTTCTAATATAAATTAAACACTTGTTACTATCTCCTCCCTAGATTTTGTTATTTTATAATTTTTCTCCCTAGTCTTGGGAGAAGAGACATGAGGTTCTACAAAAACCAAAGATTGGTGGAAAAATAAAGTTTGTGAGAAATCAAAAGTAGTTGCTTTCTTTCCCTCACCCTCTAAAGATTCTTGATGGAGACTTGTTTCCTTTAGATCCTCCTGAAATAAGGGAAGGTATGGTAAAGACTTAAGGGCATTGCAAGTCCTCATTGAGCTATAATCACATTGAGCATATTGATCCCCATTTGACAAGTTATTCTTGAGGATTGTGTCTTCCTCTAAGCTCTTGAGATCTGATTGCTACGTTTCTCTTGTACAACCTACTGAAAAATTAATAATGGAGGATGAAATATGACTCTCCAAACATTTTATCTTGGGAAATGAGATCATATGTCTCAAAGGAAACATACCCAACCAAAGCATTGGCTAGATCTATTAGTTCTTGTTCAGGATTTGTACCCGCAAAGATATCATTTACAAGATTTGAAGCCCATGGGGACATACTATCTACTGGGGCATCATGAAACATGATGTGATGAATGATGTTATCCTAAAGATCCTTATTACAATGGTGTATTTGTGACAAAGGACTAGACTCACCTTCAAAAGATTCATCTTAGGTGACATACCCATTTGAATAAATTAATTGGTCAACCCTAGTTGTAACTCTAATGTAAAGACTTTGTCTTTAAATTCCATGAGAAAAATTGGTCCTTGAAGTTGAAGGGTAGGTTGATAATGATTTGAAAAAATAATTTAGTACTGAAATGATTCATGTCTACACTGTACTCATTGAAAAAGATAAAATTATCTTTCTCCTCACTCTCTACCTCATAAGGTTTAGTCTGATGAATACCAACCTATTTTAAACAAGTTGTTTTGAAGTTTTTCTATATTGAAGGCTTCCACTTCCTCTTCTTGTTGTGGGAGAGTATGATAAACCAATGGTTATATTTTAGTCGTAGAGCACCTTTGATATTGGCCTTCTAAAGAAGTATGGCTATCCCAATTAGAAACCTCTAAACCATTATTAGTCCCCTCTTGGAAAATAACTTCCATATTTATAAGACTTAGTACTCTGCTATCCAACTATTGTTCACTAAAAATTTATGAGATAATAGCTTGAGCAACTAGTTGATCTAAGATTGTAGTAATTTGAAAGTCCTCCAAAACTACTTGTGTCTTCTTAGTTGAAGAATACTATTGAATTTTCTTGCTTGTATCTTCAAAGGTTGTCTCCTAGAGAGTGTTTTGTGTCATTTTATGATGCCACCCCGAGGAGAACCTCATCCACTCTAGTAAGTAACTTCTCTGTCCTAGCCTCTAAAGCCTCATTTTGTAGTTTGAGAGAGAATTGGGTAGGGTTTTAGTAATGGTAACCACATACTATTAAGGAGTCCTATGGAAGGCCCCTACAATCAATGTTATAATTCCCAAAGGAGCTGGAATTAGAATGGATAGTTTGAGTATCTTGAACAATGATTTGTTGGATCCAAGAGCCTAAGAGAGATTGGACTATAATATTAGAAGAGAATGGTTATAATGTCTTAAGTAGTAGATACACCTAGATTGAAAACTGAACATTTTCAAAGGGAATGAGATCATGATTAATAAATATGCCCATCTTGTTAGCCAAGATCTCAACAATCTCAAGATGTATATATTCCAAAGGTAAATAGGGAAGTGCAATCAATAGGGCATAAAACCACCCGTATTGAAGTTCATTTTGAAGTTAGGAATATAAGAAAGAGTAACAATACCCTAACCTAAACATAATCAACCTTTGAATTTGTGGATTGAATCTCTAAATGAGTTTGAATAAAAAAGAATAGTAAATTTTTTTGGATCCTTCTCATAAAATATTACCTCTTTGAAACCTTCCCAATTGAGTAGGACCCAATCCCTGATAACCTCTAGTTTAATAGGGTTTTCTAAGATTTTGCACAGTAGAGTCATCTTCACAAGGAAGGAGATATGGGGTGAAATCATGCTTTCTAGAAGAGTAACCTCCAAGTGGTCAAGGTTGTGTATATTTTCTATCTGTTGAGGACTTGACAAAAAAATTGGTTTCTTTTTCTGCCAGATCTATTTCATTTTCTTTGCAGGCAGCTCATTTGGCTTACCCACGACTCTACCTTAGCTAAGATTTCTTAGTGAGAAATTATTTTTTAATAGATTGAGGGGAGGAAACGATTCTTTATCCTCCTAGCTTGGTTGCCATTGTAGAGCTTTCTCCCTTCTCAAAAGTCAAAGATCTATGTGGGGCTTCACTAGCCACATATTCTCCCTTTATCACCATCTGTGGGTTTATTTCTGGAAGTGAGGAAGTATTACCAATTGGATGGGGTTCACATATGTTAAATGGTAGTTTCCTATGCTGTTTTCAATAGCTCCCAATGTGGAATCTAGGGCTTAGGGAAAAGGGTTTAGTAGGTTGAACTACTACTTTCTTGTAAAAAATATTTGCGAATGAATCTATAGTTGTTGATGATTTGCCAGATCTTCCATGTCTTCCATTATGGAGCTTCTTTTTAAATCTAAATATTCAATTTTTAAATTCCTTTCCTACCCATGTCATAGCTGCTCTTGCCATATTTTGTTGCTGGTTTTTTTTTAATAGATACTCCATTTCTTTTTTAAAAGTCTTACACATTGAAATTCTTCATCCAAGAGGATTTAATCAAATATTTCAAATTAAAAAAAATTATTTAATTTTAATAAAACTTTCTTTGTTTTAATAAAAAAATTCTTTTAATAAGTCTTCATTTTATTGAAAATTTTAGTTTTAAAATTTGTTTGTTTTTTAATAAGATTGTTATAAAAACTAGCTAATATATACTCTATATGTAAAATACGTCGAGATGCATCAAGGCATTGATTTTTTTTAGTGCATATTAAAGATGAATGATGAAAACATTCAAAGCCTTGATGCATCTCGATGCATTTTACATATAGAGTATATATTAGCTAATAATAGTTGAAGCATGCATGACACATTGAATAATTAATTTGATTATTGTTAAAATTTACTATTACAATTTATATCATAGTTAGGTTTAGTATTAGTTTAGGTTTATTATTATAATTGGGGATAGGGTTAATTAGTGTTAAAGTTAGTTCTATGTTCTTGTTTACAGTGGAATTATAGTTAGTATTAGTGTTAGGGTTAGGGCTTACATTATGATTATAAAACTATATTTAGGTTAGAAATAAAGTTTCAATAAGTGTCAGGGGAAAGGTTGGAATTACTATTAGGGTTAGGATTCCAACTATAATCAGGTTAAAGGTAAAGATTAAGATTTGGTCAATATTATGGTAATGCTTTGGCTTATAATTAAGGTTAGGATTAAGGTTAATATTAGTATTACAATGAGGATTTAGTTTAGTTTTATGATATAATAAAGGTTTTATATTTTTAGTTATGGTTAGGATTTAAGAATTTAGTTAAGGTTATAGTTAGAGTAAAGGATTTATGGGAGGGTTAGTGTTTGTGATTTCCATTAGGGTTAAGATTTAGGAGTTTAGTTAGGGTTATTGAAATAATTTTGATTCAATGCTAGGTTTAATGTTGGGTCTGTATTCATGGTTAAGGTCATAATTTCTTGTTATAGTTATGGTTATGTTTAGGCTTTACCACAAAGTTAACATTAGGTAAGGGATTAAAATTTGAGACTATGATTAGGGTGATGGAACAGTTAGGATTGAGATTATTATTATGATAGGTTAAAATTTTGAGATTAGTGTTAGTGTTAATGTTAGAGTTCAAATAATAAGAAATCTTAGGATTATGTTTATAATGATGATTTTGGTTGGAGAGACATATAATGTTTTGTATATTTTTTGCATGTACATTGTAAATAATATTTTAGTTATATTTTACACATCCACTAAAGAATATCATTTAATGCTACACATTTTAGAATTATGTCAATGACACACATTATACAAATCTATGCATAAAATAATGATTAGGCTTAGGATTTATATATGGTGTTTAGGATTATACTTAGAATTAGGATTCCTTACAAATAAATTTAATGTTTCATATATTTGTGACATGAATTTTATAATTAATGTATAACACATACTTGTCACTTCCATATAAAGAAATATTTTAATACCACACATATTACAAATCTATTCATATAGACTTATGGAATTATACTATACATGTAAACTTAATATAGAGTTATGAAAATATACTTTACACGTCACCTCAAGAATTCAAATAAATTCACTTTCCTTGTATTCTAATATAAGTTAAAAAGAAAATTGGAAGACACTTATAAAATAAGTATTGATATTTTTAGGACACAAAAATATCACATATATGAAAATAGGTATTGTTTATCATCAAACTTACACAAATCAAAGATAGATGTCTATATGAGTTGCATTAGAGTTTTTTTTAATAAGTATTAGAGTTTTTTTTAAATGTCTATATGTGAAATAGCTCATTGTAGTCATGTAAGTACATCACATATTATTTAGTGACTAGAATGGTATTCTGACCTTTATTTGTGAAATGATCATATGTACATCTTTAATCATTTGTGTTGCATGATCTTGATTTTCTTTGTTTGTTTCTTTTTTTTCCCTCTTTGGAATGCTTTTCATTGGAGAGTTTGTAGATTTTTTTTTAAACCTATTTTACTAACCCTCTCTAGAAGGCTTTCCACTAGTGAGTTTGTAGGTTTTTGTTTAAACCTATTTTACTAACCCTCTTTGAAAGGCTTTCTCTTATAGAATTTGTAGATTATTTGTGTTAAAATTTTGAACTAACCCTCTCTAAAAGGATTGGTTCCAAAGAGTATCTTATTCAAATCCTAATCTCAATTGTAAAAATTCAAGGTTAGAGATTTTGTTCTCACAATTTTTTGGTTGTAGGCTTTGAGTAATATCCTATCTCTTTGGTTTCACTTTAATATATCCATGTCCATTATTCTATATTTCTCACTTTGTAGAGGTTTAAGAGTTTCTAATATACTAATATTTAATCTATTTTTTGATAGGTAATGGGTTGAAGCCTATATTATTTATTATTATTTGCTCAAATTAATTATTAGTATGTTTTAAATTTGAATAGACTCAAAATCAAGACCCCTTGTATGTGAGACTCACAATTTACCATGAATCTATTTTATCTATTATAATATATTTAAATTTATGTTTAACTTATGTTTATAACTTCATTGCTTCCCATATCCTAACTCACCCTTCTCTATTATTTTTTCTTCTTGAAATGTCTACTTTGTAGTTCATGCTTTGAATTATTTAACAAGTGCATCAAGAGAAACTTTCTTCTTAACCTTGTCATCCCTAAGGCTGCACCTTTAGAATCATCCATCATATCCATGTCTTCCCTTAAATTTTCATTATCTGCCTTAAAATCTTCACTATCTAAAAGGTCATCTTCATACATTACCTCCACCACTTTTTCTCAATCCATGTCCCCTTAAAACGATAACTTGATTATCTAGATAAAAAGCTTTCTAGATCCAAATAACTCATATTAAGTCTGACTCTTTTTTTTTTACAAAATTTTGAAGAGCGGTTCATTACAATTTTTGTGAATATTAATCTCTGCCCAATTCATGTATAAATGCATAGAGGCATTTTTTCTTAATCATATCTTCCTAATAATGTTTTATAAGTTGTTAAAGTTTATTTCAGTCATTCTACCTACGAGTTTCTATTTTTTGGTGTAATGCTTGTGCCCTTTTTTCTGTAGTTTACATCATTCTTTTGTTACTCAATATAATAAAAATTATATATTTTTTGTTAACTAAACCTTTTCATATTCAATTTGTAAACTCATACATGCATTTTTTTTTAATAGATACTCCATTTCTTTTTTTAAAGTCTTACACATTAAAATTCTTCATGCAAGAACCTATTAAAATAGTTTAAATTAAAAATAGTTAGTTATTTTTTAATAAAACTTACTTTATTTTAATAAAAACCTTCTTTTAATAAGACTTATTTTTATTATAAAGTTTGATTTTTAAATTTGTTTGTTTTTTTACAAGAAAGTTTTTGATACAACTTAGTTTTTTAATAAGATTGTTCTAAAAAAGGATTTGAAGTTTTGACAATTTCAAATAATTTTTTTCTCTAATCATAATTGTTAAAATAATAAATTAAAAAAATTAATTATTATTATTATTTTTATATTACAAATTATAATTATAATTTATTTTCTTTAAATTTCAAATTATGCTTTTATTTTTTATTTTTTTATTATAAAAATTTACCTTATATTTATTTATCACTAATAAATTTTTGGCATTCATATTAAGAGTGTTTAAATAAGGGGGTTGTGTAATCATGTCTACTTTAATTCTAGAATATAAATGAAATAGTTGAAACTATCATTCTTGGAAAGCACATATTTTCTTATTTTTGGTTTTAAACGTTTACTAGATGTTGCTACTAATCTAGTTGTTTGAACTGATTACCACTACCCATGAAGCCAATAAAGATGCATGGAAGGCTAAAAATGAGGAAGCTTTAGGTTTAATTATAATTTCTATGGTTGTTGATTTGTATGTTTTGATTAGACAATGCACAAAAGTCAATGAAGCATGGGAAATCTTAAAGAATACTTATGCTAGTACAATTGAATCATATAAAATGAAGATTCAATGTCAACTTGAAGGTCTTAGATATAATGACTTTAAGACTGGATGATTTTTTGTTATAATTTGATTCTCTAATGGGTCAAATAATTATCTTAGGAGTTACTTTATTAGTTATTAGTTTAATTCATATCATTCTACAAAAATTTCTTCCTAGGAAATTTCAACAATTTATTACTAATATTCATGCTCAACTTGTTATTCCTAGTTTAGCTCCTCAATTTAAAATATTCATTTTTTCAAAAACAATAATGTCAAGAGGAAGCTAAGTTAATAAAAATTGGCACTCTCAAAACTAATAAATATTCTTTTATGTCTAAAAGTCAAATTCATAATTTTGGATCAAATAATAACTATCATAATTAGAATTCTCACAAAAAATTATCATAATCAACTTACAAACTAAGTGTTCACTACCTTCTTTAACAAAACAAGGTGGTTGAGCCATATAGATTTCTTCATGAAAATCACAATTTAAAAATTCACTTTTAACATCCATTTGGTGAAAAGGTCAATTTTTTTGAGAAGTTAAAGAGAGCACAAGTTTGATGGGTGACATCTTAATAACATGTGTAAAAGTTTCATTAATAAGCATTTGCAAATACCAAAACAAGGTACCTCCTAGAAGGAGCATTATAAATCTTCTCACAAAGTAGTTTTGACAAGACTATTGTAATCCTAATATATTGTCTACATTTTTAACTGGATGTGTTGGTAGAAGGAAAAAATGTAGTCTTTAACTGGACAACCTTTTATCTGCACTAAAAGGCTAGTGGTTATATTACTTCCATCATGGTTTTCATCCTCTCACTAAGGGTTTCCACATACAAAAATCCATGTGTCATTGGCATATACTTTCTTGTATGAGTTTTCAAGGTTCTATTGTGTTGCTTTTATCATTATGTTATTATTTAAGCAACTAGTAACTAAGATAATTAAGTGTTTAGCTTAGTTGACCAGTTTGAAATTCAATACTGATTGCGCTCTACCCACCCCCCCCCCCCCCCCGATAAAAATTGGTATTAGATTTTTGGCCCTAATAGTAATGAGATTGACAACTTGAGGGAAAATCTAATGAAGGATTTCAAACTTTGGTAATAACTAGATGTTTCTCTCACCACCATTGAGGGTTTGAAAGAAGAGTTAAGGATTTCCTTGAACAAGAAAAAGAAATTGTTGCAAAAGCTCAATGATGGTGAAGAACTCATTTAACAACTTGAAGACCAAAGTGGATTAGATGAATCTGAAGAGGCCATAATAGATCTCATGGTTGATTTAATGAGAAGTTGACCAAAACTATTTCACTATTGAAGAAAGAACAAGAATGTAAAACAATGAGAATGAGTGTAGCACGTAAAGAGAAAGGTTATTCCATTCAATCCAAACATAAAGCTGAATAATCACTAAGAACAATACTAGAGGCTAAGCTAATAGTTAAGGAAGTTGTAAGATATAAAGGAAAACAAATGACACAAATGGAGGAAGAACATCACTAAATAAGATAGAATAATAATGTCTTTCTTGAGCATGATCATGGCCATAAGGAGGAGATAGCTCATTTGAATGAAAAAAACACACATTTGGGTAAACAAGTGTCAGCATGAATATTGATTGTATTCCTATGGGGGAGTATATTAGCATTGTTGGAGACATGATTCAAATCTTATGTGTTGCATTCATGACAAAGTTTTTCATTGATGTCAACATATTGGTTCTTCTATGAATATTGGTAGAACAACAGAGAGAGATTAGCTTCATGTGGTTCAAGGATTGAAGATCAGCCTATGCACACTTGGTATTATGTTCTAAAGTATGTCTATATGATTTAATTAAGATCACATATATAAATATGAAGACTGGAATGAGTTATGTAGATTTTAGTGAAGGAAACTTTAAGATAGTATTGTTGTTTGAATTTTATCTCCTAATAGAGATGGAATTTGGTTTAGCAATCTAAAACAGAGATTGAAGACATGTTGAAGATGACTTGGTTAAGTTTGCATGATCATATGTTCATCGCATGAAAATTTATGATGAATGCGAGCCAACAAATTAATCATAATCTTAATTAAAATGTAAAATTGTAATGTAATGTGTATTGCAATATCTTAAGGTGGTCCTATATTAGTATTGTAAATTTGGAAAGCCTGAAGACCAACTCAATAATTTCTTTTAGGACTCGGTATAAAGGAAATATGTTCTGCTTGGTTGGAATCATTAGTGAGATAATTTTCATGTTATGCAAACTTGAGAGTCAAATCCAATGCATATATTTTGTAATCAATGAGAATATATTTGAAATATCTATTGTACAAGTTTGGTATATGAATTTGTGAAGATTGTAGTAGAGTTTGGTGTACTTGAGGCACAATGAGTTGAAAAGTAATTGTATTTGGCAAGAAAAGTTGTTGGTTGGACAGTTTTTGTTTCACATTGTATTATTCAAAAGGAATCTAGTATATAGGCTCTTTGGAAAATGGGTTCAACAATCTTCCTTTCAACTCCTAACAGGGTTGGCATAACTCCTAACAAGGTTAGAATCTCCTAATAAGTTTGGAATCTCCTAATAGGGATTCAAAATCCCCTAACACTAACTTGTATGTATTGATTATATTTTATTGACTCCTAATAGGGTCTATCCTCTAACAAGGAACTCTTATAGTAGTACATGCACATCATTTTTTGGGTACCATCCCCACTAGGGTTTTCTATTTGATCAAGGGTTTCCCTAGTTAACAAAAATCTAGTGTTATTGTGCATGGTTAACTTTCTTTGGTTGTTGCATCTACTATTTACATGTTTCATAATTAATAAAGATATTGAGAGTTTTTTAATTGTATAACTGATTCAGCCCCACAATTCCCCCCCGCCCCCCCACCTGCCCTGCCCCCCATCCCCCAACCCCTCTTAATTGTCTTGGTGGACTTTACTTAGTAAAAATTACCATCAAAACATGAGATCCTTGAAGGAAAAACTTGACCTCTTAAGAGGATCTATGGCACATTTCAGGAAAGATAGTCTGAAGTTTGATGGAGTGAACTATGAAAACTAGAAAGAAAAGATGAAGACACATCTGCTATGCACGGGTCTAGAATTTGGTTGGTTACAAAGAGTAAGAAGAATTTAATTGAAGAAGAAAAATTTGAAGGATGTGAGGAAACATAGAAAGCTATATTCATGCAGAATATACTTGCTAGAGAAACATTGTTATCTACTCTTCCTAAAATTGAATATGGAGAGGTAAAATCTTTTAGACTTGCTGATGAGATTTTGAATGCTTCATAAGTTATATTTGAAGGTGATAGACATGCTAAGAAGGCTAGACTACAAAGTTGGATATGTTTATTTCAAGATGCTAAGATGTTGGAAGATGAAATTATTAGAGGATATTTTTCGAGAATATAAAAGATTATCATAGGAATAAAGAATTGTGGAGGAGAGAAGTTTGAAGATGAATTTCTTTGGAAAATAGTTAAAAAACTCGACACCTTCTTATGACAAGGCATCGTAGATGATTAAACATGTTATCCCTTGCATGCCTAGATTTACAAGAGAAACTCTTCTTGCGAGATTGCAAACATTGAGATGTGGATGAAATAAAGTGGAGAATTGTCTAGAGTAGAAAATGCTTTCAACACACTAAGAGGCAAACCTTTGTTGACAAGAAGTGCTAGTGCAATTGGAGACTATGCTATTAGAAGTTGAACAAGACATAAAGAAGACAAGAAGATTGAAGAAGTACTTTCCCTACTTATGAAGAGATAACCTAAAGGTAATAACATTTTTAAGTTTTGGACATGTAATGAACTTGGTCATTATTCTTCTAAATGTCCTAAGAGAGTAAAGAAGTTTAAGCCTAGAAAGATTTATAAGTCAAGAGTACCTAAGGACTGATTTTGTGTTAATGAGGATGGTGAATTTGATTTCAAAATGGTAGACTTTTTGACTAAAAGTGATGAAGAGGATGATGAAATAGGATGTGTTGCTATTAAATAAGAGAGCCCTGAAAAAGATAAAATAAAAGAAGAAATAAGAAAGGAAAAAGCATTAGTATCACAAGTTGAAAAGAAAAGGTTTGATTGGATTATAGATAGTGGTTGTTCCATCATATGGTAGGAAATATGAACAAATTTGTGGAATTCAATAGCTATGATGGTGGAGTAGTTAGAGTTGGAAATAATGCAGCATGTCACATAAAAGGAAGAGGATCTATTGTAATTGATAGAAAGACTTACACTGAAGATGATTATTTTATGGATGGTTTGAAACATAATATTTTGAGTGTTGGAAAACTAGTTGATAAGGAATATTAGTTGCAGTTTACAAAGAAGACTTGCATTATCAAGGAGAATATTGGAACATCATTTGGTATTGGTAAAAGAATAAGAGCTAATGTATTTTAGTTGAATCCTACTAAAATGACATGTTTAGTTGCTATGATGGATGACAGTTGGCTATGGCATAAGAGATTTTGTCATATCAACTTTGATGACATTGTGAAGGTTAGTACTACATTTGCATATAGAGATTTTCCTAAGATTATGATACCTAATAACATGATGTGTAAAGAATGTGTGATGGAAAAATAGAAGAAAAGTTCTTTTCTAAGCAAAAAGTATACTACTTAAGTGAAATTAGAGAATGTGCACATAGATTTGAGTGGTCCTACAAAGACTAGAGCATTCTATGGAAAAAGATATTTATGATTTTTTTTGATGATTTCACTAGAATGATGTGGGTTGCATTTATTCGAGAATATTTTGAGGCTTTTGAGAAATTCAAGATATTTAAGAGTTGAGTTGAGAATGGGTCTAGTTTGAATATTAAATTCTTGAGAGCTTATAGAGGAGGATAATTTATTTCAAATTAGTTTAACAATTTTTTGTGAAGACAATGGGATAAAGAGACAAATTTCATCCCCTAAGACACTTGAGTAGAATGGGATAGAAGAAAGGAGAAATAGATCAGTGATTGAAGCATCAAGAGCAATGATGTTGGAAAATAATGTATGAGATATCTTTTAGAGAGAAGCAATGAATACAATAGTATATACTATTATTGGTAAGACCCCCTATGAACTTTGGTTTGGACATGCACATATTGTGAAGTACTTTAGAATATTTGGAATTAAATTCTATATTAAGATAGATGATGACATTGGAAAGTTTGATTCTAGAAGTGATGAAGTAATGTTTCTTGGATATTCATTGAAACCAAAAGCATATAGATGTTTTAATCAAAGATAAAAAACTATTGTTTAAAGTGCTAATGTGAGAGTTGATGAAAATTTTAGAATTTAGGAAAGGGTACTTGATTATAATTTTGATGAAGAGACTAATCCAAGAACTAATAGGTAGAATGTTGAGAAATTTTTTTAGTATGAAACTAACACTGAGTTGGAGACTGAAATACAAAGAGAAGAACTTAGATCTAAACCTAAAGCAAAAATCAAAGTTGATATAGTGACACCTAATAGGAATTTTCCAAAGAATCACCCTACTGAGTAGATCATTGGAAGAAAACACAAAGGAGTTTTGACAAGGAACAAGGTACATGAAGAACTGTGTTGAATTTCTCAAGTTGAACCTAAGAATGTTGATGTAGCCTAATAAAAATGGTTATTGGATAAAAGTTATGAGAGAATAACTGGATTAGATTGAAAAGAACAAGATTAGGGATTGGTTCCTAGACCTAAAGATAAGAATGTTATTGGAACTAAATGGGTATTCATAAATAATATAAATGAACAAGTTGAAGTTGTAAGACACAAATCAAGATTGGTATATAAAGGTTATTCACAACAAGAAGGAATTGATTTTGAAGAAAATTTTGCACATGTTGCTAAACTAGAGATAGTAAGAATGTTTTTGGCATATGCAGATAACAAGAACTTTTAATTGTATCAATGTATGTAAAGTTATATTTTTCTAAATGGAGAACTAGAAGAAGAGGTATACATTGAACAACTTGATCATTTTCCTTTAATAGATAAGGATGATATGGTTTGAAAATTGAAAAAGGTATTTCATGGATTAAAACAAGAAGCTAGAGCTTGGTATGCAATATTGGATAAGTATTTGACAAGTTTGTGATTTGTGAAAGGTAATGTTGATAGTAATTTGTATTTGAGAAAGAATGGAAATGACCTACTGATTGTTGAAGTAGTTGTGGATGGTTTTTTTTTGGAGGAAATGATGAAGAAAGTGAGGCATTTTAAGATGAAATAAAGAAATAATTTGAGGTGAGCATTAATGGAGAGATGAAATTCTTCTTGGGATTTCAAATTGTGCAAAATAATGATGGCACTTTTATATCACAAATGAAATATCTCAAAGACTTGGTGAAAAGATTTGGATTGGGAAGTTGTAAATCTATTGGAGCACCTATGGTAACTAGATGTAAGTTATCTAGAAAAAATGGATCCCTTACTATTGAATAGAAAATTGTAGATCTATGATTGGTGGATTGCAATATTTGACACACTAGACTTGATATAGTTAATACAGTTAGAATTATCACAAGATCATAGGCAGGTCCTAAAGAGACACATTATGTAGCAGTAAAAAGAATTTTTAGATATTTGAAAGGCACATTTGATTATGGATTATGGTATGATAGATCATATGATTACACTTTATGTGCATATTCTAATGTATGAAATAGCACTAGTGTTGGAAAATTCTTGTTGGGAGGAAGATTGTTTTCTCGACTAAGAAAGAAATAGGATTGTACCCCACAAAGAATTACAAAAGCAGAGTATATAGTAGCAACAAGCAATTGTAATTAGATTATTTGGATGAAGAAAATGTTGAAAGATAGTGGGATAGATTTCATTTAAAATTTTATCATACATTGTGATAACAAAAGTATTGTAATTATGTCAAAGAATCCAATATTACATTCTAAGACAAAACACATATCTATTAAGTATCACTTTTTGAGAGAGAAAGTTGCAGAAAAAGATCATATTGTAATATGTCAGCACAAAGGAGTAGATAGAATATATATTTACAAAACCTTTAGTGAAGGACACATTAGAGTATTTCAAAGGTATGCTAGGGGTTATGCCCCAACATACTTTAGAGTAGATGATGTAGAGATTGCATCATTCTAGATGGTCATAGAGAACTATTTCTTTATCTGTATTTCATGCTTGATGCTTCTTCTATGGAGGAGTATATGTGCTTTAAATGAGTCATTAAGGACTCTTGGTAATGGTATTTTATAGTGTCTTTGGACACTGGAGATTAAACATATTTTTTTTCAAATGATTGAACTTAGATAATTAACATAGTGATAGTTTTTTTCATTGATGTCAATGGGGGAGAGATGAATACATGAGAAACATGATATTTGATGCATCCTTTGGGGGAGATAGGTGTATTTGGAAGAGAGATTGTTGATTGATGAAGTGTATTTTTTAATTAATGAAGAGGATTTATACAAAGATGTTGATGTATGAGGGAAATCAACACCTTCCTTATGCAAGTTGGCTACTTGATGATAGATGCCATTAATGATTAGTGTGAATGAGGGAGAAAAGGAAGATGAGGAAGAAATATATTTGGTGTTCTTGGAATTGGGATATTTTTTATCTATGTTTTTATCAATGCCAAAGGGGGAGATTTCTAGCATGAATCCTCATGGTATTCCTTTAGAAAATTATATTAGCATTGTTGGAGACATGATTTAGAGCTTATGTGTTGCATTAATGATAGAGTTTGTCATTTATGTCAACATACTGGTTATTTTATGAATATTGGTAGAATAATAGAGAGAGATTGGCTTTGTGTAGTTCAAGGATTGAAGATCAGCCTATGCACACTTGGGATTATGTTCTAGAGTATGTCTAGATGATACAATTAAGTGTGTGTATAGAAATATGAAGACTAGATAGAGTTATGCATATTTTAGTAATGACATCTTTCAAACAATATTTTTGGAAAGTGCATACTATTGAGCAAGATAAGACAAAATTTGAAGACATGTTGAAGATTACTTGGTTAAGTTAGCATGATTAGATATTTGTCACATGAAAAGTTATGATGATTGTGAGTAGACAAATTGATTGTAATCTTGGTTAAAGTATAAAATTATAATGTGATTTATATTGTAATATCTCTAGGTCATGTTATATTATTATTGTTAATTAGGAAAGCCTCAAGGTTGACTTAGTAAATTTTTTAGGACTTGGTATAAAGGAAAGATGTTTTCCTTGGTTGTAATCATTATTGAGATCATTTTCATGTTATGTGAACTTGAGAGTGAGGTCTAGTGTAGATATTTTGTAATTGGTGAGAATATATTTGTAATATCTATTGTGAAAGTGTGATATATGAAGTTGTAAAGATCAGAGTAGATTTTGGTGAAATTTAGGCATGGTGAGCTGAAAAGAAACTATATTTGGCAAGACAAGTTGTTGGTTGGACAATTGTTGTTTCACATTATATTATTCGAAAGGAATGGTATAGAGGTTATTTGGAAAATGGGTTTAGTGGTCTTCCTTTAAACTCCTAATAGGTTTGGCATAACTCCTAACTGGGTTGGAATCTCCTAATAGAGATTGAAAGTCTCCTAATAGGGACTCATATGCATTGATTATATTTCATTGACTCCTAATAGGGTTTATCCTCTAACAAGGAAATTTTATATTAGTACATTATTTTGTGGGTACCATCCCCAATAAGTTTTTCCCTTTGATCAAGGGTTTCCCTAGTTAACAAATATGGTGTTATTGTGCATGGTTAAATTCATGTGGTTGTTGTATCTATTATTTACATGTTTGAGAATTAATAAAGATATTAATATTTGTTTTAATTGCATAACTAATTCACACCCACAACCTTCCCCCCCTCTCCTCTCAGTTATCTTGGTGGACTACTTTCTAACAACAAGTACAAGCTAACAAAAGAGATGAAAACTAAAAATAAAAGAAATGAAATAGTAAATAATTTTGGTGACATCTCTAAAAGGGTAGATGAGAAACTTAAAGCTCAAAGAAACACCAAGAGTAGCATCGGTCTGGGATATGATGGTGACAACAAGACTAAAAAGGGTGATTCTTCTAGAATGAAAGACCCAAACTTCAAGAAGTAAGGAAGAACATCACCAAAAGATAAAAAAATCCAACAAATCCACTTGTTATTATTGTAATAAACTAGGGCATAATTCAAGTGTATGTTGGCACAAATAGGTATCACTTGGTATCCAATGTACCTTTGATGGGTATTGTCATATTTGCTATTGGTATGGTCATATGACACAAGAATGCAAGTCTCATTTTAACAAGAAAATAATTAATGGTTATTGTAATACCCCAAAATTGGCACATTGCCATGATAAACCAATTTTGGTCTATGTAATCAATCTTAAAGTCCTATCTTACTAGGTAATTCTAATTTTGATAATCACTACTTGACCTAAGTGTCAAATGCAAAAAATCCCTAATCTACATTAATTACATTCTCTATTTAATTTCTAAGTCTAATCAAATTAGCAAAGGTAAACCTATTAATCAATTTAATTTAATTTTGAGTCCTAACACTTTGATTAAAGTAAATTTACCCCTTTTGCTAAAATGCATATTAAGGAATTAAATGTATTTGATTTAATGAGATATATCCTCATTTTAATAATTGAGTTTAATTATTCAATTAATTAAGAATATCCATTTATGAGGTCATATTATATTTTATTAAATTAAATATATTCTCCAAATCTTCTCTTTAGTTCAGAAATGGAAACTCTGAGTGGACTGAAATCAGAAAAGGAATTAAATTAGTTAACTCCTTATTCCACTCAAAAGAAAATCAGTTAACTTCCTTTTTGTAAGGAAACTTTCTATCATGACTGAATCTTCTTCAGATCTTGATCGTTCATTCAAATTGATCTCAACTGTTGATCAATTCTTGGATTCTATTTAAGAAGCTCTCAATTCGTTATTATAGAGGTTGACAAGTAATTTTTATCAAACTTATGATGAATTGTTGATTCAAACATTCTTTCATTCTTAGCTTACATTTCTATATTGAATTCATATAGATTATTTATGCATACATATAGATTAATTTGTTCTTTTATGTTCTTAGACTAATACTTGCATCTCATATAGATTAATACTTGCATCTCATCTAGCTTAATCTTGCATCTCATTTAGCTATAAAATCCTTCATTCTAGATATTTGGTTGCTAGATTCTCAGTATGATAGCAATAGCATAATCATTCTAGTTAGGAGGCAACAGGTTAGCTTGTCGAGTTGTTTCAAATGAACAATCCAATGTTCATTCCAAAATGATTATGCATATAAGGATCATGTTGAAGTGTAGTTGATTAATAGGCCATTATTAGCACTCACATTTCTTGCATCCATCATGGTTCCCAAAAAATTAAGTTTCTAGCCTTATCTATTCTTTCTCTTTGTATTTTTTAGTGTTCTATTGCTGTCATCCATACAATAACTCAATTTCTTGCGCAAAAAGTTTCAGTTTCACATGAATAAACTTAGATTTCACTCCCTATTCTATAGTTCCTCATGCAAAAAAGTGTATAATTGCACAATTTATTGTGTAGTACATTCCATTTTATCACATGGACCTATGTAGGATTTTGCATGAAATTCGGCATTAGTAAATGCAAAATGCAATTTTCAGATTCTATTTTTTTTATCATGATGATTTAACTAATGGTTGTTTCTGAAGCATTTTCATTTTCAGTTTCTGATTTTCAACATCTTAACAGGGGTTTGTAGAAAACTTATCAAAGACACCTTATTACAAACCTTTAAAATAGTACTGACAGTTTGATTGTAGGATGTTTTTATCAAAGATACGCATGTCAAGAATATATTGAAACCCACTAAAATATTGTGTCTTATTTACTATTTTCTTACAAATAGTTTAATAGGACTTGTGAACTTCATAGGGCTCTAAACAAAGGAATAGGGGAGTACACTCTTTGCTACTTGGAAGTGATGCCCAAGAATAAATAAAAAACCTAGACGTATTTGGAAGACAATACCCGAGGGAGGCAAGCAAGTTAGTGGTTCTCCCAAGAAAAGCCTTCAATAAAGAGATGATGATTCACTTTTAGGGGATCAAAGTCTTGAAATAGGACAAGTTGGGATTGATAAGCTAACTCGGTGATGAACATGTTCTACATTTTTGGGCAAGGTGATGAGGTAGAGGAGTATGATATCTCTCCTTGTAGAAAATTAGAAACTTGGACCCTTAGATTTGAACCACTAGTCTGAGTCAACCTTTTGAGGGTTTTCTAGAGTGATCTAACCTCTAGGAATTAACCAAGTGAGTACAAACCTTTCATCGATAATTCCAACTCACTATAATAAAGAAGATTTGTAGAGTGAAAGACTCCAAATCCATGTTAATTTCTTCCTCTTGATTCTTGATATCACATATCAAGAGAAAACTTTGTTTGTTGCACTGGCTAGTGCCGGCCTTAGTCTTGCTAGTCAAGTGTGTACACTTTTAGATGTTGATGGAGGGTTTCTAGCCTTAACTTCATTTGTGAAGCCACTAGGGATTAATATGAATGGAATCCAAGTAAAAAATTTTAGATAGTTGCTACTTGGTTCACCTTTGAAAGGGGGCATAATCTTTATGTAAGGAGGGGGAAGAATCTCTCTTGTAGATACTCACCATAGGAATGTACTTGGATGTTGGAAGGTGGTATATGTACTTGACCCCTACCACAAGGGTGTTCATTCATCATATATGTTATTGAGTCCTTGGAATACACCAAAAATATAGGTGCTCTCTAGTGGGGTGACATGGCTGTGTGAGGTGAATGTATGAACATAAGTTGTGAGACAAAGGTTTTTCTTCCTCTATCATTTTTGGTTATAGGGATAAAGCATGTCTTTTTTGAGTCTTTAAACTTGTCCAAATATTTCAAACAACAAAAAGGTCAAGACTTCCCTATCCCTCTGAGTTGCTTTGTCCTCATTTGGATTGTTTGTGACTACTAGTTGCTTCCCATGTCTGAAAACAACTATCTACTTGAAAACCAAAATGATGTTCAAAACTTAAAAACTATGCTAATATCTACCTAAAAATTGTAAACACAACTAGTCTTCTATTTAGAACTATTAGAACCATTGAAAATCTTTTTGAGTTTAGTCAAAAAATGTTAGTCTATCCCTTTTCTCACACCTAGTTTTGCAAATTTTTACACGAGAAAAATCTATGTTAGTACTTCCCCATGGGGTTCTCTATGGTTCCTTGCATGAGTGTCTATAAATATTTGCACAAGATTATGCCAATAATTGTCTTATGATGCCAAAACTCTACCTTTTTAGTCAAACTATCTGATCCTTACGCAGCTTTGTCTAAGTCCTCACATGAGAAAATTGGTCAAAATTTGTTGTTCTAAAACTTTCCCTAGTTCATTGTGCTTTTGTTTGAAACTATCAAAACTGCTCTATTAGTTTTGTCTGCTTGCTTGGTTGTCTACACTTCCTCACCTTGGAATCATTTCCTTGTGCAAATCTATCAAAATCTATTTAAAAACAATGAGCTATTTTCAACTTCCTCTTAAAAATATGATCCATGTTTGATCTGTGTCTAGAAAACTTCGTCATTTCTCTACCTGCAATAGTGTCAAATAGTGCCTTCTTTCTTAGTTGAAAACTTGTGATTTACTCATGAACTAGTCTCCTCACTTAGTTATCTTATTCTATTCTTTTGTGTTCATCATTCTTTGTGTCATGATAGTCATAACTCTTGGTTGTTCTAGCCATTACTTAGATGAGTCATACCTAAGTATACAAAACTGTTATCTCAGTTTGAGGGTACATTCTAGTGTAGTCCTTGTCTAGGCTTTTTCTTTTTGTCATTGTATATGACTATTGCAACAAGGAGTGGAAACATATTTCATCCCCATAGACTTAGATGAGGTAGAGCTAGGGGTCATAATCATGGTAGAGGTCGCTTATTAGTTTATACACACTTTGCATCTAGTAAATCCAGTGAGGAATCTTTATGATCTCTCTCACCTATTTGACCACCTTGTGTTTAGAGGATTTTTTCCATAAACTTACAGCAAACTAGGAATCCCTTATACCAAGAGGATCCTGAAACTAGAAAAGGTCATACATCTCCAAAAAACATAGCTAAATTCTTATTTAGGTGACCTTTTCAACCAACATATGTTGAAACTTATCATATTCTTGACATGGCTAATCAAGACCAAGAAAAAAAAGAACATAGTATAGAATAAGAACACCAAAGGAATGAAAGATGTAAGGAAACTTGCATTGATGAGAATGAGGAAAATAAAGAAATACTTCCCAAAGACATCAAAAAATGTCATAAGGATAAACACTTCTAGAAAGTCATGGGGATCTTGCTTAACAAAGAGAAAGAGAAATACTTTTTCAATCTCACTCAAGAGGGATCCAAGCTACCTCATCACTTTAATGTCAAAACAATCATTATACCTAAAGAGGAAACTAAAATGTATAAGTTTCCAAAATAACTAAAGATCATGCAAGAAAAATTGGCCCAAATGATGTATAATAAGGACAAACCTACCAAAACATACACGTTAGACACTATTTTTCCATTTCCTTTCGACAAGAGTATAGACATGCCTCCTTTTCCAAAAGGAGTTGAGTTACCCAAATGTGATAAATACTTCATAACTTCTAATCCTCAAGATCATTTGTGGGAATTAGGTGCCTTGTCTATGGAATTTATGCATAATCAAACATATCTCATGGATCTATTCCCACAAAGTCTAGGTGGTCAAGCCATGCAATGGTTTTCACAGTTGCCTACTAGTATCAAAATATTTGATGAGATTGCTAACATGTTTGTTCAAAAGTACTCACACAAAATACAAGTTCTAGTTAACATGAATGACTTGTGTAACCTTAAACAGAAGGTTGGGGAACCTTTCCTCACATTCCTTTAGAGGTGGTGACAACTTTACACCAAATATTCATGAAAGACTCCTAAAATGGAAAAACTTGACATCTTCATAGATAATCTTTTACCTGACTTTGGGTATAAAGTTCAACTTCAAGGTCCACACACCTTTGAAGACATGGTCACACAAGCTATCCAAATAGAGGAATTCATGGTCAAAAAGGGTGAAATAACCCTTCAAAAGGACACTAAAAAAGGATCAACTTCTAGTAAAGATAAGACCAAGTATGTGAACAAGAACCAAGAGGTAGTACATGATGGAGTCATTGACAATATTTCTCCTAAACTGCTAAAGTAGCTTTTAATGTTACAGACAGTCTCAAAGCATCTAAGAACATTGAAAAACCTCTTCCTAACAACAAGACATTTGGAAACAAAATGAAGAACTCATCTTCGGTTACATGAAAAAAGTGAGAATATACACCTCTTGGTGAACCTTTGGATGTGGTCTATAAGACGTTGCTACAAAACAAGCTCATTTCTCCATTGGATAATTTGCATCCTTATGATCCACAACCATGACCCCCATGCTGGAATGAAACTCCATTTTGTGAATACCATCAAAAAAAAGGTAAAAAAACTAGAAATTACATCAACCTACATCACAATGTTCAACACTTAATTGATGATGGTGAAATTGTTGTGAATGGACATAACAAGAACTTGAATCACAAGCCTTTCAAGGAATCATTCTCATCTTATGAAAAAGGAGAAAACTCTAAATAGAAACCCCATAAAAAGGTTAACTATACATACTCTAATGATGATGATGTGATCAACATGGTTGAACCTATTAGCATGAATGCTAATGCTATGGGGGAGCAGTGCAGAACACTGTTATGACTATGTTTGTCATTGATGACAACATAGCAATAAGGTTGCAAAAGATTTGTAGATTAGCAAACTAAGAATAATGTGTTAAAGACATCATATTGTGTATCTGCCTATGCACAATTACCAACATATATTATAGCATGCATTTGACATGTGGGTGAGTGCTTAGAACTTGAGTCAATGGCATACAAAAGATATTAATGATTTACAGAGAACTGTAGGAAAGCATAGCATTGGGAAAATAGTTTCTAATGTGTGATTAATATAACACATTGTGTTTGGAATGAAGGGTTACATAGTTAACTGGAGGAAGTACACTAACAACTAATAATGTTAGCAAGTGTGCAGGTACAAAAGTTGCATGCATGGAAGTTTGCAAACAACTATGAGCTAACAACATTAATTAAATGTGTATTTTATTTAACTATATATGGAGCCAACTCAAATTAATGTTAAGTGTATGGAGTTGACTCAAAGGATTAATTATTGAGTATGGAATAAAGGAAAGATGTTTTCTGAGTTCTATAGACCATGATAGTAATCGAGAGGCAGAGAAGACTTGCAAATTTCAAAGTAGAAGAGGAGAATAATTTTTTAATGAGTGTAAGTGACCTTAAGGTTTAAGTCCTAGATCTATTTGCATGATCTGAAGGTGAAGAATTCCAACATACGAGATAGAGGAAGAGAAAAGAGATTGTTTCACATCTATTATTCTAAATGGAATAGTACCAAGATCAATTGGAAAGTGGGTTCATTGATCTGATCTTGAAGCTATTTGGATAGTGGGTTTAGTTGCCTTCTACAAATCCTAATAGGGTTAGAGTCTCCTAACAAGGATTCAAAGTCTCCTAACAAGAACTCTTTGTACTAATGATTGTAACAAGACTCCTAATAGGGTCTATTTTCTAACAAGGAATATTTAGAGTAGTACATTTTTTTGTGGGCATCATTCCCACCAGGGTTTTCCCTTCTATTAAGGGTTTCCCTAGTCAACATATTTGGTGTATTTGTGCATGCACATTTCTTTGTGATTGCTATTTTTTTTTTCCTCATTGATACATAACTAATTCACACCCCCCTACTATTCCTAACAATTCGTATCAGAGCATTAGGCCCTTCAAAGAAAGTTTAACAACTTTGGGAGATCCATGGAAAATTTGTTCAGGAAGGAAAGTCCTAGATTTGATGGCACAAATTATGATAGCTGGAAGGATAAAATGAAGACTCATCTCTTGTGCATGGGACTAGGATATTGGCTTGTGACCAAGAATTCTAAGAACATTGCAGAAGAAGAAAATCTTGAAATCTGTACTAAGGAACAGAGAGAAGTATTTATGTGCAACATAAGGGCAAGAGAAGCAATACTGTCAACATTACCTAAAAGTTTGTATAGTTAGGTAAAACTACTCAAAACATCTAATTAAATTTAGAAAACTATAGAAGCTAATTATGAGGGTGATACACATGCAAAAAGGGTTAGATTGCAAAATTTGTATTGCTCATTTCAAGATTCTAGAATGATGGAAGATGAATCTGTAAGAAGCTATGTTGGGAGAATATCTAAGATTTTTGCAGGAATCACATCTCATAATGGAAAGAAATTTGATGGTGAAGTGATATGGAATATTTTGAAAAGTCTTACACCACCTTTCAAGTCAGTAGCTCAAATGATTCAACTTATGATACCCTGTACTACTAATTTTACCAAAGAGACATTGCTTGGTAGATTGGAAGCTACACA
This sequence comes from Cupressus sempervirens, assembly GCA_028749045.1. Classification (NCBI taxonomy): domain Eukaryota; kingdom Viridiplantae; phylum Streptophyta; class Pinopsida; order Cupressales; family Cupressaceae; genus Cupressus; species Cupressus sempervirens. The sequence continues at coordinate 173,845,241 of CM053788.1, read as the reverse complement.
ATTTCATCTAAAATAGTCTGGGGAATTGAAAAAAGTTGAGATAGCATTCAGTGCATTAAACATCAAACCTAGTTTAGAAAGGAGCACAAAAGCGCATGAAGAAATTGCTAGCAGTAGCAAATCCATTGAAGAAAAGATCTAGGAAGGAGTGTCTCTTCTTGTGGAAAGAGAAAAAGATGGTAAGAATATCTTTAAATGTTGGACTTGTAATGAGTATGGTCATTATGCATCTAAGTGTCCTAAAAGAGAAACAAAGTTTAAGGGAAGGTTCAAATCTAGAAGACTTAGAAATTTTTAATATGCTAATGAAGAAGAAGAAGAGGAATCTAATCAAAACATGAGTGAAGATGAATTAGGATTTGTAGCTATAAAAGAGGATGATTTTGATACAAAAATTAGAGAAGAAAGTGTGCTGATCTCATAGGTTGAAAATAAAGATTAGATCATTTATAGTGGTTGTTCACATCACATGACTGGTGATATGAGCAAGTTTTTCAAATTTAGAAGCCGTGATGGAGGAATTGTCAGAGTGGGGAACAATGTAGTTTGTCATATTATAGGAATTGGATCTATAACACTTGATGGTAAAACATACACTAATGATGTTTATTTTGTTGATGGACTAAAGCATAACTTGTTAAGTGTTGGACAACTTATGGACAAAGGTTATCAATTGTAGTTTGGTAATGCCACATGCATTATCAAGAATAAGGAAGGAAAAATATTTGGCATTGGCACAAAAACCAAAAGTAATGTATTTTAGTTAAACTCCGTTGAAATAACATGTTTAGTAGCAAAGATTGACAACAATTGGTTATGGCACAAAAGGTTTTTTCATATTAACTTTGATAACATTGTGAATGCCAGTAATACACTTGTTGTAAGAGATTTACCCAAGATCACTAAGCCCACTAACACTATTTGTAAGGAATGTATTTTGGCTAAGTAGAAGAGAGTCTCATTTTCTAGCAAGCAGTTTTGTAGTACACAAAAGCTGGAATTAATTCATACAGATCTGAGTGGTCTCACAATAACAAGAGGATTCTATGGAGAAAGGTACTTTATGATTTTTCTTGATGACTTCACTAGAATGATGTGGGTAGCTTTTCTTAAAGAAAAATTAGAGGCATTTGAGAAATTCAAGATATTTAAGAAAAAAGTTGAGAATGAATCTGCAGTTAAAATCAAAAGCTTAAGATCCGACAGAGGAGGAGAATTCACCTTAGAGAATTCAATATCTTTTGTGAAGAGCATGGCAATAGGAGACAATTATCTTCACCCCATACACCTGAGCATAATGGGATTGCTGAAAGAATAAAAAAATCAATTGTTGAAGTAGCAAGAGCTATGTTATTTGAGAATGATGTATCAAAGACCTTTTGGAGAGAAGTCATCAATACTATAGTATAAATACTAAACAAAGTGTGGATTAGGAAAGGTATGGACAAAACACCCTATGAATTATGGTTTGGTCACTCACTGTTAGTCAAGTACTTTAGGATATTTGGAAGAAAATGTTAGATTAAAAGAGATGATGATATTGATAAATTTGATCCAAGGAGTGATGAAGGTATGTTTCTTGGTTATTCATTGAAAAGTAAAGCTTACTGATGTTTCAACTATAAAACAAAAGCTATAGTAGAGTGTACAAATGTTAAAATTGATGAAAAGTATGGTACCAAGGAAAAGATAATGTATTATAACTCTAATGGAGATGATTACTTTGGAATGACTCACAGAAGTAATCAGTTATTCTTCAAGAGTAACAATGACATGTAGAATAATGTACAAATTGAAGATATGAGAGAAAATCAAAGTGCAATACTAGAAATAAGAATTGAAGCAAACAAGAATTTTAAGGTATATCAGATGGATCTTCAGTCAACATTTTTGAATGGAGAACTTGAAGAAGAAGTTTATAGTAAGCAACTAGAAAGGTTTTCCTTTAATAGAAGAAAAGGATATGGTTTGCAGACTAAAGAAAGCATTGTATGGATTAAAACAAGTACCAAAAATCTAGTATGCAAGGTTGGACAAATACTTAGCAAAGCTTGGATTTGCTAAAGGAACAGTAGATGGTAACTTGTACTTGAAGAAAATAGAAGATGGATTGCTAATAATCATTGTATTTGTTGATGACATCATTTTCAGTGGAAATGGTGAAGCCAATAACAAATTCTCAAAATACATGAAGAATGAATTTGAAATGAGCATGATAGGTGAAATTAATTTTTTCTTAGGATTGCAAATTGTTTAGCACAAAGAAGGTATCTTTATCTCCTAGACCAAGTACTTAAAAGATTTGGTCTAGAAAATTGTAAACCTATTGTGACTCCTATGGTAACTAGTCATAAGTTATCAAGAAAGATGAGACACCTATTGTTGAACAAAAGAAGTATAGATCTATGATTAGAGGATTGCAGTATCTGACTCATAGCAAACCAGACATAGCTAATGCAATTGGAATTGTAGCAAGATTTCAAGTTGATCCTAAAGAATATCACTATGTAGCAGTAAAAAGGATATTCAAATATCTGAAAGGAACATCAGATTATAGTATTTGGTATGATAGAAACAATGAGTTTACTCTTTGCACTTATACAGATGTTGATTGGGTAGGAGATAGGGATGATAGTGAAAGCACTAGTGGAGGAGTATTCTTTGTTGGAGGAAGACTATTTTCTTGTCTTAGTAAGAAGCAAGATTGTACCTAAAAGTAATGCAGAGGTAGAGTATGCTGCAGTAGCAAACAATTGTAATCAAGTCATATGGATGAAGCAAATGATGAAGGATATTGGAATAACATTCATAGAACTTATTATCATTTACTGTGATAGCACAAGTACAGTCAACATGTATAGTAATCTTGTTTTGTATTCGAAAACTAAGCACATAGCAATAAAGTATCATGTGTTGAAAGAGAAAGTTGCAGAGAAAGAAATCAGATTGGAGTACATTAACACTAAGGAACATATTGTAGACATTTTCACAAAGGCTTTACCAAAGGATACATTTGAGTACCTAAGAGGTATGCTTGGGGTTATGCCCCTACCTATCTCAGAGTAGAGGATGTAGAAGTGCATCAGTCTAGCGTACACAACACCATTTTTAGACTGGACTGAATGCTAATGCTTCCTCAATGGGGGGTATCTGTGATGAACAAAGTTAGTCAAGGACTCTTGAAATAGGTAATTGGTATGCAATAATATATTTTCACACTTGTATTGATTATATAATTATATGCAAAAGTTGTAAAGCAACAAACTGGCTTGTGGTCATGCTGATAGATTTTTATTCACTCAATTTGTTTACTATCTTTGACATTGATGTCAATGGGGGAGAGACAATGATATGAAAAACATTAGAGAGATTTTTATTACAATAAAATATTTGCATGAAGATTTGAGTGATGAAGAAAATCTATTGGTATTCTTGGAACTAGATGTTTTTCATCTATGTTTCCATCAATGCCAAAGGGAGAGATTGTTAGCATGAATACTGATGCTACGTGGGAGAAATGTAGAATAGTGTTATGACTGTGTTTGTCATTTATGTCAACATAGCAATAAGGTTGCAAAAGATTGATAGAGAAACAAACTAAGAATTATGTGTTAAAGACATTGCATTGCGTATCTACCTATGTACAATTACCAGCATATGCTACAACATGTATTTGATATGTGGGCAAGTGTGCAAAACCTGAGTCTATAGCATACAGAAGATATTAATGATTTATAGAGAACTACAGGGAAATAGAGCATTGGGAAAACAATTTCTAATGTATGATCAATATATCACATTATGTTTGGAATGAAGGGTTGTGTAGTTAACTAGAGGAAGTGCACTAACAACTAATGATGTCAGCAAGTGAGTAGGTATGGAAGTCGCATGTGTGGAAGTTTGTGAACAATTGTGAGCTAACGACATTAATTAAATGTGTGTTTTATTTAACTAATTATGGAGCCAAATCAAATTAATGTTAAGTGTATGGAGCCAACTCAAAGGATTAATGATTGAGTATGGTATAAAGGAAAGATGTCTTTTGAGTTCTATAGACCATGATAGTGATCAAGAAATAGTGAACACTTGCAAATTGCAAAGTAGAAGAGAAAAATAATTTTCTAATGCATGTAAGTGACCTTAAGGGTTAATGATGAGTCCCAAATCTATTTGCATGACTTAAAGGTGGAGAAGTCTGATGTTCTAGATAGAAGAAGAGAAAAGAGATTATTTCACATCTATTATTCTGAATGGAATAGTACCGAGATCAATTGGACAGTGGGTTCGTTGATTTGATCCTGAAGCTGTTTGGACAGTGGGTTCAACTACCTTCTACAACTCCTAACAGGGTTGGAATCTTCTAATAGGGGTTCAAAATCTTCTAACAGGGACTCTTTGTACTAAGTATTGTAACAAGACTCCTAAAAAGTTTTATCCTCTAACAAGGAATATTTAGATTAGTACATTATTTTGTGGGCATCATTCCCACTAGGGTTTTCCCTTTGATCAAGGGTTTCCCTAGTCAACATATCTAGTGTATTTGTGCATGTGCATTTATTTGTGATTGCTATTTACTTTATTTGTCTAATCAAGAATTGTATAATTGATACATAACTAATTCACACCTCCCCCCTCTCAGTTATATTGGTAATCTATTATTTCTAACAAAACCTATGGATTGTGAGTATTGTGACATCATCACCATTAAGGGAAAACAAGACAATATTAAACCTAAGACACCATTTCTCTTAACGGGTACTACACCAAATGCATCTGACAAAAAACTATCACAATCTTGTGTCAACATTGTTATGCATTCTCATGCCAAGATAGTTGATGAGGCTAATTATTGCCTCTATTTTATGATAATTTTAAATACTCTATTTTAATATTTCCAAGAAATTTGTGAACGTATGTTTAGTTGAACTTATGATTAAGTCTAGATAGAATCATTAACCCATGGGTAGATAGTATGTAATATTTTGCCAATATTATACATATAATGCAATCTTTCATAGAACCATTAGAATGTGTGTTCTAATATTTGGATTTAATGTGATTATGCTTATTTTCAAATATTTTTGTGTCATAACTAACTTGTTAGGGAAGAAGCTGGAGTATGGTCGACAGCATTCAAGAAGAAACATTAAAGTCCAACTGCAATGGAAGAACAATAATGGTACTAGGAGACACAACTTCTGCAAAGGAGCTATTATTCTAGGAATACAGGGATGAAGTGTTGCTATATTCCCTTTGTGTTTACTATTGTGTCAAATTGGCTATCTATACTTTATTATTTGCACCACAAACTATTATATTTCCTTCTTCTTCTCTGGAAAATTTGTAGTTAGTTTTTTTTCTTTCCTATTTTAGAATAAGTGTCGATCCTCTATTTATAGGGATTGGATTGATAGTTTTTGGAGGTTAGAGAAAATTTTATGGAAAAATATTGTTGACTCTCATAGTGAATTGTTTTACAGTCTTATGTATTGTTCTTATGTAAGGAGTTTTGGAATATAATGAAGTAATTCTTGCTTTACATTCTATGTTAGTGGATTAGTAGAAGCCAACCAAGGGGGGCCCTCTTGGGAGGTGGATTAGACTAGAGTAGTATAGATTTACTTCTAGCATTTCTATTATTTCAAGTAGAAGTTGTAAGTTTCTTCCTATAGCATCATACTTTGTGAGTGTTCCTATAGCATTTGTGAGAGCAGTTATAGTGGATCGTCTAAGTTGAGATATAAGTTAGTGTTTAATTGTATTTCTAGCATTCATTTCAGTAAAGAGTTAAGTGTGTTACTTTCCTACAGCACTAGTGTAGGTTCTTTCTTTGCATTTTACTTTCTTGCAGCATAAGCATAATGACTCCTTAAGAAACCTAGTGCATATATTGTGCCAACCATTTGAAGTATACGTCCCTGGGTTGAAAAATTTAATACACCTCATGGTGGGAGAAGTAATCCTTAGATTGAATATATTATTCCTAAGTAAGGCATTGGGCATGATTATTGCACACTTATTGTGAGGCAGACCATTTTTGGCACCATTGCTGGGGATGGTGTCAAGCTAGGAACATCTTTTTGGGTCATAGTTTTTTTAGTTAAGTTTTTTCTAGAGATTTGTACTCCTAAAAGTTTCTTCACAAGTGTGAAGAATTCAATTACATGCTTTGAAGAGGAAGACAATGAGATGAATATGGCAGATTTCTTCCACAGGAGTCTATTAATTTGGAGGAAGAAATTGAAGAAAAAGTTGAGTTGCCTTTTGAGGATGCAAGCCCTGATTTTCAAGCAAGATCTCCTCTAGAACATAACCCTTGGACACAAGAAATCTTTAGCCTTTTGCTAAAATTTTGGCTAGCTTTCTTGATATTTTTTTATCCAAATCCACCTATTGTTAACAATTTTGTAGTTAATGCTCCTTTTTAGTAGCAACCCCATAATCAAATGCCGCCAATAATGGCACAACCTACTTTTCCATTTCCTCTCCCAAGCCTCATAACTAATGCTAATCTCAAAAATATACCCATGACTGCTCTTCCAAAGTTTTATGGCCTTGTAACCAAGGATCCTAATAATTTCTTGTTTGAGTTTGACACATTTTATTGTAGCTTTGACTATAATACTGATGCTCATAAACTCAAGTTGTTTCTAGCAACACTAAAAGAATCAACCTTACGATGGTTGATGGGCTTAGGAGCCAATGCAACTGGCATCTGGGATGAAATGCAAACTTTGTTTCTGGAGAAATATAAAGAGTACTACAAGGGGAATGATCCAAGAGGAGATGACATCTTTAGAATATCAAAAAAGGAGGATGAAACATTGGAAGACTATGTTTCACATTTCTTGTACACACTACAGAAGAACTCCCAACATGTAATGGTGGAGGATTCATAGAAACTAGTCGTCTTGAGAGGAGTAAATGATAATTGTCTAGAAGCACTAGACCTTATGGTTGGTGGTGATGTATACCAATCCTCTTGGGATGACCTCAAGAAAATCTATCTTAACTACTCAAGGTCAACTATGAAGAAAGCCAGAGGATATCGGTCCACACTTGTTAAAGGGATTAGTCAGGGTATTTCAAAGCTCAAGATATTTAATCCACTCTCAAATTTCAAGAAAGACATCGTAAATGATGTCACTACACATCTCAACACAATGACTACAAAGAAGAAGCATGTAGAAGCTGAATCACAATTGACAGAGTACTGTATGCATTGCCATAAATAGAAGTAAGATTGTGCATGTAAACTGGTAGCTAACCTAGAGAATCAACATTTTCCAACTGAGTACATGAAGATAGATGGGGACAACAATCAAGCATTCTTCATTGTTCAATGTTGACCATGGGCCTCAAGACAAGGTATGCCTCAAGATCCTCTATAATTTTTAAATCCTTACAATAATCAATGGCAAAACCAAAGCTATCACAATCCTTCCTAGTACTCCCAACCTTCTTGGCCAAACCAACAAAACAACCTATGGCCTAACTAGAAAAACAACCAATGACAAAACCAACAAAACAACCATTGGAAAAATTAGCAAAATCAATGACAACCAGTACAAGAAAATTGGTAGCCTAATAATCAATGGAAGGGGCCTCCATAATGGCCTAACAAAAATCCTGGTAACCCACAACTACCATCTCCAGTCCAACAACCTACAATAATGCTAATCCTAAGCCAACCCAATTGTCTACTCAATCTTAGCCAAATCCAAACAAAAAGCAACCACAATAGAAAATGTACACTATAGATACTCAACAATGCCCTACATATTCATTAGAGGTATCTGATATCCATTTAAGATTAGGTACAACTTTGCCTACACCAGAATACCTTATTATCATAGAAGTTGTAGACACTCCTACAACATCCCTTCTAGAAGTTATACTGTCAGATACCAAACCACCAACTAATGTATCCAGTAGGACTACTGACCATACCACCATGAATCTTCCCTTTCCACATAGGCTAAATAAAGAGAAATCTATATCCCAAAAGGAAGAGACATTTGACATTGTTCAACAACTAAAAAACATGCACATCTAAATTCCTCTATTTCAAGCTATCAAAGATGTCCCTCTTTATGAAAAAGCTATTAAGGAAGTATGTCTCAAGAAGCCAAGACAAAAGAAGAAAGATCCTCAAATAGTTCATGTTGTCAAGAAATCAACATATATCATGTTAGAGAAGGTAGTGATACCAAAGTATTCAGATCTAGGTAGTCTAGTAGTTAACCTAATCATAAATGGACAGGCTATGAAAAATGCTTAAATTGATCTAGGACCAGTAATAAATGTGATTAGTAAAGGTACAATGCATATGTTACATATGGAATGCTTAAGAAAAACTGCCATGGTGTTACAACTTGTAGATAGTTCAACTGTCAATCCAGATGGTCTCATAGAAGATGTGATAGTGACTTTAGATTCATGAGAATACCCTACTAATTTTCTTATCTTATCACCCAAATTCAAACTTGCTTGTTATCCTGTCATATTAGGGAGACCCTAGTTAGCTACCACTAATGCTAAAATTATTTGTAGATTAGGTAGTATGACAATTTCAAATGGTCAAACAATAAGGAAGCTAGAGCTATATCCACCTATTCAACCCCAACCAGACTTGGGAGAACCTATTTGGCTAGATTTAGGAGATGAAGACAAAGAACTTAATTATTTAGCTCAGTTCATGGTGTTGCATAGGCAGTCTTTTCTAAAAATGCAAGAAGAGGATGATGTAGTATAGAGCATCCTTACTAATGAGTGTATAGTGGCCAAAGATATTGCTAAAAGTTGTCTTACAGCTATGTACCTATGAAGAATGTGTCTACCCAAAAAGGCTTGAAATAATTGACCAATTATTGCCAAGTGAAGTAGCTACAAGTCTAGTACCAAAAGTTTTAATGGTAGAATTAACAACTACTATGGAACTTTCTCTTGGTCGTAATCTTTATGTAAACAATAAGTTGTCCATATTACAATTGGAATTATTAACCAAGCTCCTCAATTAGCATGAAAAAGCCTTTGCTTGGGATTATAAAGATATGGTAGGATTGAGCTCTAAACTGTACACCCATAGGATATACATCAATGATGAAAGCTTGTCACTCTGACAGCTTTAGAGGAGAATAAATCTAGCATTGCACGAAATAGTTAAGATTGAGTTATAGAAGTTGTTGGATGCTGGATTCATCTATCCAATCTTTGATAGAAAATGGGTATTACCATTAGTTATTGTTCCTAAGAAAGGAGGGAAGTGGTGGATATGTGTAGACTATAGGGAATTAAATAATGCCACAAAGAAGGATCACTTTCCTTTACCCTTTATTGATTAGGTTTTGGATACTTTGACTTGAAAGAAATACTTCTCATTTCTAGATGGATATAGTGGATACAATCAAATAAGTATTGCTAAAAAAGATCAAGAGAAGACCACATTTACATGTCCTTGGGGTATCTATGCCTATTTTGTATTACCATTTGGCTTATGCAATGCACCTGCTACTTTCTGGAGAGCTATAATCAACATCTTTGCTGACATATCACATGATTGCATGGAAATATATATGGATGACTTCACTACATTTGGTGTCACATTTGAGGAAGCTTTGGAGAAATTGGAGAAAGTACTCATTCGATGTGAAGAGCACAACCTATCTCTCAATAGTGAGAAGTGCTTTCTGATGATGTAGGAAGATTTGGTATTAGGAAATTTTATCTTTGAAGATGGAATCCAGGTAGACTCTACAAAAGTAGAGGTAATTCTCACACTCCCTATTCCCACAAAGAAAATAGAAGTCAAATCTTTCCTAGGACATGCTAGTTATTATAGGAGCTTTATCAAGAATTTTAGTCAGATAGCTAGTCCTTTTTATACTTTTCTTACCAAAGAGGCTAGATTTACCTGGAAAAAGGAATGTGATGATTCCTTCTAGGATCTCAAATCATTGTTGACAACTACACCAATACTTAGGGGTCTTGATTGGACTTTGCCTTTTCAAATACATACAAATGCTTCTAACTATGCCATAGATGCAGTCCTAGGACAAAATCTCAACATCTTGAAAATGCAATCTACTATATCAGTAAGAGCATTCATGGACCAGAGTTAAACTATACAATGACTGAATAAGAACTGTTAGCAGTAGTTTATGCTCTAAATAAATTCTAGCATTACATAAGTAGTTATTGCATATTTGTTCATATTGACCATGCAACAATTAAGTATCTCATGAAAAAACCTGCTATTATAGGTAGGTTAGCAAGATGGTTACTTCTTTTGCAGGAATTTAATATTACAATCATTGACAAACCTAGGAAAGCAAATGTGCTAACTGATTATCTATCAAGAATCCACCATGATGAAGATAATACTACTTTGATAGATGATATATTTGTAGATGGGAATTTGTTTCATATTGTTGTCAAAATGCCATGGTATGCAGACATTGCTAACTACATTGTAGCTAATAAAATGCCAACACATTTCTTTTAGTAGGAAAAGAAATTGCTTGTAGAGAAAAGCTTCCATTTCTCTTGGATTGATAATGTACTATTTTACACTAGACCTGATCAAGTTATGAGGAGATGTGTGAGAGAAGATGAGACATATGACATTCTATATGCATGTCATAATTAACCATGTGGAGGGTACTTTATAGCAAAAAGAATTGGTTACTATTGGCCTACACTTCATAAAGATGAAACAAATTATACATGAAAGTGTAATAAATGTTAGAGTATGGGCTGACCAACAAAAAATAGATGAAATTCCTCTCAATCCACAAATGGTGTTGACACCATTTGACAAATGTGGCATGGAATTCATTGGTCTGATAGATCATCTATCCAACGGGAAATCATATATCCTTGTATGCACTGACTACTTGAAAAAATGGGTTGAAGTCAAAGCCATGAAGCATGCATGTGATCATAAAGTTTCCAAATTTCTATATGAAGAAATCTTTACCCAACATGGTGTACCCAGAGAACTTATTACCAACTAGGGTACTCAATTCACTTCCAATCTTATCAAAAAACTCATGAAGGAATATAATATCAAACACTAAAAATCAAGCCCCTATCACCTTCAAACTAATGGACAAGCAGAAGTTACAAATCATGAGATAGAAGCCATCTTAACAAAGACAGTTTATTTGCACCATAGGGATTGGAGAAAAAAACTACTAGAAGTTGTTTAGGCATATCGAACAACATGGAAGACTACCACAGGGTTCACACCATTTGAACTATTGTATGGAAAAGTAGCAATGCTACCCATTGAGTTTGAACACAAAACTTTAAGAACAACACTAGAGTTGAACATTGAACTTCCTACAACACAGAGAGAGTGCCTATTGCATCTCGATTCTTTGGATGAAATGTGTAAGTCTGCCCTAGAACACACATAAATCATACAAAAGAAAAAGAAAACAATGGCATGACTCCCACATTAAGAGTAATAAATTTCAAATTGGTGACTGGGCATTGCTTTATGATTCCATATTTAAAGACATACCAGGCAAGCTGTAGACATGATGGCTAGGTCCCTATGAAATAAGCCATGTATTTACAATTGGAGTCATTCAGTTAACCACAATTGATCCAGTACACTTCAAGTTATTAGTCAATGGATATCGACTAAAGTTGTATAAGCAGCCCCAAACAAAAGAAGACTTTAACATCATAAGATTTCCACAATCCATTTATAAGAACAAATTTTTTTGGATTTGATTGTGTATGCTTTTTTACCATCAATGTTTCGGATCATACTACATGATCCATCATCAGGATGTGAAAGAGTAGGATAATAGAGATAAGTAGACTAAGCCAAAATCAAGAGATATAAGAAGATAAATGGAGAGCATGCAATTACATGAAAAGCACAAAAAAGAGAACTGCCTCACCTAAGGAAATAAATGAGGCATGAGAGATGGAGGGCAAAAAAGAGGAAAAAGATTAAAAATAACAGAGAAAAAATAAGAAGGAAAGAAAGAAAAAACCTAAGAGAACCAACAAGACACAAACAAAACAAAGAAACCCAAGCACGCAAAAGCACAAAAATATGAGAATATAGAAAAACCAAGGAAAAAAAAAAAATGAAGTGCACAATGCTATATAGTAATAATGAGAAAAGTACTCTAACAACCATCTAAATACTAAAAACCTACACTAAGAGAAAAGAAACCAAAACAAACAAAAGCACTGCAACAGTACATATATGTGTGTGTGTGTGTGTGTGTGTGTGTGTGTGTGTGTATATATATATATATATATATATATATATATATATATATATATATATATATATATATATATATATACATATATATATATATACATATATATATATACACACATATATATATATACATATATATATATACACATATATATATATACATATATATATACATATATATATATATATACATATATATATATCTATATATATACATATATATATATACATACAGATATATATACATATATATATATACATATATATATATATAGATATATATATGTATATATATGTATATATGTATATATATATATATATATATCCTATAATAAACTACTATATACTAAAGGAATGCTAATACATACAAACGAACCCCTATATATATGTGTATTAGCATTCCTTTAGTATATAGTAGTTTATTATAGGATGTATTAGTGCATTATATATATATATATATATATATATATATATATATATATATATATATATATATATATATATATATATATATATATATAGTATTTTTTCCTTATTTATATAGTATATATTATATATATCCTTTGTCTTAATTTTTTGCTTTAACTGATTTCACATTGTAATAGGATGTTTTGGGTGCTTATTAGTTTTTGATTGTATATTCTTATATATATATATATACTGTTGCGATGCTTTTGTTTGTTTTGGTTTCTTTTCTCTTAGTGTAGGTTTTTAGTATTTAGATGGTTGTTAGATTACTTTTTTCCTTAGTAGTATATAGCATTTTGCACTTCATTTTTGTTTTTTCCTTGGTTTTTCTATATTCTCATATTTTTGTGCTTTTGTGTGCTTGGGTTTCTTTTTTTTGTTTGTGTCTTGTTGGTTCTCTTAGGTTTTTTCTTTCTTTCCTTCTTATTTTTTCTCTATTATTTTTAATATTTTTCCTCTTTTTGCCCTCCATCTCTCATATCTCATTTATTTCCTTAGGTGAGGCAGTTCTCTTTTTTGTGCTTTTCATGTAATTGTGTGCCCTCCATTTCTCTTTTTATATCTTTTGAGTTTGGCTCAGTTTGCTTATCTCTATTATCCCACTCTTTCACATCCTGATGATTGATCATGTAGTATGATCTGAAATGTTGATGGTAAAAAATCATACACAATCAAATCCAAAAAAATTCGTTCTTAAAAGAAGACTTCCTATAACAATTTCAATAGCTAGTTTCAAATGTACAACAGGTAACACTTCCTATAGTAGAAGGTGTTGACCTCCTTCCTATAGCTCTTCAATAATAATTTCTTCAAGCATTCCCATAATAAAAACTTTATGTCCACATAAAGTTCAAATTCTCCATTCACTCTCTAATTTCTCTTTTTCAACTCATCTCATTTCTTTCTCTACCACCCACCCATCTTCCACGTCATCATTTTACAATGCTTTCAATAACACAGAGAGTTCATTGATGTATGTTGCTATTGCCAACCTTTGACTCTCACCACCTTTATCTGCCAAGTGCAATGATCAATTAGCATGTATAATCTTTTCAATTTTTATTCATTTTAGCCCATATATTTTGTTGCTTATATCTATTACTACATTAAATATATTATTGATGCATTATGTCAATTCCATACCTCATGCCAAGTATGACAAGTGAGGACACTTGTCCATGTTTCATAAGGGGCAGGGAAGGTTACTAATTCCCAATGATATTTCTATTTATTTATTAAAGATCCTCAAATTTGTACTCTTTATTTGTTTGATTAAAACCTAGTTGGCATAGTATGCAAGTATCAAGTGTCGTACTCTTATTCTCTAATAATTCCTCATTGTTAGACTATGATGTGACCCAAATTCAATTTTGGGATGATTCTCACATATCTATGATTTATTTCCATTAAAACCACATTATTATTGCTATTGATGTATTGTTCATGATGGAAATTCATAGAAAAAATGTGAAATGTGAAAAGGGTCTGTGATTTTCAAAAACAAAAGAAAGTCTAAATTCATAGAAGGGAAGAAGGTAATAGTGCAAATAGAGCAAAGATTGAAATTAGGAAGCACAAATGGGAGGACAATTGCAGTGATGAGAACCAGTGGAACATAGTGTTTTACTTTCTAATGTAGAGGCAGTGAGAAGATTTAATTCATGTGGCTAGTTAGAATATTTCTTGAAACTAACCAAGTTTGATGAAGAAACAACTACTAAATTTATACGTACATTTGAGGAAGGTGAAGCAACAGTATGGGGATTAATAGTTGTTGCCACATAAGAGTGAATAGTAGAAGTAACCAAGTTGCTAGTAGTAGGAGAATACTACCCTAATGTACATGATGCAAGATCAGCTAGGGCTCAGTTCTTCATACCAACTGACCCCCCATTGGATATAACCAAGCAAGGTTGTAAAAGAATGTCCCTTTTGCCACCATACAATGAGATGGCTATACATATTGTTAGGTATTTTACCTATGAAGGAGGATTTTCATATTTGCATGCACATCATTTTAAGTTGCTTAGTTATGTAAGGCATAATTTTCCAGTAAATGTTCCCAATTTCTTGTACAATATGTTATGCATTAGTGTTGAGGAAACCCAGAAAGGGAAGGACAACTTTGTTACTCACCATGACCTAATCAAATTTCTCATAGAGAGATCTCTTCGAGATGCCTCTCCCATGTCATGGGTAGCATTTGTCTAGCATAAGACCCTACAACCTTAGGCTACCCCTAATCAATAGCCTAACAAAGAAAATGTAGTCCCCATTGACGCAACTACTAAGCAAAGCACGCAAGGTGTAGAAATAAAAAATATGCAAGAAAATGTGTCTTTACCCACTCAAAAGAGTAATGTACCTACCTCTACCCAATCAAAGAGAAAATGAAAATTACAAGAATAAACCTTGGCTCCGGTAGTAGAAAAAAAAACCCTACAGTCTCAAAGCAAAAGAAAACAAAGTCAGGTCCTAGAATAACCACTCTTGCAACAGAGACACTGAAAAGGGTTAGTAGGAAATAGGTTGTGGTGCTTGAAGAAACCCCTATGTGAAGTAGCCCTAGAATGAAAGGGAAAACTTCTAAAGTGTCTGTAGAAAATTAGTCTATTTCACCCAAACTATCTACTGAAGAATTCCCAGTACAAGTTGTCCCAGATGATTCCCCCAATCAACCTAAAATTCTAGACATTCCTCAAAACCCTGATGAGGAATGTAGGGTTAAGATGAATGAAAGCCAAAATAATCCCCTAGCAAGCCAATAAGATACTCCATGCCAAAAAGAGGAAAAAGCCCCAATAACACATTGGTTAATTTGTTCAAAAAATGCCCTAGTTCCCTAAAAGAAAACATGGTTAACAAATTTCTTAGAACAATCATGGAGGGAATAGAGGAGGAAAAATAACTATGAGGAAGAAAGTGGCCTAATTACCTTGCAAATGATTCTTTTTTGGTTATATAATCAACATGTGTTGACAATAGCCTTATGGAAAGAGGAGAAAAAGGAAATAAAGAAGGTCATAGTAGATCAAGGTGAAGAAATTGTAGACTTGAAAGAGTAATTAGAAAAATAGAAACAAAGGATGGATCATGCCCTCAAATTGGTTGATCAAATAATTACCTGCAAGCCACCACCTAGGATCTATGTCATTTGTTTAAAAGAACAATTCATTTTATTCCATCTCATGTTAACCCTTAAAGACATAAATGCATAATTCAAGTCAGCTCAAGAATTCTATGGTTTATACCAAACTCTTCCATCCTAGCAGCAAAATTTACTTTGTGAATTGAATGTGCACAATTTCATTATCCATATAAAAACTCAATGGAATCCCTTACCTTACATATGGGATATACACCTTAGGGCCCTAATGTCCAAGATGCATGATGAAGCTAATTATGATAGATAATTAAACAATTATAGAGATGAGGAAAGAATGAAACCCATGTCATTAAGAGTCAGGAGTATTAAACAAGAAGAAATCCTTAGGAATTGGTTTAGACTGACCTATGGGGATAAGCACAAGGAAATAAGAAAACAAATCTTTGAGGCCAGAACAAAGGTATATGTAGAAAATGATATCCTATCTTACTTTACCTTTTAGAGAGCCATAGTTGGTGTTAAATGAAGATGGGGTAGACTACCTAAGTGACTCAAAAGATTAGAGCCACATAGTCCTATCAACTTAGAGGTAGCCCTTCACCAAACTCCAAAATACATATAGTTGGGAAGGTAGACTAGACCAGAACTTTGGTGCCTATTAACAATGCAACCACCAATGCTCATGTGGCCCCTATATGATATCAACTATGAACAACTTGATAGGTTGCAAGAGGACCATAGAAGGGAAGTATGGGAAAGAACATGAGGATTCTATTACACCTTTAGAAGTGATAGGCAAGGGAGGATTGAAGTTGGAAATTTCCAATCAATAACTAGAAGATGCAATGCTTGAGGACAAGCATTAAAATTAACAAGGGGCAGATGATGAGGCTAACTAT
The DNA here is from genome assembly GCA_028749045.1 of Cupressus sempervirens. Taxonomy (NCBI): domain Eukaryota; kingdom Viridiplantae; phylum Streptophyta; class Pinopsida; order Cupressales; family Cupressaceae; genus Cupressus; species Cupressus sempervirens. The sequence continues at coordinate 173,828,518 of CM053788.1, read as the reverse complement.
TGCCTGTATTTTATGATAATTTTAAAATACTCTATTTTAATACTGCCAAGACATTTGTGAACTTATGTTTAGTTGAATTTATGATTACGTCTAGATAGAACCATTAACCTATGTGTAGATAGTATATCATAGTTTGCCAATATTATACATATAAGGCAGTATTTCATATAACCATCAGAATGAGTGTTCTAATATTTGGATTTAATTTGATTATGCTTATTTGCAAATATTTCTGCATCAAAACTAACTTGTTAGAGAAGAAGTTGGAGTATGGTCAACAACATTCAAGAAGAAATGTGTTGTGGTTTCACAATGCATGCCCCATTTTGATTAGAAATGAGGACCCCCTACTTTATTTTTTGGTCTTTCAAAACCCCAGTCCAGGGTTTGTGTCTCTTTTAGGGTTTATCTAGTGTCTTAGTTTATGTTTGGGTCTTGACTGAAAAACCCAATTGTCAAAAATCAAAATTCTGAGAAGAGACAAGTCTTTTTCAAAATAAGAGGTGCACTAGCATACCTCAAGTGGTGCACTAGTGTGCCAAAGTTCATCAAAGGAGGCATTTCACCTTCGTAGATGCATAGCAGTGCAACTATGCACCTATGCAACACTAAAGTTGCCAGCCTATAAAATCCCCCACACCCTTGTCCTTGCCATCATTCTTTATTTTGTCATCTTCTCTAGCTTATAGCTGTATGTCTAAAATGTGAGCACACTTCTATGAGTCATTATATTCAAGATTTCTCAAAAATGAGATCTCGAATGGCGACTCATAGCTCCCTATTCATGGAGTGTAGGGGTTTGTAATGGAGGCCCTCAGTCTGACCTAGTTTGTGCCCATACAAGTACACCACAAAACAAGAGATTCAATGATCTAATATACATGCAAATGGAAAAAAAAAAAAAAAAAAAACTAATCTAAATGATAACAATGCAAAAAAATGCAAGAAATGAAATCTAATCTATGAAAAGAAATAACAATGCAGATCTAATCTATGAAATCAAGATATAATCTATCAATGCAAGATCTAAGCTAACATGAAAATCAAAGTATGGATCATGATGATGGAAGTCATGCATGCAAGAGAGAATGAGACAAGAAGATAGAATTTCTCCACAAAAGCTTTAATATTCAAAACTCCTTCTTCAAAAATCTCTCTCCAAACTTGCAACATAACAATAGCATAATAATCGGTGTCTCTAAAATGAGGAGAGGGCTCTCCCTTATAAAGAAGATTGGACAAACTAGATTGAGAGGAAAAAGATTTAATCAAGGGTGGAGAGATAATGATCCATGTGAACTAAAGATCCACCAATGAGAAAAGTGGAGTGGTTGAGAAGAAAGTAGAGAAAGGATGAAGATAAGTCCCATATTAAGTGTAGATAAAAGATTTATTTAATTTTTTATTTGTTTTAACTCCTTTTTCATCAAAAAGAGATTTAAGTGGGATATTTTATTTAATTAAAAGGGAGCAAGTTATTTTCATTAAAGGGAGAAGACATTATGCCTATCAAGAAGAGGAAGCCCAACATGATGATCAAATTGGTGAGCCTTCTAGTGCTCACGTGAATGCAACATTAACTGGTAACCAATTTAGACAATCAAGACCATGTACACCACTCATGACACCTTTAGGTTATGCAAGTGGAAGACTCAAAGCAATTGATCGTGAAAGAAAAGCCCTTCTAGAAGAACGAGCTAAGAAGGAAGAACAATTTCAATGCCTAGAGGAAGAAAGGCAAGTTATTATTGAGATGGAAAGAAAATCTCGTCAAGAAGAACAAGACTTTTTCAAGACTTCACAACTTGACAATCAATTCAACAATGTGCACATTGGTGGTGGAAACAATTCTCCCCCATCTACCCCTCCCAAGACTCCACAAAGTGGGAGATATTCAAGAACATCTTCATAATCTCCTGCTCCTAGAGGAAGGCAAACTTCAAGACATGATTATTATAGGAGACCAACATCTCCTAGAGTTTCAAGAAAACCTTCACAACAAGCTCATCATGGTTCACAATATGGAGGTGGTAGCTCCAAATTTGAATATAGTTCTGATGATTTCATGGCTATACCACAAGATCCACATTTTCAGCAATGTATGGAAGCATATATGGACCAAAATAGAGATGCATGCTTTCAATGTTTAATCAAAAAGGGTGCTAAGGTCCTTTACAACTTTGATGTGGATAAAAAGATTCAAAAGCATGATCTTTCCATGAAAGAAGAAATTTATGAATTGAAGAAACAAATGAAGAAAATATCAGCACCCAAGAGTTCTTTTTCATATGATTCAATTTGTCCAAATCCTTTTGATAAGAGTGTTGACATGAAAGATTTTCCTAGAAAAGTTGAGATCCCCCAATATGATAAATATGATGGAAATGGGGATCCAAATGATCATGTGCGTCAGTTTTATACTATGAGTTTTGAGTTTCATCATGAGGACTCATATCTTATGAGATTATTTCCAAGGAGTCTTAAGGCTAAAGCCATGGAAATGGTTTACCAATATAACTCCTCCTGTTAAGACATTCCCTGAGTTAATTCAAAGATTTGTTCAACACTTTTCGTACAATCTTTCACGATCTATCTCACTATTGGACTTATGTCACACAAAGAAAAATCAAGGAGAACTGTTTGTTACTTTCTTGCAAAGATGGAGACGACAATGCTCTCATTATTCTAGGACTATTCTTGAGAAAGAAAAGATTGAAATCCTCATTAGTAATATGGTTCCTGAGATGAAGTATGAAGTTAAGAAGATGGTTTTTGAATCCTTTGATACCATGATTGAAGCTACATTTAGAATTGAGGATGTTTTGAGAGAGCAAGGTATTTTGACAAAAAATGGAAACAACAACAATAATGGTCATAATAACAACAACAAAAAGGATAAAGGAAAGAACATAAATTGGAATAAGAACAAACAAGTGGTCAATGATGGAGTTGTGAATTCCTCAAACCCTAAAGACCAAGCTGTTCTCCATTTGGCTAGTGCCAATCAACAAAGTAACAAACCAAGATATCAAGAAAGGTCTAAAGGAGAGGAGCGTAACTTTACACAATTAGGTGAGACATATGAAGAGATATTCACAAAGCTCCTTGCATGTGATCTTGTGCACCCTTATGATGCTGCAAAGTTCTACATACCTGAAGTTAAGCCATGGTGGTGGGATGAGAAGGCTTATTGCAAGCTTCACAATGGCATTGGACACAATATTGAAAAATGTGGGAGATTCAAGCATATTGTTCAAGTTCTTATTGAGAATGGAAAGCTTAAAATAGATGGACTAAATACCAATGATGATCACACAACATTCAAAGAGCCTTTGCCCAAGTATGAGAAAGGGGAAGCTTCCCAACCTAAGAATGGCAGGGCTGCAATTAATTATACTTATACAAATGCAAAAAATGTTTTCAATATGCTTGAGGTTGTAGAAGAAAGTGTCAACATGATGGAAGATAAAGATCCCAATGGTTATAATTTAAATTTGAACTCTCCTACCTTTGGCAAAAAACCTATTTTGGTAGTAAGGGGTGCTCACTCTAGAGAGTCATCTCAAGGTCCCCTTGTCATTAGAGGACCCAATTCAAACCAATCAAGTAAACCTAAGCAAGTGTCTTCCCAAAGTCTCAATGTTGTTACGCGAAGTCAAGGTCCCCTTGTTATCAAAGGACCTAGTTCAAACCAACCAAGTAAGCCAAAACAAGTGCAATACAAGAATGTTCCTTGAAAACTAGTGGTTAATCCCAAGTCAAATTATAATCTTGTTGATCAATTGCAAAGAAATCCTGCTCAGATTTCAATCTTTGAGCTTTTAGAGTTGTCTTCGAGACACAAGGAGGTCCTTGAGGATCCTTTGCGCATGGCAAAAGTCCCCAATAATTTAGACATTGATCAATTCCAAAACATGGTTAATCATATTGCAAGCCCTCATTATCTTTCCTTTTCAGAGGAAGATGATAAATCTTTGAGCCATCCACACAATCTTGCCCTTCATATTGAGGTTATGATACATAGGACCCGTGTTAGGCATGTGTTGATAGATGGGGGTGCTAGGCTTAATATTTTTTCTTTGAGTCTTTTAAAGATATTGGGTTATTCTGAACATGTTATTGATAGCAAAAGAAAGATTACTATCAAAGCTTATGATGAGGCAAAGAGAAGTTCAAAGGGGTTGGCTGTCCTTCCTGTTAGGATTGGCCCTATGGAAAAAGATGTTTTATTCCAAATAGTTGATGTTGGACCCCTTGTATACAACATTTTTCTTGGTAGACCATGGATTCATGATATGCAAGTGGTACCATCTACTTATCATCAGTGTGTTAAGTTTCCTTACAATGGAATAGAGATATGTATTCCTGGGGATAACACTTTGTCTATCAACTCGATTTCAGCAAGTGCTCATGTTCCCCTTAATAGACAAGTAGATGATTTTAATGCAGTTTTAGCTGATTGCAAGAACAAGTTTAAGTCCATAGACCTTGGCATGGGGGGATATCAACTTAACTCCCTCATTGCATTACCAATTTCACCTAGGTCTTATGGTAAACCTTCAAAAGAGATGAAACCTTCCTCTTCAGCTATGATATTATTTGACACATTTGTACAGTCATCAGTGCCTATTCAAGATGAGAAAGAAGACGTGGTTATTAAAGATTAGATTTATAGAGAAGAGAAGTATATGCACAATGAATATTTCACTCCTTCACCTAATGCTTATGGAAGAGGGTATTCTTTTGTTAAGAAAATGGGTTATCCTAGACATGGTCCTCTTAGTAATAGATTGGACGCTAGAGCTAAACCCCTTGATCATCAACTTTTTGGATGCAAGTCTAAGAAGTTAGTTAGCCTAGGGTATGTGGATCACAGTAAGAATGTTGCTTCTATCCTCGATAAGTCAGATAGTGAAGAAGAACAAGAATACATACCTAATTCAGAAAACCAATAAGATATGTGTGAATATTGGGTCCCTTCTACTAATCTCCTTTGGGGAGATTTAGATAATCTAGTATCTCATGAGACAGTTGCCAATTTAGAACAAGAAAGTGTGACTCTTGATTGTATTGAAGCTTCCACATCCAGACATCCCAAGCATTCATGGTGTAAGCATCCTAGTCAAGATTTTGAAATAGATTCCAACGAGTATGAATGAGATTCTTTCTCAAAATCTTCCACAGTTGATATGGATGTTGATGTTGTTCATACATATAGTTCTCAACCTGAGTTATTTAATGAGTCACATATAGGACTAGAGGATTTGAACTCACATGTTGCCTTAGTGGACGATTCTTCACTTTTGAGGATGAATCTTGATTTGGGTAGTTTAGGAAGTTACTTGACAGACCTTGAATCTTTAATCACTAGAGATATCATCCATATTCACAATCTTGAACCTGTCATTGATTTATCCCTTGTTCATCCTGACCTAATTGATTGGTCCCAATGCAACCAAGAACTTGAAATCTTAACATTTTAAAATGACTATGAAATAGCCTATTATTTGAATTCCATTGAACCTGTAGTCTCTTCCACCAGTGAACTAGCTACTAGTATGATAGAGCCAAATATCAAGTACATTAGTCAAAAAATAAAGAGAAAAGAAAAGAAAAAGAAAAGGAGTTCTGATGGCGAAAATCACTATGTGGCAGTGTCAGAACCAAAAAAAAAGTAAAAAGAAAGGATGTATCCAAGGGTGAAAATCTCTCTGAGGCACCTAAGGATGAGGTACTTGATTCTCTTCCTATTTATTTTCAAGATAGATCTTCAGTACTTATTGAACCAACACAAGTAGTCAATTTGGGTACGGATGAAGCTCCACAAATGGTACATTTGGCTCAATCTTTTTCATCACAAGAAAAAGAAGCCTATACTAAATTATTACAAGAAAAGAAGATTAATTTTGCATGGACTTATTCAGATATGCCAGGGTTGGACACTAATCTTATTATGCATCACTTATCCATAGCTCCAGGTGTTAAACCAGTTAAGAAAAAATTGAGAAAAATGCATCCTCATATAGCTCTCTTAGTCAAGGAAGAATTAGAGAAACTCCTTGGTGCAAAATTCATAAGAGCTATTGACTATGCCGAATGGATATCAAACATTGTACCAGTTTCAAAACATGACAAAACCATTCGAGTTTGCACAAATTTTAGAGACATTAATAAAGCATGCTTAAAGGATGATTTTCCACTTCCTAATATAGAAATGATAGTGGATATGACTGCGGGTTATGAGATTTATTCCTTAATGGATGGTTTTTTTGGATATAATCAAATTAAGATAGATCCTGAAGACCAAGAAAAGACTGCATTTACTTGTGCATGGGGTACCTATTGTTGGAATGTTATGCCTTTTGGATTAAAAAATGTAGGATCTACCTATCAATGAGCTATGACAACTATTTTTCATGATATGATGCATAAAAACATGGAAGATTATGTGGATGACACCTTGTCCAAGTCTAAGAAAAGAGATACACACATAGATGATTTAGAAGTCATTCTAGATCATATGGAACAATTTCAACTAAGGGTAAATCCTAAAAAGTCTGCATTTGGAGTCACCTCTGGCAAATTATTAGGATCCATTATTTCAGCAAAAGGGATAGAGGTGGATCCTAATAAGGTTCAAGAAATTGTGGATATGCCACCTCCTAAAAACATTAGTCAAATGAGGAGTCTTCAAGGATGTATTCAATCTATAAGGAGGTTTATTTCATAGTTGGCAGATAGAGCTCAACCTTTCAACAAAAACTTACATAAAGAAGGCAAATGTATATGGAATGATGAATGTCAATAGAGCATGGACCATATCAAGAAATACTTGGCAAATCCTCCTATTTTAATGCCTCCTATCCCAGGGAAACCACATATCCTATACATTTCAGCAACAAAATCTACCTTGGGGGCATTATTAGCTCAACTTGATGAACATGGGAAAGAAAGAGCAATATATTACATTAGCCATACTCTTGTTTCATATGAGGTTAATTACACCAGTATTGAGAAAGCTTGCCTCGCAGTTGTGTTTTCTTCCTAAAAGTTGCAACATTATATGCTTGCACACACTATACACCTCATAGAAAAAATAGATCCACTCAAGTACTTACTATGTAAGGCTGCCCTCATAGGTAGACTTGCTAAATGGATGATGATCCTTTCAGAGTTTGACATAGAGTACATTGAGCGTAAAGCAATCAAAGGACAAGCCATAGCAGATCAATTGGCTGATTTCCCACTACAAGATGATGCACCTATTTAGGTTGATTTCCCAGATGAGCACCTCATGTATATGACTGAAAGAACATGGAAGATGTTCTTTGATGGGTCCTTTATGCAAAGTGGTTCAGGAGCTGGTGTGTTGTTTGTTTCTCCTCATGGGTACACAATTCCTAAATCTTACAAGCTATTATTTCCATGTACAAACAATATTGCTGAATATGAAGCTTTAACAAATGGACTTAAAATGGCCATATAATGGAGAATTACAGAGTTACACATCCATCACAGCTGATAATCAACCAAGTCAATGACGATTGTCTAACACAAAATGATAAATTGGTACCTTACAAGAAAATGGTTGATTCCTTGAGACTCTACTTCACATTTGTCTCATTTCAACAAATCCCTCGAACAAAAAATAAGGCAACTGATGATATGGCTACACTTGCTTCACTTCTTCAATTAGAGCAACATGAATCAAGATTTGAATTCCTAGTGGAAGAGCTACATCACCCTATCTATGATTCAAAAGAAAGTCATGTTATTTGTACCCTTGTTGGTCATGAGTCATCTCATTATGGTGCTATTTACTCATACATTCGTGATGGAATTATACCTGGAACCTTTAATCGATCTAAACATAGAAACCTTATCCAAAATGCCTCTCATCATTCCCTTATCTCTAGTGATTTATATAGGAAGGGTCTAGATGGAACACTTCTTAGATGCTTAGAAAAGGATGAATCTAATCAAGCATTAGTTGACATCCATGAGGATATCTATGGGGGACATTTTAATGGTCTTTCCATGGCTCAAAGATTTCTTAGGGCAGGATACTATTGGCCCACAATGTAGATTGATGCAGTAGCTTTTGCAAAGTCATGTGAAAAATGTCAAAAACATGGTAACCTGATACATACTCCAAGTAGGGAGCTCATTCCTTCTATTTCTCATTGGCCATTTCAGCATTGGGCCTTTGATCTTGTTGGGAAAATTCATCCCAACTCATCATCTGGACACAAGTTTATTATCACTACCACTGATTATTTCACTAAATAGGTAGAAGCTGTCCCACTTTCTGTTGCCTCAGGTAAGGCAGTTTCTCTATTTATTTTGAATCATATTATCTGTAGATATGGAGTGCCTTCTGAGATTATCACTAATAATGGAGGTTAGTTTAAAAATAAGGACCTTAAGCAACTCTGTAAGAAGTTCAAGATAAAACAACATTGGTCCTCTATTTATTTCCCACAAGGAAATGGTCAAGAAGAAGCATCAAACAAAACCATTCTTAAAATCTTGCATAGAACAGTTCATACGAATGGTAGAGATTGGCATTTACAAATAAATCCAGCTTTGTGGGCCTATAGAATGAGTATTCACACTCCTATTGGGGCTACTCCTTTTTCCCTTACATATGGTGCTGAAGCTGTATTACCTTTAGAGGTTGAGATTCCTTCACTTAGAGTTTCTCTCAAAGGTCTAGTTTCAGATGAAGACTACCGTGCCATGAGACTTCAAGAGTTAGAACTTCTAGATGAGAAATGACAAGAATCATTTGACCATATGAGGGTCTATCAAAAGCGTATGTCAAAAGCATTTAACAAAAAGGTTCATCCTAGAGAGTTCCAAGTGGGAGATCTTGTCCTATGTGTGAATCATAAGAATCAATAGAATAGAGATCAAAAGGGTAAGTTTGAACCTAATTGGCTTGGGCCTTACATTATCACAGCAACTTTTGGTTCTGGTGCTTATTTACTATCTATAGTAGAAGGAGAGCAGCTCCTTGATCCTATAAATGTCTTGCACTTCAAAAAGTTCTATCCATAATGCCCATTCTATCTTGGGGCATCTTTGTATATATTTATTGATCCTGAATTTTTTTAAAAAAAAATTTGATATATTAAAAAATCCAAAAAATTGATATATTGTAAAAAAGTCTAAAAATTGAAAAATGTCCTGAAAAGAAAATGATCTTCTTAGTGACAACCTAGCAATAGGCACTTTGATGTATCTCCAAAAAAGTTATATATTCCAAAAATTCCCAAAAAAAAAAAAAAATTCAAAAAATTCAAATACCAAAAAAAAAAAAAAAAATAGAAAAAGTGCCTTGGTAGCAAAAATACAAAAAAATTTATAAAAAGTCTTGAAAAAAAAGAAAAAAAAAAAAAGAACCCAAGTGGTGAAAACCTGGAAACGGGCGCTACTTGAGGCCTTTGCACCCCTATTTCTTAGCACATGTCCTCGACACTTAGCCTTTCTTCATCAAGCCTTGTCCTTGTTGCCTCAGTTTGGAATTAGTCTTTGTCTAGGGGGCATAACTATGTTAGATTTGGTCTCTTGGATGTGTTAGTCTTTAGGACACCTCGCAAACGGTGTTTTTAAACACCACCCCAATTGTATTTTTCAATACAACCTTTGACATCGAGTGTTTTTCAACACTTATTGGTTTGGTCTTACCCACTATCATCATGTGATCTTCCCTTCTTGCAAGCATTTGATCCTTATCCTCCAAACTTAGTATCAATTAACACACTTAAATTTTAAACACAACACTTAATGCTTGACTTATGTCATGATTTTTTCTTTGTGTGCTGACTATTATTGATTTTTGTTGAGTTTCCTTGTTTGATAAGTCTCTCCATGATGCATCGCTAGAGGACTTGGGGCATGGGACATGATTTTATTTGTTTTTTGCTTGCGGGTGTGGTCTTGAAACTCTAGAGTGTCTCTTGTTGTCCCCTTGAAACACTTAGGAGATTTGAGGCATCATCCTTGATTGTTTTTGCACAACCGTTCTTATGGTCATCTTGGCATCTATGCCTTGATGCGAGCATGGTTTTTCTACATTAAATTGGGTAAGAAAACATCGAAGTCATCTTGACCTTTATGTCTTTGATGCTTATGTTAGAATCTTTCCACATTCCAATCTGATATAAATTACATTCATATCTTCATAGTTGCACTTATGACTAGTGATGATTGTGTGATTTTTGATGTCCATTAATAATGGCCCAATGATGAAAATAAGTTCTTTTACATTCTTTAATGAATGATGAACACAAAAATCCTATGTTATAGTTGCTCTTTTGCAAGTACACCTTTGCATTTTCATGTAGCTTGCATTATTAGACTTCATGTTAGTTTGCATTTTTAGGTTGCATTATGAGTTTGAGAGGGTTCTCCCTTCATCTTTATTGTGGACTTTTAATCAACTATGGTCACATTTTGATCTTCATTTTCTTATCTTCTTTCGTGATCTCAATCAAAATTTCTATTCTTTTCTTCTAAATCACCTTTGGGGCATTATATTTCATGCTTGATGATCTACCTTGGTTCTATGATTCTTATATCTTTCATCTTACATCAAGAACCTTATCTTTTGTTTGATTTGATCAAATTTAGCAATTTACTGTTTCTCCTCTATCTCATTTTGATTTCGATCATGAGGGGGTAGTAATTATCAAATTCAATCTTTGATTTAGTTTTATCAATTTTATCCTTGACTTTTTCAAGTCAAAATTTATTTGTATTCTTTGTCCTGTTGTGTTCCCAATTCGACCACACATCTGGGTTGTTTTGTGATCCCAAATTGACCTCACACTTCAATTTCTTTCTTTGACTACATGTGTTCCCAAATTGATCACATATTAGTCAAAGAGGGGCAAATGTATGCACCCTAAAATGGTCACCTAGACTATGGGCCCCCATTATTCAATTTATCAATTTATCCAATTTCCTAAATCAATGGTGTGTAATATTTTATTAAATCAATTCAAATCAATTTCCTTAATCAAATTCAATTTTTTTAATTTCTAAGGTTGATCATTTTATCCTAAGTCTTATTTGACTAAAAGAACTTGCTCTCTTTTAATTAAATAAAACAAGTCCCCGTTTAATTAAAAGAAAACCTCTCTTTTAATTAAATAATTCATCTACATTTAATTAATTAAGAAAAAAACCCCTCTTTTAATTTGATTAAATATTTCCTATTTAATTAAAAGAACTTGCTCCCTTTTAATTAAATAAAATATTCCACTTAAATCTCTTTTTGATGAAAAAGGAGTTAAAACAAATAAAAAATTAAATAAATCTTTTATCTACACTTAATATGAGACTTATCTTCATCCTTTCTCCACTTTCTTCTCAACCACTCCACTTTTCTCATTGGTGGATCTTTAGTTCACATGGATCATTATTTCTCCACCCTTGATTAAATCTTTTTCCTCTCAATCTAGATCGTCCAATCTTCTTTATAAGGGAGAGTCCTCTCCTCATTTTGGAGACACCCATTATTATGCTATTGTTATGTTGCAGGTTTGGAGAGTGATTTTTGAAGAAAGAGTTTTGAATATTAAAGCTTTTGTGGAGAACTTCTATCTTCTTGTCTCATTCTCTCTTGCATGCATGGCTTCCATCATCATGATCCATACTTTGATTTTCATGTTAGCTTAGATCTTGCATTGACAGATTAGATCTTGCTTTCATAGATTAGATTTGCATTGTTATTTCTATTCATAGATTAGATTTCATTTCTTGAATTTTTTTGCATTGTTATCATTTAGATTAATTTTTCATTTCCATTTGCATGTATATTAGATCATTGAATCTCTTGTTTCATGGTGTACTTGTATGGGCACAAACTAGGTCAGACTAAGGGCCTCCATTACAAACCCCTGCACCCCATGAATAGGGAGCTATGAGTCACCATTCAAGACCTCATTTTTGAGAAATCTTGAATATAATGACTCATAGAAGTGTGCCCACATTTTAGGAATACAATAGCCATAGCACCATACCTATCTAAGTGCACCTTCTTCACCATTCCTCCCCACTTAACACTGCAAAAAATACACAAGAAAACATTACAAAACCTAAATTTAAGGTGCATAGTAGCCCACCTAATTAAAAACCTTAAGAAACTCTAAAAATATAGCAAAAACACAAAAATATAAGGTGCACATTAGTCCACCTAATTAGGTGTGTTGTTGTGCACCTATATTAAAAGATTGCAAATCATAAGAGGTGCACTAGGTGTGCAAGGAGCGCCCTTTTTTTTTTTGCATTTTAGGGATAAATTAAGTTTTTTAGGTGTTTTCATCAATAGGGTTTTTTTGGGTTTCTCCATGTCATTATTAGGGTGTGTTTTAATTAATATTTTCAACTCTTCAAACTAATGTTTGCTTCTTTGTGTAGATAAAAAGGTATCCTCAACTTGTCAGGGTCATAACTTTTGACCTAGAGCTCAGAACTCAAAATTGTTTACAACATTGAAAAGAGGAGCTACAAATATAATTTTAGTCCCTAAAATAGTGAGCCTTTGACAACCCAATTTTAGGGACCGATGAAAGTTTTGACTTGAAATTTTGAACAGAAGACCTCTGAAAAAGCTAGTTAAAAGGACCTAGAAAAACTTGTAAAAAAGTATGAAAAAGTTCCAAACATTTGATCGTTTTGGAAAATTTGGATCACTTGGTCTCTGATCCAAAAGGATCACATAGTTGGAGAGAAGAAAAGATCAAAGATACAGAGGTTACACATATGAACTAGAACATGTTCTTCATCTTATGTAACTGTTAATGACAAGATTCAACACATGGGCCTTGGGATTTTAGAAGCAGAAGGAGTTTAGGTCTATGAAATTTTTTGGTTATAAAGAGGGTATAAATCATCAAAAGGATCAAAGTAAGTATAGAAAATTGATCTAAAATCCCATTAGAGAAAAACCCAAAAACTATTTTCAAAACTGAGAACTTTGATTTTTTGGTGAATTAAACACCTTGCACAAATTTCTTATGAGGTGTGCAAGTGCGTAGTTTTCAGAAAAATGTGCTTCTTTTGAGGTGCATAGGTGCACAGGTGTGCATGTGCACTTTTTGAGAAAATGTGCTTCATATGAGGTGCACAATTTTGAGAAAATGTGCTTCTTCTAAGGTGCACAAGTGTGCAATTTTGAGAAAATGTGATTCTTCTGAGGTGTGCAGGTGTGCAGTTTTGAGAAAATGTGCTTCTTCTAAGATGCAAAAGTGCACAGGTGTGCAGATGCATAGTTTTGAGAAAATGTGCTTCTTCTGAGTTGCGTAGATGTGCAGGGGCACTGGTGAGCTGGTGCACTTTTCTAGAGGTGCATTGACAGTTAACTACTAGTTCTAAAAATAGAGCTTTCCATGTATATGAAACACATTCTGACAATAGTTTAACTCCTACATATGCCTAGTGAAGATGGAGCTTCTGTTTTTGACACTTCTAGACACTTCTACTTTGATTGAAGGCTCTCTTCTTATTTTCTCATAATTTCTTTTTTTATGACATGTAAAGGCTCATGCATCCAATTAATGAATATAAAAATGGATGGAGTCCTATGAAGCACCTATTAGATGGTTAGTTTGTATATAATTAGTTTGTTTTAGTAAATTAAAAGCATATTATTGCATGAAGATATCTCTCACTCTCAACACAAATTGAAGAGATGATTTCTTATCAATACTCCATTGTAATATATAATTTGGGCCACCATTATTTTGCAGTAAAATTATGCTTTTGGTGCTCTCATTTGGAGTGTAGTGATTTTTTCCTAAATGTGTCATTGTTTTATGAATTTATGTTCATGAAATTATGATTGACCCAAAAGTTTATTTCTTTGTTTCTAGCTGTGCAATCTTTTAGTTTTGGTATTTTCTATGGTTTTACAAATTCTGCTGACGTATCTAGCTCAAGAAGAAATCACCAAATTATGCCTGCATAACTCTTTGTCTCACATGACTACACTTTTCATGGCCTTTCAATTTGATGAGGAGTGAAACAACATATGGTTACTAAAGTTTCCCATCGACAATTACATTAGTGGAATCTAAGAAGTGTTGCTCCTATTTTCATTGGTTACCTACCAATTTCTTTGAAAGCTTAACTTGCATACATGTTGTTTTCTATAGCTTATGTCCATTAGGATTTTACTTTCACATTATTTGCTTTAAAAGTTCTTGTTATTTGATTTACTAACCCCTTGTTAAATTAGGAATTCATATTAGTTGCATCATTAGATTGCATTCATTGGAAAACATAGAAAATATAAAAAAACATAGTTCTTTTTGCATGTTTTATTTTGAAACAATGAACAAGTTCTACATCTCATCCAAAATCAAATGAACCAGCAAAGGCCTCCTCATGAACAAAAACATTTATCTTCAACTGAGTGGATTTTAGTAGGTTTCAAGATCACTTGGAACCTTGGAGTTGATCCTCATATTAGTTTTTCAAGAGAGGAGTTTGAAAGGATTTCTGCCATTAAGCATCATGCAAAATGATAGCTCAACAAAATGTTAAAGTCTAGTCGTGGTGGAAGAACCATAACGGTACCAAGAGACATGGCTGCTACAAAGCAGGAGCTATAATTCTAGGAATGTAGGGATGAAGTGTTGCTATATTCCCTCTTCGTTTACTATTGTGTCAAATTGGTTATGTTGGTCATATTTTTTCCATAGGTCTTTATAAAGATATCTTGCTATGGGTTACTAGTTTGAGTCTACAAATTAGGGTTTGGTCATGGCAATATTATTTAAACACTAAGAAAAAGCCCTATTCTAAGTATCTTTGGTGCCCTCTATGTCATATGATCATCATCCCATAGTTTTAAGCACAAAAATTACTTTAAGTGGTCGCAATTTCTAGGAACTTTTATGTTTTTATTGAGACTTCATGCAAAAATCTTGCACTATTAGATCTTTTTAAGATCTGCGGTAGTCACTATGTCAAGTTGTAGGATTCTAGTTACTTTGTCTTTAGTGACATAGCAACCAAATTTGTTGTTACACCTGGGACCCAGCTAAAATTTAACGTAAGTTTTTCATGTTTCACTAGCACAATCAGAATTCTCTAAACTCAATGGAGGTCACTATGTTGTGATAAAAAAAATAGTAGAATCTCACCAGTAGCGACATAGTGCCTTCCTACAAAAATGAACCATGGCAGGACTAGAAGTAGTTTATAGTGTTGGGACTTAACATGTTTTTAATAAGCCTTGCCAACATGGAAGGTGTTCAGAGATGTTAGATATAGTAAAAGGCACTAGAGTGAGGACTTTCCATTTTCTTCTTTTTCACAATGATGTTTTTTTGAAAGATCACAGTGGTCGCTATGTCACAATTGGGAAACTCATTGTTTTGACCGATAGTGACATAGTGTCTTCCCGTTAAAGTGAAAGGTAGTGAGATTAATATATGTCAGGCACCATAAAAATTGTTCTTTATCATTAATGTACCAAATCATTTTCATGGAATGTTAGGAGTAATCAATGCAATAACTATTGTAAGAACATATGTCTACTTGGTGCTAGAATTTTTTAAATGACTCGAAGTTTGCTATGTCGTGATCGAAAAACTTATCATTTTGGCTAGTAGCAACATAGCACCTTCCTAGTAAATCAAAACATGATGGGAACTAAAAATTAGGTGGTGCCAAAAAGATAATTAATACTAATACTTTGCCAGCATGTTAAGGCAATATCTTATCATATATTAGGTGGATTTGCACTTACGAAGAAGGCAGATGAATGGTTAGAACCGTCAGATCAAAGTACATCGATGATTGTTGCCAAGTCACTATGAAGAGTTGCTTGATGTTTATCCCATATGACATGGTGACCAAAGGGAAAAATACATGGGCCCACCACAACTTACGTAAGATAATTGCAAGCTCCTCACCATATGGTCTAAATTGTATCAATAGTAGGTGCTAAGTTGTTATGAGAAATTATTTGATTTTTAATGGTAGCAACATGGCGACCAAAGTCAGAAATGTTGGGACCCACCATAATCACATCAAATCACTGGTGAAAGGCACATCATTAGATTATAATGAATCAATGATGGTCATTATCTCACATAAGGAAACTCCTTATTGTTTAGGCACATTGACATAGAAAGAAGATGACACATGTACATGAGCACCAGTAGGTCCAGGTCAAGTTGCTAGTGGCAATAGGAAAGGATTATGTGGAGAATTTCTATTGGGTTGACTGCTAACCTGGAAAGAGGGAAAATGAATCATCCACGATCGTATCCTTGGATCGTTAGATTTTTTGGAATCAAAGATGTGTTTTAAAAAAAATAGAAGGTGGTACCACCCTGTTCTACTTACAGTTCATTTATGAATATTGAAATGTCCTTGTGCGAACTAGGAACATAGTATATTGTAGAGATTTTTGCTAATTATTCTCCACACAAAAAAATCTACAAACTTCCAAAGAGCTTAGAGACATTGAGAAATTGTGCTTCGCAATTAAAATGCAAAAAAATTTCAAGTAATCACGGTGTGTTGCAAAGTTATAGTTATAGAATGATGAAGAGCAAGTAAGTTTCTCAATCCATTATATATTAAGCTTTCTAGTATTTTGCAATTTTAGTCATCATGCCTCAAAGAAAGTTTTCTTGGGTCAAGTAGACTATTTAGCCAAAAACATACATGATGATCTTCTTGAGTTATTGTTTGAGTCCACAAATGAATCTGCTCAAGTGAAAAAAGTAACCTCTCTAAACCCTAGACTCAAGATTGCTGACGGACAGTATGATAAGGGAAATTGGGTTATAGATGCCAAAACTTCTCAAATAGGGCTTTTCCTTTTCAAAAAATGGTTCTCAAAAAGGAAATTATTTGTTCCTTGTGGGAATATTTGGAACTTTGACTTGGGAAAACTAGTGGTCCCTAGTATTTTTATGGATTATGACCTATTAATGGCTATTGCCAAAAATTTTGACCTGACAATCAGAGTAGTGAGAAGGTTGGATGGTGAATGTCTGATCACAATAAACCTTAAGGAAATTTGAGAAGTTTTTCTTCTTGAGCCACTTTCAGATTATCATATACCTATTGACCTACAAGAATTGGAAAATGAATATCTATCTAAAAAGGATAAGATCAGGAAGGGCACATTGAGGGCACACGTAGGCACAATTGGGAACCTGCTAGTAATCACAACATCTACTAGGGAACCTTTTAAAAAGGAATATTTCACTTCTCGGGCTGTGGAGATATATATGACTCTATGTAGGGTTTTTGGTGAGGATGAACAAAATGTCATGCCTATAAATTTTATGTATATGGTGGCTCAAATTTCTTCTTTTGGTGTTATAATTTTTGATTTCACCTCCTATTTAGCAGAAGAAACCTATACAAGCTTGGTTGGAATTGCCAAGGGCAAGGTAGAAAAAACTTTTGGTCACTACTCATTGCTGATGCATAAGTCCTTATTTAAAGGTGCGACATATTTTAGGAAGGAAATGGTCTTGAACAAAGAACAAGAGGGAGAAGCTCTACCAGTTCAATTATGGAGTGCAAATATGACTTTGGATGTAGAAAATGCTAGTTGTGTTAGGTTTGATAGGTACTTTGCCTCAAGGTTGAGGTGCCTCTTATTAAGTGACAATCCTAGAGTTCCAAGGGCACTAATAAATTTTATCAGGCTCATGGATAATCCTACTGGTCTAAAAGTATCACATAACTGGGGAGATATTATACCATACCCTATTTCAACTATTTTTAGAGTTTATGGTTTCCAAAGGACTCCTTATGTATTGCCCTATTAGGTGCCTCTAAAAGTAGGGATAGCTAAGATTTTATGGTAGATAGGAGGATTGGAGGAAAATTATTTGAATAGAAGAAGTAGAGGCTCAATTTTCCTAACTTGTACTATAGCCCACCATTTTGTAATTACAAAAGGTGGTTGGTTTTTTAATACAATTTTTTGGACAAATATAAGATGGTTGTTTCTCATGCCCATTTTTGTGATACTGAGGGATTTTATGATCTAGTTTTTAGAATTAGGATTAAATTAGGTTCCATAAAGCATGAGCCATATTTCGCTAAGGATATAATTACGAATGAGTTCTCTTTGCAAGGGCAAGAGACTAAGAAGGAGAAGTGAAGAGTTTTTTCCAGAGTTTTGGAATTTATTCATTTTTTTGACAAAGATTACACACCTCTTGGTGATGCAAAAATAGAGGCAGATAAAATAAATAAGCTCATGCTTACCTTTCTTGAAAAAATGGAAACAATGAATGAGAAGAAATATTTTTTTATCAATACTTATCTTGACAAAGCCAAAGAGGTCATGAGGAGATTGGCATTCACTTCCAATGTTGGAACAAGACCATTGATTGTCTATAAAAGAATTGGTTATGATATAATTCAAAACAAAAGGAGCTTTTTAGATAAAGGGAAATAGATAGTAGCATCTACTAGTGTATCCTTAGAGGAAAGACCTGATGAACCCTTGCCTAAAAGATAGAAGATAATAAGGGAACATGTACCTCAGGTTGACGCTTATTCACCTACACAATCCCCATTATAAATTGGAGATGAACAACTCACTAGGGAGCAGATAGAGAAAATGGGATCCCAATGGGAAATATTCATCACACAAGTTGAGTTGGAGGAAGAAAATCTGCAAGAACCTCCAATCCCTAGCTTAGAATTGATAGTAGTAGACTATAGAGGAAAGGAGCTAGATCTTGTAATTGAAAGGCCAACCATGAAATTTTATCTGATGATAGTTTTATTAGAACAAGAGCCTTTTACCAATTTGCATGGATAGAAAATATGGGAAAATATGAGGAAAGGTGCAATAAGCTAAGAACAGAGCAACCAGAAATGGAGGAGGCAGTCATACAGAATCAGATAAAAGATGGAATGATGCAAGAATTCAGAAATATAACCCCTAAAAAAGAGAGATAGATGGTAAAATCATTTGGTATTCCACTACTACCCAATTGGGATATAGCAAATGCCTTAGTTTTTAATTTTGTTTCACGAAAAATTAAATATTTCTATCAAGGGAATAAAGAAATAAAAGGTGCCAAATTCAGTGAGGACCAAGCTACATTAGTCATTTGGTCAATAAGGAAAGGATCTAGGACTAGCTCCTCTCCACTTGATAAATATTGGATTGATAGGTAACCTAATTGTGAAAAGGGTGGAAGATACTACCATTGTAGAAGCTGGACATCTGGGTAAGGAAGTATCTAGTTTGAAATTCGACATAGCTGAAAGGGAAGAAAAGGCAATGTTTGAATTGCAAAATAAATATGAAAAGGTTCTAGAAGCCTACAATAAAGAAGACCAAAGGAGAATTGAACTTGAGAATAAGGTGATGGGGTGGTCTACTAGGTTGAGGATCACATACCCTCACCCACCAGTGGAGCCTTTCAAATCCACTCCCCTTATTGAGATTCTTGATACACCACAGAGGCCACAGTATTATACGACTGAATATTTTGAAGAGGAGAAGAGAAAACTATGGGCCTTACATGTAGAGTTTAATGTGCAATATGAGGACAAACTGAGAAAGGCTCTCATATATTTGGTTGATAAAATTGAATGGTCATTGTTTTATGATCAGTTGGCAAAGGTAATAAACATATGGGAGGAAATAAAAGCAAGTGATGAAAATTTGAGACCCATTGTCAATAAGTGGAGCAAGAGAAGAAAAGAGGTCACATTGTTGTGTTATTTTGCTATAAGATCTTCACATGACCATATTGAAAAAAATTATGATGTTGTTGATGATATTATAGAATTTGATGATAAAAGAGTTGAGCTACAAAGAAGCTTTGTCAGCTACTTGGATAAGTACAAAAATGTGAAATTTGATTTATTCCCATTGGCTTTGGATGAGAAGAATAGATTGAAAAGTAAGGCTGAATGGGCCAAAGAATTAGATGATTTGTTTTGTTTAAGAATAAATAGAGTCATTAATGAAAAATGACATGCATGGTGGGCAACCATAGTAGAGGAAATTGTGAAGGTCCAATTATTCTTTGATTCTTTAAAACAAGATTTTGTAAGCATTGAAAAAGTGGTTGAATATGTAATCAAAAAACAAAATAACATTCTATAATTTAATTGGCCAGATGACACACTGTTTAACAAGTGGATGGTAGATATTACTTATGATAAGCATTGGGAAGAAGTTGAAAGTGATAACGATGAGATGGGTCAAGATGAAATACAGATCATTGATGCACCCTCGGGAGATTAGAAGAAAGAAGAAGACAAAGAAGGTCAACCATTCCAAGTGGAAAGTATCATGGGCCAGATGGATGATGTGGCAAAATAAAACCCAGATGTAACTATCACCTTGATAGTACATGATGATGCAAGTGGAAATGCCTGAGTTGAGGTAAATTTGCAGGAATCAGAGCTTGACACATCATTGGAAAACCTAATGGCTACATTTTTTGAGGATTCAGAATAGCAAAAGGCCAATCATGGAATTTGTAGCATTTGAAAATGTAACAAAAGTTAGGCCCATCAAAAGGAATACTCTGGTATAAAGTTGTTTTGTTACACACAATTTTGTCTTTTTGTGACAGTTTTAAAATGTAAATATCTTTTGCCAAAAGGATAGTTGTTAGTTCTCTATGCTTGAAGCTTATTGCATCTCACATTATATAAGTGAGCTTCTAGGGCTAGAGAAAGGGTTCAAATTATTGTCTTTGTAAGTCTTTACTAAGTTTGTTTGATCCAGCTTTTCTTGATGTATACTTTGTGATATGTTTTCTCTACAATTTTACGAGAATACATCAACTTAACAGGATTTAGATTTTTTGTCTTGAGTCATTCCAAGTCTTATTCAACTATATACAAATTTTCAAAATGGAACTAATAAAAAGATGAACTATCCCCACATATTTTCTAACTAAATCTTGTCTCCATTTTCATTATCTGGTTATCTTGAGATTGTATGAGCAAGGCTTATTCAATTGAATGCAATTAAATCAAGTTGTATGTCAATTCATTATTTCTCTCAATTCAAAGGACTAAATAAATGCTTTAGTGAAATAGACAGGATTTCCATGGTAGTGGGATGGATGTTTTTAAGAATGATTTTTAGTAAGAATTATTGATAGTATTGATTGTAATGCAATCAATCAGATCTAGGAATTGAATGGACTCTGAATCATAATCGATGAGGCATTGATCTGGTTAATTCAATTTGTAGGTGGAAACATCATAAATGAGCATCAAGCTTAAATTCAAAACCCATCTCATTTTAATATTTGAAGGGTATCAATGTTGGCCAACACTTGTTTGCATTTAATCTCTAAGTTAGTCAACTTCTATTGTCATAAATATTTGTAAACCTGAGAAGAATTGTGACCAAATTTGGTTTTAAGGGATGTGTATTGTTGTGGAAGGAGTAAATTATATGTATAGTGTCAAGTTGCAAAATCTTCCATCCCTTAGGTATACCCACCTTGGTTCTATAGAGCCTAAAGAGTAGAAAATTAGTGTTTATTTTGTTGAAGTTGGATCCTGATAAGAAGTGCATATAGATTGTCAATGGAAAGTAGTTGATCCTTAGATTTTGTCAGTTTCATTATCTTGATATTAAGTATTTTTTTGCTTAATAGATTAAAAATACCAACAGGTTATCCAAACTTTATTGTTTGTACCACAAACTGTTATATTTCCTTCTTCTTCTCTAGTAGATTTGTAGTCAGTTTGTTTTCTTTCCTATTTTAGAATAAGTGTCGATCTCCTATTTATAAGGATTGGATCAATAGTTTTTGGAGGTTAGAGAAAAGCTTATGGAAAATATTGTTGACTCTCATAGTGAATTGTTTTACATTTTTATGTATTGTTCTTATGTAAGGAGTTTTGGAAATATAATGAAGTAATTGTTGGTTTACATTCCGTGTTAGTAGATTAGCAAAAGCCAACCAAGGGGGCCATCTTGGGAGGTGGATTAGACTACAGTAGTGTAGATTTACTTCCAAAATTTCTAGTATTTCAAGTAGAAGTTGTAAGTTTCTTCCTATAGCATCATACTTTGTGAGTGTTCTTGCACCATTTGCGAGAGTAGTTATAGTGGATGGTCTGAGTTGAGCTATAAGTTAGTGTTTAATTGTATTTCTAGCATTCATTTTAGTAAAGAGTTAAGTGTGTTACTTTCCTGTAGCACTAGTGTAGGTTGTTTCTTTGCATTTTACTTTCCTGCAGCATAAGCATAATGACTCCTTAAGAAACCTAGAGCACATACTATGTCGACCATTTCAAGTATATGTCCCTGGGTTGACAAATTAAATGCACCTCACGGTGGGGGAAGTAATCATTAGATTGAATATACTATTCCTGAGTAAGGCCTTGGGCATGATTATCACACACCTATTGTGAGGTAGACCAATAGTACTCAAAGGCCTTATGCCTTATGCTCTTGAGTTAGAAAAACACAAAGAAAAACCTCTTGCTAGACCATCTAGCAAAGGTACAAAAATTGCAACATATTTTGCAACTACTAGATACAGTATCCTTGATCAATTACAATAGAAGAGTGTTGAAATAACAATCTTTGAATTGCTCAAATCTTGCCTTCTTGTAGGAAAATTCTTAGCAATGCCTTTACTGAGGCAAATGTACTTCAAGATCTTGATAGGTTCCAATCTATGGTAGGTCACTTGATCTTACCTCACTATATGTGCTTCTCTGAGGAGGATGACAATTCACTTAGTCATCCACATAACCAATAGTTACACATTGAAGTCATGATACACCAAAAGCTTGTCTGTCATGTGCTCATCAATAATATGGCTAGTTCAAACATTGTCTTTTCTACTCTACTCAGACAATTGGGATATTCTAAAGAGTCCATTGATCCTCATCATTAGATAACCACTAAGGCATATGATGAAGTTGAGCGTAAGTCCTTAGGTCTTATTGTGTTGCCTCTCTGACTTGGTCTTGTAGAAAGGGATGTCACATGCTAATTCATTGACATCCCACTAGTGTACAACATTCTGCTAGGGAGACCATGGATACATGAAATGCAAGTTGTGCCTTCAACTTACCATCAATGTGTCAAATTTCCATTTCATAGCTCTGAAGTCACCATACGTGCAAATACTACTTACACTTGTAACATACTAAAATCTACTAAAAGCTTTGTACCTACTAATAGGGAATCCATAAATCATCATTATGATAAGCTGAAACAAATTGAGTAGTCACTCAAGTTGAAGGAAACTGGGATGGGTGAATATTACATAGAACTAGTTCTATCTTTGACATCTCTTCTTGAGTCTCCTTGTCATTATGGCAGACCATCTAAAGTGAAGAGACCTTTTTTGCTATCACCTCAAACTAAGAACAATGGTACCTTTATTAAAGCTACTGCACCTCTCAAGGAAAAAGATGAAAACAGAGTCATTGTTGCATGGATATACAAAGAGTAAACTCCAATTGACCTCATAGACCAATCTCATGAAATTACTCCTAAAAAGTATGGTCTAGGTCTTAAACTCATGAAATTCTTTGGCTACAAGAGGAATGGTCTAATTAGATGCAACAAAATTGGTCTGATTGATCTTGTCAAAGTGATAGCTAGAAGGTCTCGAGATACATCTAGTCCAAGCTTCAAGAAGATTCCCTTCCATCTAGGGATTAGAAAATTTATACTAGAACTTGATAGTTCATCTAAACATGATTCAGATGACCATCAAGATGGTGTTGATGATGAGGATCCTTATCCTTATCCAATTCCTATTGATCTTGCTAAATTCTTCATAGAACTAAATGACTTTGTAACATGTGTCAGCATTATAGATGGTGATAGTGATTCTTCTGACAACACTACTGATTCTCCCCATATCCAACAAGAACAAGGAGATTCCAATCATGCTTTATTCATTGAGCAACTTTTTAAAAATCTAGATGATGAAGGAGAATGGGTCCCTATTACTACTTCTGAGTTCTGTAATTTGTCTCCATGTAGTATAGATTCTCAAGAGTATGAATTTGAATCTTTATCAGAAACAACTACCAAAAAAGATATAGATCAAGTTCATGTTTATGAAAATCAGCTCAAAGTAGGTGAATCGTCTAGGGTTAGGTTAGATGAGTCTAATCCAAATAGTGTCACTGAGTCTTCAATTAACGATGTTAGAACTCTAAGGCATTCAAATACACTTGTGGATGAAGCTACTCTAGGTCTCAAATTTTTGTCCAAGCATTTGATGATTATACTATGAACACTATCAAACTCACAACATCTCTTTCATTCACCTATCCTGAGCTCATAGATTGGAATTCCAATGCATCTAGTGAAGTCCCCACATTCCAGAATGACTATGCTTTTTCCTACTATTTGAACACTATCAAACCTATAATGCCTTCCACTAGCAAAGAAAGCATTAACATGATTGAAGTTGACATCAAATATCTCAATCACACAATAAAAAAGAAAAAAAAAAGAAGGTCTGATGGTGAAAACCACATTGTGGAAATATCAAAACCTAAAATAGTAAAAATAAAAGACATATCCAACGGTGAAAACCTCTCTGAGATGGCTATAGGTGAGATATTTGATGCACTTCCTAGTCATTTTTAGGAAAGATCATCAATATTGATAGAATTGACATAGCCAATCAACTTGGGAATAGAGGAACAATCTCACATAATACATATTGCACAGTCATTATCTCTAGAAGAAAAAGAGGAATTTATTGCCTTCTTCTACTAGAAAAAGAAAAGTTTTGCATGGACATACTCAAACATGCTAGGCTTGGATCATGGTCTCATAGTGCATCATTTATCTATTGCACCAGTAGTTAAACTAGACAAACAAAAACTTTGGAAAATGTATCCTCATGTTGCATCACTTGTTAAATTTGAATTGGAAAAGCTTCTAAAAGTTGGTTTCATCCGTGCTATTGATTATGTTGAATGGATATCAAACATTGTTCCAGTCCCCAAACATTACAAATCTATAAGAGTTTGTACAAATTTCTAAGATCTAAACTTAGCATGTCTGAAGGATGAAAATTCCACTCGCCAACATTGATATGATAGTGGATATGACAGTAGGATATGAAATGTACTCACTCATGGATGGTTTTTGTAGTTATAATCAGATTAAAATAACACTAGAAGATCAGGAAAAGATTGTTTTTACTTGTGCATGGGGAACCTTCTATTGGAATGTGATACCATTTGGTTTGAAAAATGTTGGTGCCACATATCAAATGGCAGTTACTACAATTTTCTATGATATGATGCATAGGACAATGGAGGACTATGTCGATGATACCTTGGTTAAGAGCACAAAATACAACACTCACCTTCAAGATTTGGAACCCATCCTAGATCACATGGAGAAATTTAGTCTGAGACTTAACCCCAAGAAATGTGCATTTGGTGTAATGTCTAGGAAACTACTTGGTTAAATTGTGTCTACAAAAGGAATTGAGGTTGATCTAGAGAAAGTTCAAGCAATCATGGACATGCCTCCACCTCATAAAATCAATCATATGAGGGGCTTACAAGAAAGACTTCAATCTATTCACAGATTGATCTCACAACTTGTAGATAGGTCACAACCTTTTACTAAGACTCTACATAAAGGTGTGAAATATAACTAGAGACAAGATTGTGATCAAATTCTAACATAGATAAAATAATACCTTGCTAATCCACCAATTTTGATGCCTCCTATCTATGGGAAGCCTCATATTTTGTATATCTCAGCAATGGAGTCATCTCTTGGTATCTTACTTGCCCAAGAGGATAATGATAACAAGGAAAGAGTTATCTACTATTTTAGTTGTACACTAATTTCTTATGAAATGAATTATAGTATCATTTAGAAACCTTGCTTCGCAGTCATCTTTGCTTCCCAAAAGTTGAGACACTACATGCTTGCTCATACTACATGACTAGTTGCTAAAATTGATCCACTGAAATACTTACTCAATAAGGCAACTCTAATAGGAAGGTTAGCTAAGTGGGTCATGATACTAAGTGAATTTGACATTCAATATGTTGAGAGAAAGGCTATCAAATGACATGTAATTGTTGATCAATTAGCAGATGCACCAATGCATAGTCTTCTTCCACTAAACATAGACTTCCCTAATGAATTAATTCTCATGCTAACATGCCAAACTTGGGTGATTTTCTTTGATGGTTCCTTCACACAATAGGGATCCAATGTTAGGCTCTTGTTCATAACACCATAGAGGTATTCATTGGCTAAGGCATACAATATTTTATTTCCTTGTACAAACAATATTGCAGAATATGAAGCTCTAATTAATGGCATGATGATTGCAATTGAATAGAGAGTGAATAAATTAAATATCTTTGGTGATTCAAAGCTCATAATCAATTAGGTCAATGATGTGTATTAGATGAAGGATGAGAAATTAATCCCTTATAAATGCATGGTGGATGACCTAAAGAAATAATTTTCTCATATCATCTTTTAGCAAATTCCTTAGGCAGACAACAAAGTAGCTGATGCAAGGGCTACTCTTGCTTCCATGTTACAAATGCCAGAGAATGATCTTTGACACGAGTTCCTAGTGGAAATGTTACTCTACCCTACCTATAATTCCCTTAAATCTTGGATGATCTATTCTATTATAGGACATGACTCATCCCGCTACCACCATATATACTCTTATCTGCATGACAAAACAATTTTGAAAGATCTTGCATTGCACAGTTAACAAATCTGGAAGGGACTGACACCTTTAGATTAATCCAACTTTATGGGCTTATAGAACTAGTATCAGAACTCTAATGTTTACAACACCCTTTGCTTTGGTATATGGAGTAGATGTTGTGCTTCTAGTTGAGGTTGAGATTCCTACTTTGAGAATTTTCATAAAGGCCTCATTACTCATGATGACTATAGAATATCTTGGCTTCAAGAGCTAGAATTTTTATATGAACATTGATAAGTGGTGTGTGATCATCTTTGAACTTATCAGTAGTGTATGTCTAGAAGCTACAATAAGAAATTTAAGCCACATGACTTCCAACAAGGTGATCTTATTCTGAGAGAAAACCCTAAGAATCAACAACAATGGGTATAGAAAGGGAAATTTGAACCCAATTGGCTTGGTCCATATATAGTTACTATAGTGTTTGGATCTAGCACTTACCAACATTCTATAGCCAAGGGAGAGGCACTCAAGGAGCCCATCAACACTCTCCATATGAAGTGATTTTATACCTGCTTGATTTCAAAAGTTCTTTGTATATACTTAAAAGTCTTGAAAAAATCATTGTCTTAGTGAAAAGCTAGCATTAAGTGCCTTGGTAGTACCCAAAAAAATTGCAAAATTCAAAAAATACAAAAAAATCAAAAAGAGAAAAATACAAAAAAAAATTGAAAAACAGAAAAGAGCCATTGATGAAAACCTGGTAAACTGGCATCATGGTAGCAAAAAAGAGAACCTCTACCAAGAAGGTGAGAACCTAGTATATAGGCACCTCTTGTTTCAAATGCTACATCTTGCAACACATCTTTTGGCTCTTGTACAGTTACTTTCCTACTTTAGTTTGTTGTTTTCACTCATGCATCCATGGATTGAATCTTTTCATAACTTGGAGGCAACACCCTATAGTGTCATAGTAATATCTTTTGCATCATTCACTAGTTGTTCTAACTATATCTACCTATTGTCGCTTGTGTCACTTTAGAGATTCTTGTCACAAAAGATCTCTTGCATCAGTCACTAGTTGTTCTAACTACATCTATCTACTATCTCTAGTGTCACTTTAGAGATTCTTCTCATGGAAGATCTCTCATGTTAATCACCATTTTTTCTAACTACATCTGCCTACTACCGCTAGTGTCACTCCAGGGATTCTTCTTATAGAAGATCTCTTAAGTGTTAGTCACCAGTTTTTCTAACTATGTCTATCTACTATCTCTCAGTTTCCTCCAAAGGTTCTTCTTGTTGAAGATTCCTCTTTGACTTCAATCACCAATTGTTCTAATTGCATCTATATATTATTGTCACCCTACTAAAGAGATTTCCTTCATATATATTCTAACCATTAACATTTGACATCAACCATATATCAAAAAAATAGAATTTCAAACATTGAACTCGTTTAAAATATGCTAAGCTTTTCTTTGCTTGTTTAGTTTTTATGTTTTATCATGTCTCTTCAAGAAACTTGATGATGTCTCTTTCGACTCAAGAAGTGAGGACTGGGGACATGACCTTTTCTTTTCTTTCTATTTGATGGTTTAGTTCCAATGATCTAAAGCATCCATATAAATGGGGTGTACACTATAAGAGCCTCTATCTCATATTGGATGGTCATGTGTATCTCAACTCCTTTTACATGGATAAGTCAATGAGGTTGGTTCTTTTCCTTGCTTTTTTGAGTGAATTCTCTATACTATAATAAATACTGATACTTGTCCTTCTAAGTGAACATATGGGCCACTATGAGTATGCTTTGCACACTTATATCTTAGGTTATGGATGCAAGGGTCATTGTAGACAAAATACTTACTAAGTACTTAGCATGAGAAGGATCTCTCATGTGTCTGGTGTGTCTACACACAAGCAACATTTTGGTCATCCTAGCATTTATGCTCTGATGCTTATGTTAGCTTGCTATATCAAAAGGGATAAATGTTTAGGTCATTTTGGCTTCTTGTGCCTTGAATGCTTCCATTTAATCTTGAAAAAACTAGAACATGTATCATATTCATATTCTCATGATTTCAATATCAGCGAGAATTGTATGACATTTGGGATTTAGCTAAACACTTAGTGATGATAAATTTATGATCTTGGTAACTAGACTTAGGGTTGCATTGAATAAGCACATTCTTTGATTACTTATTTACTTGCATCCTTTGTGATGAGGGATTGTTGGTTTCTTCAAAAGTATCACATTTCTTCATGACTGCATAAGTGTTCGACTATTTGGTTTGTCCTCTCGATCTTCACGGGATAACTATCACTATCAACAAAATGGAACACTACATGAGATGTTAGTTCATTCACATTTTGCATTTCACATACATAATTTCATGATTCATTTCATCTACACTACATTCCTACATCATATCAAATTTGTATTCATAATCATAAGCATTAACATCTCATGTACAAAAAACTAAAGAAAGAAAGATGACACATGTGAAGATACTTGAATTATAAATCTCATATGTGTGTGTGTGTGTGCGTATGTGTGTGTGAAGTCAACTATGTACATCACTACAAAACTGAATGCTAATTGAGTGTTGTCAATCTCAATATGATACAAAATGATGTTGGCACACCAATCGATACATAGCCATAACAAAATCAAAAGAAATGTAAGATAGCTGTGTCCCTCTCTCTCACCCCTAAGTGGAGGAGGAGGAATCTCTAGTTGAGTCAGAGGTTGTGCACTTCCCGACTCTCTAGCATATTATGAAAATCATGGCACGTGCACTACCTTAGATGCTACTACTACAACATATGCCACATAGTAGTACATCACTCTTGCTGATTGTAGTCAAATCTCATCCTATTGCTACTCTGATCTATGAGCCTCTTGCTCTAGATGCTCTTGTAATCCATGGATCTCTCAATCTTGCTATGATATCTAAGTATCCCCAATAGTGAGTTGTATTGTCATCTATCCTAGCTATCACTACGCTATCCAAACTTGCTCTCTAGACCTCCTAAGGGCATCTTGGATCTGTGCCAAGATATCTCCACCCTATCACTTAGTAGAATCCTAATTCTACATATCCTCATTTCCCATCCCCTGCTCTATTGGTTGGGCTAGCTACTCCTTTGTATGAGGCCTCTGTGTGTCTCCTCCAATCGATCCTAGGGTTCCCATCTCATTGCAGAAAAATCTATGTCATGTACCACTACCACCAACATCTAGATCCAACCCCATCTAGAAAGGAGGAATAGGCACCTGTCATGTCCTCTATTTAGGTCTCTCGTACTATGGCTATTGTAGTGGTGGCTGGGGTGTTCACACTGGTTATATAGGTATAGCCATCCCTATTGGGTCTGTGAATCATGGAAAAGGATGACTCACAAAATGTGCCTAATATGCTAGAGTCATCCCCCCATCTACTACAACTAGCATGTAATCCGACTATATTGCCACTATGGTCCACACATCAATCATTAAGTGACCCTAGTCTAACTTGACCAACCACCCACAATCCAAATCTATGCCAAACCATGCATATGAACAATACTCCTATGAGATGTCTTGTGGTCAACCATACTATCACCAAACATGAGTAATCAAGAATCTCTCAATAACCTACACATAGTGACCAATAAGTGATTGAGATCCAAACATATACCCTAGCTCTGAAGGTGCATCAACCCATGCCTCTATCTCTCTCCACAGTCTTTACATCATTGCTACTAGATCATCTAGTAGACCTCTCCACTGCTCAGTCTTCCCTAGAGTTATCTAGGTCAACTTACTTTGATATTTACATATGTATGGCTCCAGAGCCTATCTCTCATAAACAGAAATGGGTCTCATGATGGGCAAATGCTCCCATACCCACACTTGAAGAACATAGACCCCTGTGGCCATGCTCTTCCTCTCATGGTAAATGATCTCATGCATCTTATGAAACATATAGACGAGCATGAACTAACCCCATCCATATTGTATCAGCTCATCCAGGATCTGTTACAACATCCTACCCCATCCATACTCAAGTCTATGTTGGCCTCTATTAGGAATAAAAAAGAAGCTAATGAATATACCTAATACTATTACCAACTTATGAGTAGGACCAAATGCATCCACTAGCTCATCCCATGTGATGGCTTTGTTGATGATGAGGTCCTCCTAGAATATGGCCCTCAATTTTGTTGTGCCTATTCGTGGCACTATCTCGTACACTCCTCATAGCTCATGGAATGGGATTCATAGAGTCCTGTAGATGTCCTCCGAGGCGATAGTCATCTCTCCTTGAGGCAAGTGACATTGTGTTCATCTCTAAATGGAAACACTCAACCAATGTTGTCAGTAGGTTGTGATTCACCAGAAATGTAGGAATCCAACATAGATATGATAGATTGGGGGCATCAATGTGTGATATGTTGGCCTCATCTAGCTATCAAATCAAGGCTCCATAGGCTGGATAATGTGACCTAAATCCAATGATAGGAAAGCTAACCTGCGCACATGAAAAATAAATGAAAATGACCAGTCTCAGATAGGTTGAAAACACAAAATATCAATGACAAATCAAATTTCAAACATTTAATTTTGTCTTCACAAAAAAAAAACACAAATGAATTGAAAATGACCCTTTGGGCCCTTATATAGGTCTTGACTTGATCTTTCAAAGTGCTCTGATTGGCGTGAAAATCACCCCTAGCTAATTTGGCTGCTTTGAACCCATTTTTGGGATGGAATTCAAAATTTGACACACTGAAACAACTCAAAATCACATTAAAAATTTTTGGGACTAATGTGATTGAATGCTTGTGTAGTCCATTTTTTAGATACTTTGTGAATCTTGAAATCTTTTCAAATCACATTTTCTTCAAAATTTTCAAAATTTCTAGAAAAAATTCAACTCTGATCAACTCTGGTCAATTTTGGTCAAACGTGATCTTTTGGACCTTGAAATCACTTTGAATCGACTTCAAATTTTCTTGAAATCCTTTAGATCTCTTTTATATTCTTCTAAATCTTGGATTTCTTCAATATCTTCCAATCTACTACTTTGCATCACTGTTTTGGTGTGTCATCTTTCAATTTCACTTTCGAAGGGGCAAGATGATTACATCACTGAATCTTCCAGAATTGGCTTCAAGTCAATCTGAATCTTATGTCCTAATTGCTAGGGGAATCTCATTACTTGGGGAATCTTTGTTCCCTCTATCTAGCATCATATGCCATCTATCTTATCTTTTGATCAACTGATCAATCTTATAACAATCCTTGTTAGAGTTCGATGGATAGGTATCAAGACAATCTAAACTTCACTCCTAAGGATCAACCCTCATTTTGGGGATGATTCTATGACTCATGATAGGTCTTGTTATCTCTTTCATGGACTAGTATTCAAGTGTTCTATCTGGACTCTAGGGGATTAAGCTTCATTCTAGAGATAATTCCAAATTCTTGTTGAGGATTAAGCTTCATTCTGGAGATAATTCTAACATTTTTTAAGAATTAAGCCTCATTCTAAGGAAAATTCTAAGCTCTTGCTTTCAATCACTATTCAATGGACAAGTAACAGGATAGTCTAACCTTGACTCTTGAGGATTAAGCCTTGTTCTGGGAATAATTCTATAAATTGTGATTAATCTTGTCATCCTCTAATGGACAGGTATCAAGATAGTCTAAACCCAACTCATAATAATTGAGTCTCATTCTTGGAACAATTCTATGAACTTTGACAATCTTTGTTCTATCAATTTTGGTATCTAGGTGTTCTATCTGGATTCCCTAAGGTTAAGCTTCATTCTAGAGATGACCTTAAAAAGCTTATCAAACTTGGTATCTAGGTGTTCTAGTTGGATTCTCTAAGGTTAAAATTCATTCTAGAGATAACCTTAAAAATCCTATCAATCCTTGTATCTAGATGTTCTATCTAGATTCCCTAAGGTTAAGCTTCATTCTGTTGATAACCTTAAAAAGCTTATTAATTTTAGAATCTAGATGTTCTATCTAGATTCCCTAAGGTTAAGCTTCATTTTGGAGATAACCTTAAACAACTTATCAATTGGTCTCTCTATGATCAATTTTGGAACCAATCTCATTTCTTGATCTATGCTTTATACTTCTGATTTCTTTGAATCAATATGTTGCTCACACATTTATTCAAAGAGGGGCAAATGTAATACCCCAAAATTGGCACATTTCCATACTAAACCAATTCTGGTCTATTTAATGAATCTTAAAGTCGTATCTTACTAGGCAATTTTGATTCTAATAATCACTACTTGACCTAAGTGTCAAATGCAGAAAATCCCTAATCTGTATTACTCACATACTCTATTTAATTATTGAGTCTAATTAAATTAGCAAAGATAAATCTATTAATCATTTTAATTTAATTTTTAGTCCTAGCACTTTGATTAAATTAAATTTACCCCTTTTTTCTAAAATGCATATTAAGGAATTAAATGTATTTGATTTAATAAGATATATCCTCATTTGAATTATTGAGCTTAATTATTTAATTAATTAAGAATATCCATTTATGAGGTCATATTCTAGTGGACTGAAATCAGAAACTGAATTAAATCAGTGAACTCCTTATTCCACTCAAAAGAAAATCAGTTAACTTCCTTTTCATAAGGAAACTTTCTATACTAACTAAATCTTCTTCAGATCTCAATCGTTCATTCAAATTGATCTCAACCATTGATCAATTCTTGAATTCTATTGAAGAAGCTCTCAATTCCTCATTATAGAGGTTGACAAGTGATTTGCATTGAACTTATGTTGAATTGCTAACTCAGGAATTCTTGCATTCTTAGCTTACATTTCCATATTACTTTCATATAGATTACTTATGCATACATATAGATTAATCTGTTCTTTTCTACTCTTAGACTAATACTTGCATCTCATCTAGATTAATACTTGAATCTCATTTAGCTTAACCTTGCATCTCATTTAGCTATAAAATCCTTCATTCTAGATGTCTAGTTGCTAGTTTCTCAATCTAAAAGCATTAGCATAATCATTCTAGTTAGGAGGTAGTAGATCGACTTGTCAAGTTGTTTTGGATGAACATTCCAATGTTCATTCTAGAATGATTCTACATATAAGGATCATGTTGAAGTGTGGTTGATTAACATGCCATAATTAACACCTACATTTATCATTACTATTGTAACAAGTACAGGCACAAAGTTGAGGATTGTGAATCAAAGGGACAATCAAACTAATCATTCCCAAATTCAACAAGTCCCACTATAATGGATAGGCTCTCCACACATATCTTCTCAACCAATGGAAAGCAAGTCCATCTTGTAGGCTATTACAAATTAAGGACAAATCAGAGAAATAATACTGAACCTTGGAGAGATATAGGAATGAAATTTCTCAACTATAACAAGATTAGAAATATTTCCAAAGTCTACATGGAAATAAATAGGTCAAACACTAAATCCCCTAACAAGAAAGGGAAGAGAAAGTTAGTGAAAAAAGAAGAAGTTAGGAAGTACTTTGAAAAAGTTTAGAGTAAGAAGAATGAGGATGCAGAGACAACCGAGCTTTTAGAGGTTGTGAGCTCACCAGTTAGTGGTGATATCTCTAATTTAAACTAAGTTATCATAGCTTCAGGAGTCATACACACAAGGTAAATCATACACTAGTCCCTATGTCTAAACTAGTTAGTCACTAGTTGTAGTATCAAAGTTGACTAATTATTGGTTATATTGACAATTTTTCTATACCAATAGTAAGATAGGATAATGGTAAGGATATGATCATTTCCCAATGGGTCATAAACATTAATTACATGGGTTAAATGGTAGATGAACTCTTTCTTTACCATTATGATCCTAACACTACAATTGTGCACTATAAATAGACTCAGTTTGAGCCATTTACTACTTTGTGAATTTGAAATCTCTTTAGCTTTCTAATTTGTACAACCCTAGTTTTTTATGTGTGATTTTTTTTTGAATCCTTTGTTCAAGAAGAAAAATGTCATTTATGTGGTGTGTTTTTAAGATTATTGGAACAATTTTATTACTAGTTACTGATCAAACCATGATGGCTGATAACACCAACAAAGTGATTTTGGTCGATGAGGAGGTGACTAGACATCTAGAATATGAAATTATTTTGTTAAAGGAAGTTGAAAAATAAATGGTGGTTACACTATCATCACTCCCAACTAACATTATTCATATGTAATAGAATTCATAAATATGAATATTGAAGAACTAGGTGACAAGGATATTCGTAAATTGTATGGAAATTTTTGCCAAAATTGAGTTTTGAAAAGTGAGTACAAACACATCAAGAAGACATCCTTGCACCATGTTTTGGATATTCCTAATTTTTTCCATGAGGATTGGGTGAGGCTTTTGCTTATTATATTTCATGCCTAGTACATGTGGTTGGAAGAACTAAACAAAAGAACAATCTCAACAAAGTGAGTTGCAGTCCTAACTGGAGGTCACCACGATGGGTGAGCTTGTGTAGTGGATAATAAAATGAACCCCAAGATTATATTCATAATAATGGTAATTTCTTACTAGATCCATTACTAAATATGACACAACATTGTATTAAGTAGTGTAGTCTATGGAGCATACCAAATAATCCGTGATCATGCTACACTTTACCTAAGTGAGTGACTTCACAGACAATTGATGAAAAATATTGGTAAGATCAAGAAGGATTATATTAAGCACATTCTTAAAATTTGGAGAAGTCCTTGTATTCATTTTATTCTACTTAAGAAAGGATTTTTTATGGTATCTGCCCTTTACTTGGTTGAAAGAGACACCCATTAAAACCCAAAGTCAACTATCTCTACAACAAATTGGAAGGTAAAGGAAATGCTACCTTGTTGGGATATTTTAAGAGTTCTCAACAAGAAATGCACCAAATGGAAAAGTATTGGAAACTACAATTAGAATAATTGCTATGTTGTCATTGATGTCAAACCTTATTGGTGAGATAGTTTCTACCAGTAGAGTACCATTTCAATGATTGATGAAGAGGATTTGAAAAGCAAAGATAACAAGAAGACATTGTGGAAAGTTTGAGTTATCTAGAACTACAATGGGCACTTGATCATTTGGACCTTGACAAGATAATGTATTGTTTAATCATAACACTAAGTGGAGAAGATGGTTGAATTGAATTCTAGTAGAGATGATCAATGAAGGACCAAATGCATAGCCTTAACTAAGAAAAAGAGTAGAAGATTAAGGAACTTATAGTTGAAGTTGAGTTATGCTAGTTTTGATCAAGTGAATAGTAGAAGTTGACCAAATATTGTGTCAATCAACCATTAGTAAATACTGAGAATTAGAAAAGTTAGACCAAGTGAAGGAAGTATAAGTCGATCAAGAAATCTTAGTGATGATCGAGTTATCTCTTGATGACTAAGGTTGAGGAACATCGTAGTGATTGAGTGTCACCATTTGTTATTTTGTGAAGGAATTGAGAGTCCTAGCCAATATAGTTGAATTTTTGGATTTTTTAGAGCATGTGAAGGATAAATATTGATGAGATGGAGCATTTAATGATTGAGAAACATATTTGATAATTTCTAGGCATGGATTCTATGAGAAGCTTTGAGAAGTATCTAGAAGGAGGAGGAAATGAAAAGATGGAAGGATTTAATGAATCTAACCTAACCTTAAGATCAACAGTTATGTTTGAGTGATAAAAGATCAAAGCTACCTATTTAAGCAGTCATAAGGATTAACCTAGAGAGGTTAGTAGTTGCTAATTTTGTTAAGTGGCAAATTTGAGAAGAATTTTGTGAAGGAGTAGAGAATAGGTGAAGAGTAATTTCTTGAAGGATTTTCCAAGATCAGGGATGGAGATGAAGACATGAATTGAGTTCAATCAATGAATTAGAAGATGAGCTACATTCTTATCTATATTTGCAAAAGTGAGTTGTATTTATTAGATTAACCTATTGTTACTTCCTAACCATTGTATCAGTTAAAATCCTTTAAGTTTGATGTAACAATAATTTCTAAGTCATTTAATTAAGGTGAAATTATAATGGAATGTTTCTTAAGTCCTCTAACAAGGTTACTTCTAATAGGGTGATTAGATCCTTTAATAGAGTCACACCAAACAATATGCATTACAATCTTTATCAAGGGTGGCTTCTAACAAAGCCCACTTTAGAAGAGTGAAAATTTGGTAGCATGTTACTAGTGGTTTTTTCCAACTTGGGTTTCCACATTAAATCCTAGTGCCATACTTGTGTGAATGATGTTTGAGATGTTTTACTATTTAATGTTTTTCATTCTACAAGTTAGTGATTATTGGGATAGTGGACTGCAAGTTTATGTTTCTAATAAGTTTCTATAGAGACCAAGTGGATTAAAGAGTAGATCTAAGTAGTTTGAAGATTTCAAAAGTTAAACTGGTACATATGGACTTGAGAATAACTAATTCACCTTCTCCCCCCCCCCCTCCATCCTCTCAATTATTCTAAATCATTCAAAGAAAAAGAATCCTTTTAATTTAGTAGCAGAGTACAAGAATGAATTTTGTTTCCTTGCAAACATAGATAAATGTATAATACAAGAGATTCAACCTTGAACCCACTAGTTGACACTATTCCAATATGAAATAAATGATGCAATGGGTAGGCCACACTAAAGACTACATGTTGTGCCAAAAAATCCTATAATTCCAAGATGTGAAACCTACATGGAGATAAAAGGTAGACTTCTCAAATAGTAAGAGATGACATCATCAAAGAGGAAGCCAAGAAAATCAACCAAAAAATAGGCTTACAAAGACACTCAAATGGAAGAGGCTAGAGAAATGGATGTCAAAAAAATGGAGGAAGAGATCACTAGAAGAGATCCATTAAGTCCTCAACTAGAGGTAGATGCCAAGGAAAAACTTGGACTAGAGAAATACTTTACACCTGAGCTTGAAGGCACTAGAAAAGGTACAACTAAAACAAAGGCCAACACTATCAAGTCCCCTAACCTTGAAACATACAAGAGGAAGAAGAATGAGAAGGAAAATAATGTTGAGAAGAAATTGTCACGTGTACCTAAAGCAAAGGTGTCTATGTTGAAGGGTAAAAGGTAGTAAATAAAGGTAAGAATAAATCACCTAAACTTTTTATTGATGGTGTTCTACCTGATATTATGCATAATGGAAAATGCAATAGATTGAAAAATAGATTCTCAAAGTTTAATGATGTAAATAAGAACAAAGTTATAAGTGTTGTACTATTTATCATGAGAACATTTAGTAGGGGACCATCACAAATAAGGGAAAAGTTATCTAAGGATCTAACAAACATTATAGTTAAAAAATGACAAGCATGTATCATTATGTACTATTTATCATGAGAACATTTAGTAGGGGACCATCACAAATAAGGGAAAAGTTATCTAAGGATCTAACAAACATTATAGTTAATAAATGACAAGCATGTATCATTAAATTTAAGGAACTTGATGATGCCCTTGCAAAAATGAGGCCAAAATATAAAAAGTTAGAAAGAATGGCATTAGTTGAAGCCTACAAATAGGATTTTAGGATACAAGAAAATGTAGCTTTGGTCACCATAGATCATTTAAAATAATCCTATAGAAGTGTGATGAAGATCTAGAAAGTGGTGGATGAATAGTTAATGGAGTTCACAATGAAGAAAAAGGAGGTGAATCTAAGGCCTGACTCCCTCAGCACGCTAACCTAGAAGGTAAAGGCATACTATTGTTGCTTGTGATTTTGAAGTAGAGAAAATGGATGTTAAAAATACTTTCTTGCATATGAATCTTCAAGAGAAAATTTACATGGAATGCTATAATCAATATGTAGTATAATTGAAGGGAAATTTGGTTTGTTGGTTATTGTAATCATTTTATGGTTTAGTCTTTAATGTTATATTTCAATGATTTGTTATGCATGAATAGAAACTCATGAGTGTTACTTTATTTGTGTAGTACCTCTCGTGTTTGTAGTTTATACCTTGTTTATTTTGATCCAAGAGATACTTGTTACTCATGTTATGTTTCATGTTTGAGATGACCTGAGGGTCAAATGTTATACTTTGATTTTAGTATCATAGATGTTAGATTCTATGTTGTTCAGTTAATCATATTTTCACTATGATTCCATTTTGAGATGACAGTATATTTTATGATGACACATGGTTATTCAGTGTTTGACATATCTCTGATTTGGTTTTATGTTGGATTAAATGCTATGGCTACTCATTCATTCTTGTTTTTTTATGCTTTATTCAAACATGAATGATGTTTATGGATTATTTCTATATAATTGAATAAATGGTTAAATTAGGTATTCAATGCATTTATTACTTTGTCTATGTTATTATATGAAATTGCACTTGATTATGTGTTTTAGTGTGTGGGATTATGTCCCTGGCAGTGGCAATGGAGTTAGCGATTCAATTGTTCATATTTTACCAATATTGACCCTGTATGGTTGATGTATCTTATTAATGTTTAAATTTAACCTTTTGGTGATTTTATTAAATCCAAAATCATACGCATTATGTGATTAGGCCTATGAATGTGTCTATGCATTTAGAGGTTCACATTGTCACAAAGGTTGCTAAGGAATTTCTATGATTTTTGGGTTTTTGAGCTTTTATGATTTGATTTTTAATTCATGGCAGCTTTGCCATAGATGAATTTCAATTACTTGGAAAAGCATATTTTTTTTTGGGTTGATTCAAGATCTAACTAGTCCTTTTGGTTATTTTTCCTAATCGATTATTCACTCAAAAAGTGAATAAGTAAGGAAAGAGGAAATTAATTCCTCACTTCTCACTTTTCGAAATTACAAATTTGAGAGCTTTTCTCCAAAATCCTCTTCTAGAGGATTATGTTTATGTTTGTTGAGAGAGCTATGGGATCTTTGCAAGATCAGTCTCATTGGATCTAGCTCAGGGAGAGCTTGTTTTGCCATAGTTTTTGGTAGCTTCTATGAGATATTTATGTTGTCTAGTTGTTTTTCATTTCTACCCCTTTTGCTATTAGGAAAAGCTCTCCCATTTTTGTGTTTCAGCTCCAAGTTATGTATCTGGTAGTTGTTTGTTAGGAGGCTGAGAACTAGTGTTCCCCTCCATTTTTGTTTGTTGGTTTTTTCCAATTGGTCAGGTATGGACATTTTCCCAATTTTTAGGATGAGGGTTTGGGATTTCGCATTGTTATGTTGGCCATTTTTTCATATGATGTTTGAACTCAAATTTTATTAGATTTTTTTGACTTTTGTGCCCAAAGACCAAATGGGTTTTATTTTTTTATATTTTTTGAGTTTTGAGGTTTTTACCTTGACTTGTGTGTCACCCAATTTTCTCAAGTTTTCTTGGCATGATGTTGGTCATGGACTTGGATCATCACTAGGATGTAAGTTTGACCATTATTGCACTTATATGTTGCATTATGATGTGTGTCACATCCGTACTCTTGAACTTGTATTCAGTTGAGCATGATTTTACTTTTGTTCTCATCCATCCCTTGAGTTATGATATTCATGATGGTGGTGCACCACACACGAGCACGTGCGCACGTGCATTTATCAGGTGGCTTGTTAGGCCTAAACTTCAAGTTGTATTTCGAGGGAGTTATGTTCATTGGGTTGGGTTGGGAATATGCATTGCCTATGGGCACTCATTATGTGATGAGTATGGGTATGTAGGGTAGGCAGTAGAGGGGCTTCTCTCACAACCTTGGTCTTCATTTCCCAGTTGATTGGCATGAAATTTTTTTTAGTAAGTGATAGCTAATTAAACTACAAGGTAATAAAATTAAGATAATAAAATTTGATGTCTTATGGTTTGATTCTGAGGACACTCAGTGATGGCCTTCAAGGGAGTACCTTGAGTATGTTTCCGCACTAGTGTGATGGCCTCCAAGGGAGTACCTTGCGAGTGTTTCCACACTAGATTTAGCTTGGGAGTACCAAGTGCATTACTCTTCACTTTAGTCCCTACATAGTGACCCATGGAGTTTTTGATCAGGACCTGACCCACTTACATTATCTCTTGATTTTGGCTGCAGTCCTCTTTATTGTCTAGCATGAGTGTTAGCCATGGATACTTGTTTTATGTGTTTTGTGGTTGGATCATTATCTCCAACAACATGGTGGGAGTGGACCTATGAGTTTCACATGGTTGGGAGGCATAGCTATGTGTACTACTACTAGGGACCGGTGTACAAAGATGGTCTATTGTTCTAGTGTGACTGGTGCTCAATGTTCACTTTGGATTTTGGTTTATCTAGAGTATGTGTCCTTATGATTTATGCTTTCATTGGAATGCTTAGATATCATGATAAGATGATGTTATTTTATTTGACACATTCATGTGTTATGATGTTTGGCATATGTTTATATGATGTGTTTTTATTAGTTGGAATATCTAATGTTTTACTTGTTAGCATGTTAGATTTCCTTGTTCTTATGATGTTATTACATTTTAGTAGTGATGCCCTCATAAGATAGATCTAACAATCTAGTTGGTAGTTTGGGATGTTACGCACAGGGGATGGCTAGGACCTTCAAGGTCTCATGATGCTATTATGGTTGGGAGAAACCGTGCATGAGTTTTGTTATGTTAATTCTCTACGACGTTGCTTTCAATACATTCCCTTCACTGCTATGTTTTAGATGGTTAGATGTTTTTTTCATCTTACAGATATTGTGTTTGAGTGTTTATGCCTCAATGTGTGGATTCGATACTCCCTAGTGTAGAACAAGATTTAGTATGCAAAGAACATTAACAAATAAAGTAAACATTCACAAACCAAAAACTATATTCACATATATGCTTAGACAAAGAAAGCAAACAAGAAGTTCAAACCTCACAAGAGAAAACACTCCATGCTTTCTTGATTCTGTAGATGTGTCCTTTTGCTATGGATGTATGCTCAAGATGCTCAAAAGCTGCTTCAATGGAGATGGGTAATGGCAAATTGGTAGCTTTGTGAGCTCTCAATTTGGCATTATAAGGGTATGGGTATGGCTTTTGGCTCTCAAAAGGGCATGGTAACTTTAGCTCAAAGATTGTTGATGAAATGGCTTGGGATGGGATTCAATTTATAGGCTAAGGGGTAGAGGGATGGGGGGCTTAGATGCAAGGATGGATGAAGGCTTAAGGAGGGCTAGGATGCACTCAAAGGAGAGCACATGGATTGTGCTTGTTTAGCACCAATGGGAAGGTGACACTTGTCACAAGGAGGATGAGTGTGAGAGGGTAGGGTAAAGGGTTGGTTAAAGGCATGATGAGTGGGGTTGAGTATGTAAGAGGGATGTAAGAGGAATGAGTGTGGAAGAGGGAAGAGTGTGGAAGATGGGTGTAAGAGTCATGAGTGGGCTTGTAAGAGTCTTTTATGTTTTTTAAGAGCACTCATGACTTAGTGGTTGGGTTTTTTGAGGGGAGACTTTGGTTTGGATTAGAAAAGTCTTAAACTTGTTTAAGGAATGTGACAACATTAGGGGGTGGATTAGGCTTGGGTTTAGGATTAGATTAGGGATGTTAGAGATGTGCAAGTGGATGGCATTAATGAGGGTGGGTGAGTTAGTGGCTAAGCTTGGTTAGTATGGGTGGATGGGGTGGATTAGGCTAAATGGAGGATTAGAGATAGGTTAGGAGTTTTTAAATTTGAGGATTTCATTTATCAAATAGATTTATTTAATAAATGGGGATTTTTGGAATTAGATAGAAGAATAGGATTTAATTGATAAATAATAGATTATTTGATTTATCAATTAGGACTATAGATGATTAATTAAATTAATCAACTAGGGGATGACAAAGGATTAATTAAATAGAAATTTAATTAATAATGCCCTTTTTAGATAACTAAATAGGATTACTAAAATAGTGTAATCAAATTTAGGTGTCTACACCTAGTGTGGAGGATTATTTTCCCTATCTTCTCTTTTGGTATTTATCTTGCTTGTTGATGCAAATCCTTGCATGATATTATACTCTCTCCTATGCAATATTGTACACTCTACAGCGTGAGACTTGGTATTTCCTCACGAAGTTCATTGCACTTCCTCGTGTGGCTCTTGGTACTTCTTCACATGAGCCTTGACACCAATTCTATGGGCTTGGTGGTTGAGTCAAGAATTCCTTCATGTGAGAGGGTAGTTTCTCACATATCTTGTAGTACTTCCTCACACAAAACTATTCCTTGTGTTTTCTCACATCAAAAATAGGGGGTATCTCTGCTATTTTTTGAAGAGCTCTTTTTGGTTTTTCGTGTACCCTTTGTGATTGCTTGAATTCCCATGGTTCGAAAGATTTGAGATTTTAGGTTCTATTGTCATCTTTGGATTACATTTTTTGTTTGACCATGTTAGTTTGGTTGTGGCATTTGGAGATTTATCGGATGCTGGAATCATTGGTTAAGTCTTTCATTGTGATCTTCTAGATCCTCATATGTTGTATGTCATGTTCATCCATACTTTTTTTTAAAAAAAATTATCTTGGCTTGTATTGAATCCTTGTTCCAAGGATCTCTAGATGGGGCATTACAATTTGTATGTAGTGAGTCTTTTTTGAATATGTGTCTAAGGTAAATAATGATGTTGAGTGTAAGCATATAAAAATTACTTTTAGGTAATGTGTACTCCAATGTTTAACAATATTTCTTAAAATAGAACAAATGTATGTAGATTTCTCATAGAAAGAGTTGACTAATTATTAATCTCATTTTTATATCAAAAAAATCTATTACACATGATTTAGAACATACAATATTTTTGTTATCAACAATTCTACACAATAATTACATTTGCCATCATGGATCCATTTAATAAAATCAACCACTAAAAGATCAAATTGAAGCATTCATTACACTTGAGAATTTGAGAAATGTCAATCATATAAATACAAATATATTTTTATATTTCAATGATTATTCTTGACATGAATTTGACAAAATTTAGGCATTTGTCCCACTTGACAGATTTATAGTGTTAATAATGATTTGTTAAATACTTTCAAAAAGGAATAAAAGAAAAACTTGATAGATAAAGGTCAAAGTTGAGATTAATTATTATTATTCATTATTATTAATTAATATTATAATTTATTAATCAATTTATCCAATGAGGAAGATCTAAGGGGTACAAGCCAAATTGAAGGTGACTTGGATTCTCCAAAATATGCAAACATTTATAAGAAAAGATGAAGAAAGTCATTGCTTGAATTAAGAAACTGAGATATTGTGATTGAAGGCCAAATAAAGCTTACATAAAAATTTTATGTGATGAATGGAAAGATCCTTCCCAGAAAGAAATTAAATTCCTAAAATGGAATGGTTAGGGCCTTAATACCCCTAACAAACAATGCTTATTAAAGCATTGTATCAAAAAAACTAAACATACTTTATTTTTAATTCAAGAAACAAAATTATATTTAAATGAATTGGCTTTATTCAATAGAAAATTTGGACCTCAAAATTATATATTTAGGACCTATTATAATAGGGGATTTAGGTGGC
Organism: Cupressus sempervirens; assembly: GCA_028749045.1. Classification (NCBI taxonomy): domain Eukaryota; kingdom Viridiplantae; phylum Streptophyta; class Pinopsida; order Cupressales; family Cupressaceae; genus Cupressus; species Cupressus sempervirens. The sequence goes on along the minus strand of CM053788.1, from coordinate 173,784,341 downwards.
ATAGTTATCATATGGGATCTTGGATTTATTTCTCTTCAACCTCAAAGAACTAGACATAATTGGATTAGCTACCTTGTAACCAACTTTGTAAATAACCTAAAATTCATATTAGTAAATTTATATGGCCCTACACAAAATTATGATAAGGGAAAAACTTGGGAAAAATATACCTATATCTTTAATCCTTCAATATGATAAGTATCATTGGAGGGGATTTTAATGTCATTCTAAGTAATTATAAAAAGTATAGAGTTTGTCTTAAGACTTCACAAGCCACTATAGATACAACCCTAGAAGTTGAGACTCTTCCCTCTTCGAGTTTGGATTATTTCCCAATCATGCCTTATATTCTCTCTGACATTGGCCCAAAGAGATGCCCCTTTAAGTTAGAATAAATGTGGCTTAATGATGAAATCATAATAACTAAAATCAAGGAATGGTGGAATGAAGCTAAGGTCTTCGGTTCTAAATTATACAAAATATTCCAAAAACTTAAGATAGTTAAAATTAAATTAATACATAGGAATAAAGAATACTTTGGAAACATCTTCGAATCTAAACTTGATATAGAGAGCCAATTAGAATAAATTAACTCAAAAGTTATTAAGCATGGCATGAATGAACATATGTATCTTAAAGAGAAAGAATTAATGATAAATTATGAAGATATCTTGGTTCAGGAGGAAGTATTTTGGAGATGTCTGATTCTTGAGGAACTTGGTTGGTTCAAGGAGATAGAAACACCGAGTTCTTTCACAAAAATGCCAAACATAGGAGATCGGTTGATCATATAACTAAAATTAAGAATAAGACATGTGTCTTACTTGAGAATCCCTCCTCTATTGCTTCAAAGACATTTAATTTGTTTGAATATATCCTTGACAACTAGGGAGTATCTAGGATCATAGATCAAGCTAAAATGTCACCTAATATTTAAAGATTGATAAGTTTTGAACAAAACAAAATCCTAATGACTAAGCTTTCTAAAGGTGAAATTCAGATAACCCTTGATCAGATGGGCTAGAACAAATCACCAAGGCCTAATGGTTTTCTAGCATGCTTCTTTCACAAAAAAGTTATTTTATGGGAAATGAAATTTTTGATGGTTTGGAGAGGGTAATGAACTCAGGTATTCTACTAAAAGAAGTTACTAACACTTTTCTTGTCCCCATTCCCAAAAATGATGAGGTTCATGGATTTAATGAATTCAAGATCATAGCCTTATGCAATACTTTATATAAACTACTTACCAAAAAAATGGCCAAAAGGATTCAAAAAAATCTCCCTTATGTAATCAATGAGGAGAAAATAGGTTTCATGCTTGGTAGATCCATTTATGATGGAATCATCATAGTACAAAAATTCATCCATTCCTTATTAAAAAGTGGCAATATTGGAATGTTAATCAATCTTGATATTGGCAAGGCTTATGATAGGGTTGATAGGCACTTTCTTTGTAAGAGATTTGAAGCCTTTGGATTTTCAAAATATTGGACTAATCTAATCCTTGAATGTATTTCCACCACCAACTACTTTTGTATTAGTTAATGAATCCTTAGAGGGCTTATTTCACTTATATAGGGGTCTCCATAAAGGTGATATGATGCTTCCCCTTTTTATCCTAATTGAAAAAGCCTTAGGAAGATCTTTAACTTATCAAATAAATCTAATTGGTTCATTAAGGGTAGTTAACATAACAAGTAGAATAGATCTCACAACTCATCAAAAAAAATTGATGATACCTTGCTATATAGTCGTGGGGATGTGAGGGAAGCCAAAACTTTCAAAATAGTTTGATAAATTTCTTCTAAAACCTCATGGAAAGAGATTAATCATAACAAATCTGGGAAAAAAAATTACAAACAAGGATCTAGAAATTGAATTATGCAAAATTATGAACTTCAAGAGAGATAATTTACCTTGTAAATTCTTAGGGTTGCCTCTAGTCTGTGGTTTTCATTTCTCCATCATTTGGGATGAATTGCTAGAGAAAGTAAAAAGGACTAAGTACTTGGAAAGGGAAATGGCTCTCCTTGTTAAAATTATTAGAATAACTGAGAAGGGAGGTGAATCAATTATCCTTGGGTCCAAATGTACCAATTCAACTTTAAACAACTTATTCAAACTCATACATCCACTTGGCCAATATAGCAATTTTTCTATAATACAACTTATTCATCTCATCACTAGTTCTTTGTTTAGTATATGTCAAATAAAAAAAACATATAATAGTAAATAACATGAAACATGACAACAAAATTCACACATTTATGACATTAGGATTAAACTTAGAAACCCAATTTGGGAAAAACTACCAAGTAACATGCTACCACTTTTCAATCTTTTGAAGTAAGCTTGGTTAAGAGCCAACCCTATTACAAGTTATAAACCACATTATTATGTGTGACCCTATTAAAATATTTAATCACCCTATTAGGAGTGGCCTTTTTAGAGGTCTTTAGAACATTCCATCAGAATACCACCTTGATTAAAGGATTTTCATTATCATTGTTAGGTCAACCTTTTATTAAAGGATCTTATTGTCACAATGGTTAGAAAGTAACAGCTAGGTTGATTTGATAAAATATAACTCACTTTTCTTGTTTAGATCTCCATTCATCTTATTCCTTGTTAATTTATTAGACTTCATCACATTCTCCATCTATGATCTACTTGGGAACTCTTCAAGAAATCACTCTTTCACTTACTTCTCACTTTTCCCTAGCAACTTTGTTCTTCACAAGTTCTCCACAAATTCACCAGTCCAAAAACCACAAATATATCTTATGTCTACTTAAATAGATAGGTTTAATCTTTTGTCAATTAAACATAACCATAGATCTTAGGGTTTGATCAGATCCATTGAATCTATTCATCATTTTGTCCTTCTTCTTTCTTAAAACTTCTAGAAACTTCTTATTGAATCCTTGCCTTAGATCGCTTAACAGACTCAATTCATGCATTAAATATTCCATCTTGTCAATCCTTATCTTTTACACATTTTTACCAATTCATAAATTCAACTATGTTAGCCTCAAATCTTTATTCTTTCACAAATCATTAATTTGTTGACACTCGATCATCACTATGTTCTTTATCTTGATCATCATTGGGTAGCTCAATCTCTATCGATCTATCTCACTTGGCTTATGTTGGCTCACTCAGCCTTCTCTATGCTCAGTCACTACTACAATCTCCTCACCACTTCTCTTAGCCATTACTATCACTTGGCTAAAACTATTTTACTTAGCAATAACTTAAGTTCCTTAATCTTCTTCTTAGTAATGCTTAACTCTATTATTTAATATAATGACCAAACAACACATTATCTTGTCAAATACTAATTGACAAAGTTCCCATTGTAATTCCATCACACTTACTCCTCTTTACTCAACACTCTACTAGTTCATCTTTTTATCTCTCTTTTCAAATCCTCTTCATTAATCAAATGATATGGCACTCTACACTATTAGAAAATTTCTTACCAGAAAGATTTGACATCAATGAAAATATAATGATAGTTGCAATTGTAGTTTCCAATAATCTCTCTTTGGCATTGATGGAAACACCTTTTGTTACCATGCAATAGAAAAACTATCTTACTGTCAACTCCCTCTATGTTCTATGTTAGATCTTTATTAATTTCCTTAGTTTCATTCTAATTCTCATCCATGTCATCCCTTATAAGTTGTCTCTTTTCTCTTCCTTACAGTTCTCCCTCTATGATACCAATTGTGATTCTTCATTGTAATACCAATTGTATTGACTCCCTTTTTGACATATTTCTCATGATGGTGCACATATATCCCTCACACATCTTCAAATATTGGATGGTAACTTGACATTCATCTCCCTCTTTGAAAATAATGCCAAAGACATCATCCTCTATACACATTTCCCTCTTTATCTTTTATACTAACTAATTGTGTATTATCTCTTCCTATTTCATCTTTATTTACCATTGACTGTATCACTCTCTACTTGTTTGTAGCTTCATTGACTCATATTGATGTCCTTCTTTTCACTACTTTAGGCAATTTCTAAAGTGTGACTTCCAACATCAATGAATAAGATATTCAGATCATAACAATTGATACAATGTTGCATCTCTTCTTAGTATTCTTCGAATAGGGGAATGACCCCTAACATACCTCTTAGATACACAAATGAACCCTTAGATAGTGCCTTAGTGAATATATCAGCTATATGTTCCTTATTATTCACATATTCTAGTCTTACTTCTTTGTCTTTGACTAATTCCCTCAAGTAATGATACTTAATTGAAATATGATTGGTCTTTGTGTGAACAACAAGATTCTTGGATATGTTTATAGAGCTTGTGTTATCATAATATATCACCACATGTTCAGTAATTTCTTCCTTCATTCCCACCTATAATTTCTTGATCCACACAATGTTTGAACAATTAACTATTTCTACAAAGTATTCAAGTTCTGATGTGGTTTGAGAAATATAGTTTTTCTTCTTACTTGTCCATGAATTTAGTCTCTTTCCTAGGTAGACAGTTCCTCCACTATTACTTTTTTTCCATCAATGTTTCTAGCCCAATTAGCATCTGTGTACACTTTGAACTCAAACTTTTCATTCTTCTTATACCATAAAACAATAGTCTTTTGTTCCTTTCAGATATATCAATATCCTTTTCATAGTCATCACATGATTCTCCTACAGATTATTAGAAAATCTTGCATCAATTCCAATAGCTAATGCAATGTTAGATCTGCTATGAACAAGATATTGCAATTTTCCTATCATTGACCTATACAGTGTCTAATTTACTTCAACAAAATTATCATTCTTTGAAATTTTATTTCTAGTTTCCATAGATGTTCCAATTGGTCTAGAATCTTCCATTCCAAAGTTCTTTAATATCTCCTTGATATACTTTGATTGTGTAATGTATATACCACCTTTCATTTTATAGACTTGAAAACCAACAAAGAAATTTATCTCTCCAAATATTAACATTTAAAATTCCTTCTTCATCTCATTAGAAAATGATTTGTAAAATAAATCATGTCCTCCAAATATGATATCATCAACAAATATTTCATCTAACAATGTCTTATTCTCATATTCACTTTTCAAGTACATATTGCTATTATCATGAGTTCTTACAAAACCAATTTTCACTAAATATGTATGTAAACTTTCATACCATTCTCTAGGAGTTTTTTTAAAACCACACAATGCTTTGTGCAACTTACATACCATGTTTTTCTTTCTATGGTCAAAAAATCCTTGTGGTTGTTCAATGTAGAATTCTTCTTCTAAAATTCTATTCAAAAATGTAGATTTGACATCCATTTGATATATCTTGAAACCTTTGTAATTATCATATGCAAGTAATTTTCTTACTCCTTCCAACCTTGCAATTAGGAAAAATGTCTATCCATAGTCAATTCCTTCCTCTTGTGCATATCCCTTACAAACGAATGTTGTTTTTTTTCCTTGTGACTTCACCTTTCTCATTCAGCTTGTTTATGAATACCCACTTGGTTCCAATCACATTCTTATCCTTTGGCCTTAGTACCAATGTCCATGTTTTGTCCTTCTCTATTTGATCAATCTCCTCATTCATTTCTCTAATCCAATCTTCATTCTCCAATGTATCTTTGATTGTTCTTGGCTCAAACTCACATAATAAACATGTATCATTCTTCAACGTGTTTCTTATCATAACTCTTGAATCTTTATCTCCAATGATTTGATCTGGTGTATGGTGTCTTCTTACATACTTTGCTAAAACAAGTTCATATCTTCTTTCTTCTTGTGATAATTCACTTGGTCCATCTTTCTCATTTACTACATGTGTTTCTTATTGTAACTTAGTTTCTTCTATCTAACATTCAATCTCCTCTATCGGTGACTTGGCTCCTATAACCTGATGTTCAGTTGCTTATTGACACTAGACAAATATTTTCTACTATTGGTCGAAAATGCCAGTTTGTTGATGCTCGACAATCTTTTTCTCTAGTTTAGGTAAGGTACTATGTTCTCCTTCACAGATGTATACAAAGTTTCTATAAAATTAAAGTTCCTTCTTACATTATTCTTCATTCTTTTCTACAAATTCATCAAATCTAACATTTTCACTTTCCACAATTTTGTTAGTGTTAGTATTCAAATACTTGTATGAATTGCTTTTAGTGGAATATCCTAAAAATGTACCTTCATCACTCTTAGCATTAAGTTTTCCTTTCCTCAAATATTTCAATATATAACACTTCAAAAGGGGTTTTATTTCTACCTTTCTTGACTTGAACTCATTTCAATGTATAAACAACATTACTTACAACTTCTTTGCAATACTTTTGTGAAACATTCTTTTCCATCATCTGTGTTCTTGCATAGTCCATGATTGATCTATTTCTTCTTTCAGCTATCCTCTTTTGTGGTGGAATCCTTGGCGCTGACATTTATCTTTTAATTTCTTTTTCATTACATAATGTATTGATCTCCTCATATATGAATTCACCTCCTCTATCTAACCTCAAGCATTTTAGACTTTTCCATGTTTTCCTTTTCATTTCTAGCCAAGTACCACTTAAAATTTTGAAAAGCATCATAATTTTATTTAAGAAATATCACAGTCAACATTCTAGAGAAATCATAAATAAATAAGATAAAGTTCTTGTCACCATGATATCTTTGCACTCCAATAAGACCACATAAATAATTATGAACCAGCTCCAAAATATCATCAAAAGAATAGGTCTTGCTCTTGAAACTACACTTTGTCATTTTTCCCATTTGACATTGTTTGCACATCACTTTATCAAGTTTTCTCAATCTTGGTAATACTGTTACTCTTTCCATCTTACTAATTCTTACCAAATTATTATATTTCAAATGACATAACCTCTTATGCCATAACCAAACATCTTCATATTGTGGAAATAAACATGTATCCTCAAATAGTTCTAGATAGAACAAGTTATCTCCTATTTTCTCTCCATTTCCAATCAGTTCACCAATAGCATTATAGATCTTTGTCTTCTTTTTTTGAAATTCAACTCAGTAGCATGAACTATTCAATTGTGCTACACTCAAAAAATTATATTTCAATCCATCAACTCAATATTCATCGTCACATCTAATCTTATCATTCAATATAATAGATTATTTTCCTTTCATATAAAATGGTGCATCATTTCCAAACTTAACACAACTACCATTATAATGTTCGAGCTTTTCAAACTTGTATCACAAATCATATGATGTGAGCAACCATATCAATTATCCATCTATCATTCTTACTCATATGTGAAATAAGAGAAGTTTCTTCAAGCTTTTCATCTTCATCAGATTCATCTTTCATTGCAAAATATTCTTCATCATGTTCATCAAAATCACTATCAAAACCATCTTCTTCAGAAATGTATCAAGATTTCTTACATTTTTTCTTGTAGCCTATGTTTCCTGTTTCCTTGGTTGTCTCTATTGTCTCACCTTCCTTGATATTTTTTATCTTTCATTTCCTCTTTTTCATCTATATTAGGACATCTTATAGCAATATGAACAACTTTGTTACATGTAAAATATATTATAGGAAATTTACCTTTGTATTTTATTTTTCCTTTTGGTAGTGTTCTTGCCAATAATGCTCTGAGATCATAATCTCATTCAATGTAATTGTCCACATGCTTTCTCTTTGAACTTTTCTTTCTTTTGGATCCATCAAGGGTTAGTTGAGACCTAAAAGCATATTCAACACTAGAAGGTCTGTAATTGTCAAAATTTGACAATTAAAATGTAGTGAGAGTACCAATTAGACTATCCAACATTAGATCATTACCAAGTGTACCTCTCAGTTCCTTTATTGTAGATACTCTAATGACATGGATAGGAAATAAAGTTATTAATACCTTTCTTATCATAGTTTCTTTAGATATGTTTTCTTAGGCACCTCTACTTGTGTCGCAACCTCTTTGATTCAACCACAATCCTAAGAAACAATTTATCCCTCTATCATTCTCATGTCATCAAAATTGCCTCTCAAACTTTCAGGTTTAGCCCTTAACACATTTTTGTCTCCTCCATTAATTTATGCTAACTTATCCCACATTTTCTTTGTAGTAGTACAATCCTTCACATCATCAAATTCAACATAACTTAGGGAAGAAGTAAGATCTATCATCATTTGATTGTGCTCCTACTTCTCTTTGATTTGATCAATTGTCATGGGTCTAGGAACTTCTATGTATTCATTGTCTAGGTAGTATAGTGCAAAATCTCCAACTCTATATAGATGCAATCTCATCAGATGTTGCCATGCTAGCAAGTTCTCTTTATTCATCTTGGTACCTCTCTCTTATACATCTTGATCTTTAGATTAAGTCCTTTAAAACTTTTCTTAGAATTACTAAATTCTCTAATACCAATTGTTAAAATGGTTAGAATAACTAAGAGGGGTGTAAATTAGTTATCCTTGGGTCTAGATGTACCAATTCAACTTTTAACAACTTCAAACAACTTATTCAAGCTCATACATCCAGTCGGCCAATATAGTAATTCATCATAAATCTAACGTGCTCATCTCATCACTAGCTCTCTTTTAGTATATGTTGAAAAATAGAAACATATAATATTAAATAGCATGAAACATAAAAAAAAACATTCACACATGTATGACACTAGGATTTAACATGGAAACTCAATTTGGGAAAAACCACCAAGTAACATGCTACGACTTTTCACTCTTTTGAAGTGACCTTGATGAAGAGCCAACCTTGTTGAAGGTTAACAAACACATTGTTAGGTATGACCCTATTAAAGGATTTAATCACCCTATTAGGAGTGCCCTTGTTAGAGGTCTTTAGAACATTCCATAAGAATGCCACCTTGATTAAAAGATTTAAAATATGACTATTAGGTCAATCTTGATTAAAGGATTTTACTGCCATAATAGTTAGAAATTAATAGCTAGGTTGATCAAATAAAATATAAGTCACTTTTCTTGTTCATATTTCCATTCATCTCATTTTTGGTTCATCGACTAGACTTCATCTCATTCTCCATCTCTGATATGCTTGGTAACTCTTTAAGCAATCACTCTCTCACTAACTTCTCACTTTTCCTTAGCGATTTAGTTCTTTAGAAGTTCTCCACAAATTTGTGAGTCCAAAAACCATAAAACATCTGTTATGTCTTCTTAAATAGATAGGTTTAATATTTATCTCTTAAACATAATTGTATATCATAGGGTTTGATTAGATTCATCAAATATGTTCATCATTTTGTCTTTTTTCTTCTTTCTTGAAACTTATAGTAAATTCATATCGAATCCCTACTTTAGATCTCTTAATGAACTCAATCCATGCATTAAATATGCCAACTCATTAATCTTTATCTTTTACACATTTTGAACAATTCATAAATTCAATTGTGTTAGCCTCAAATCTTGAGTCCTTTACAGAGTATTAATTTTCTCACACTCAATCATCACTATGTTCTTTAGCTTGGTGTAGTTCAATCTCTACTAATATGTCTTGTTTAGCTTACACAGGCTTGTGCCTTCTTTGCGCCTCGTCACTACTATAGTTTCATCTCTATTTTGCTCGGCCATTACCATCACTTGACTAACACTATTTTGCTCAGCTATAACTTAAGTTCCTTAATATTTTTCTTAGTATTACTTAACTCTTTCATTTAATATAATGCTCAAATAACACATTATCAAGTCAAAAACTAACTGATCGAGTGCCCATTTTAATTCCATCATACTTACTCCTCTTTACTCAACACTTTACTAGTTCATCTTGTTATCTCTCTTTTCAAATCTTCTTCATCAATCAAATGATATGGCACTCTACACCATTAACCACTATCTTACCAATAAGGTTTGACATCTATCACAACATAAAAATTGTTCCAATTGTAGTTTCCAACACTCATCAGTGTGTAGAAATACTTTTTGAAGGCCATTCTTTCAACAATACCCATTTATTAGCTCTCTTATATGTGTTTTCCCTCCCAAAAGAGGGAAAACACATATACATATGGATATATATATCTACATATACATATACATATATATATATATATATATACATACATATATATACATATATATACATATATATACATATATATATATACATATATATATACATATATATATATATATATCCATATATGTATATATGTAAATATAGATATGTATATATATACATATACATGTATATATATATATGTGTGTGTACATATACATATCCATATACATATATACATATATGTATATATATACAAATACACACACACACACACACACACACACACACACACACACACACACACACACACACACACACACACACATGGAAATAATTCTTCAAATTATATATTTTCATTGATATTACATAGATGTTAGTATTAATCGTATAGTTAGGCAATGAAGAACTTGCAATATTAACCAAGCATACCTAGTGTGAACTGAGTTGTCGGGCAATGAAGGGTATTTAGTGTTAACCAAGCAATTACAAAATGAAGGATATCTAGATTCCAATATTAATAGTGTAGGAGAACCAATTAAATAGATCGAACTATTCTATAGTATTCATAATTAAATTTAATTATGTTTTCATTAGTAATGTCATCAATATTAAAGGTTAAAAGAGCCTATTGTAATGAGTTGTCCTAATATGGTCTTGAAATGATTTGTAAGGTCCCTCCTCGCATGTACTTATTAAATATGATTTTTTTTGTTAAATCTATTGTAGGAGATTTGAACGGATATGAAGTAATGTTTTATGTTGAGAAGGTCCTAATGAAAATTAAGATCAATTGATACATCCATGTTTTAATACTCTTTGATTCAAGAACTACTACATTATCTCAACTATTTAAACTTTAAAATTTCACTAATGATAATACGAGGTGTTTTCACCCAATGATGATGACATTGATTATGGTACCTTGATGATTGGGTTATATGAAATTTAGATGGTTCAGTATGCCTATTGGTGATGTTATGATGTATAGGTATATGCATGCCTAATGATGATTATTCTAGTATTTTAATCTGAAATAATGAATAAGTTATGTTATATTGATTATGTGTTTGCTAATGATTAAATGTGAGTAGAAAAGAATTAAAAGTTAATTTTATGAAAGATTCATGTTTTGATTTATGTAACTATCCAGATAAGTTTTGAATATATGTATGTGATTTTCTTGAGCTATTGATGTGTGCAATGAGTGTGTAGGATATTTTAACCAGGAAAATCGAACGAAGAAATGAAACTAAACCTTATGTACCATTGTGAAAACCAGGGTTGAATCTAATGAAAGATGTAGACCCTGTTGTTCGTATTTCATTTGTGTCATGAAATGAATATATGTATCATTTTGTAATCTTTAAGTGTTAATGTTTTGTAACAGTGATTTTTTAGTGTCGCTTGACACTCGTGAATTGTATATGCATTCCAGCATGATAGTTAGGGTTAACTGAGTAACCTAAAGATCTAAGTCGAACTAGGTTAGTGACCTTCTTGCTAATCAGTTGGTAATTGAAGTTAATTACACCTAATCTAGATTAGTGTTTAATCTACATTTTTTGAAGGTTGATAGGAAGTAGTAAAATTTTCCTAGCTTTTGATAGGTCCCTAATTAATTCTAAAGGCCTAAAATCATGAAATCTAAGTACCCAAGGGGTATGGGTATGGGTTGGGGGCATTTTCCACCCTCCAAGCCCCTTTTGTTAACTTTTATGGTCACTCAAAAACCCCATTTTTTCTTTATTGCGAAAATTGATTGTTTCCATCATAAGTTGGATAATTTTAACTCCACCCTGAGGTTAGCCTTAGGTCTAGTTTAGTTAGAAGCCTCTAGAACTTTAGGCAAGTGGGGGAGTTATTACTTTTTAGAGTGGTTGAGTTTAGGATCTTATTTAGAGGCAATTTTGAGAGGGTTAGAGTGTTCACCCAACCTCTAGTTTTAGAGTGGAATTCAAGATTGAAGGAGAAGGAGAAGGAAGGGAATCCTCATCTCAAATTGTTCAATTTCCATAACCCTATATTGAAGGTAGGAATCCCTTAGCTCATGTTGTTCATGTTTTGTTGCATGCTTAAGTTATTATGTTTGCTTATGTATGTCCATGTGTGTGTTGAATATTTTGGGAGGGATTGAAATAGGTTTGCTTAAATTTTTTCCTTTATATTTTTCTTTGAATTTCAAAGGGATTGTATGGGTTGTATTGGCATTACTCACCCTCAGATAGGGTAGAAGTGGCCATGTATAGGAGGAGGTCTTTAATTGGACTTCAACAGTGTAGAGTCTCTTCTTAGGATGAGAAGAGGGAGAGAGAGAGTAGGGTGTTATGGGCCCCTACTCATCAGCACAAACCATGTTTTAAGATTTGGAATTTGAGAAGTGAAAGAACAAAAGTCCTTGTGATATCAACTTCGAAAGGGCATCTATGGAAGAATAGAAGTTCTTGAGATTTTAGCCCCAAAAGGACATATGTTATGGTGTTGTGGCTGACGTCTCATCTCCTATTGGTAAAATCCACCTTCTCCCTGGTCTGGTTCAATGACAAACCTGTTGTGCAAACTGGGATGGGAGTGAATGTTTGATTTTTGTTTTCATGTTATGATTGGTTGTCTCTCGGTCAATTTTCGTTCTCTCCATGATCATCGTGATGTATTGTAGAATTTGTAATGGATCCCTTGTTCAGGGTCGAGAAGGAAGTTCTAATTGTTATTGAAATTCAGTTATGTTGGGAGATTTCTCCTTAGGATTGAATTCTTGTGTAATAATGTCATTGTTAACTTATTGTGGAAATGGAAATGATGTTGGGTTTTCTTCTTAGTTTTTTCTCTATGGAGCCTTTGAATTAGGTGGTTCAATTTTTAAAAAGTGATTGAGTAATATTCTTACATATGAGTTTCTAGTATTTCAATTTTCTTGCATACGTGTTACTTAAAAATCTGATGCGATGATGTTACCTTACTACGGCATTTGTATGTTTTGTAATCATATTCTTTTGATTGGATTAATCTAATAAAATGATGATAAACAATCATGCAATTAAAAGTTTAAGATATGCTAAAAAGAATTCGATGATACGATTAGTATTTCATTTCATAAATTTCGTGAGTATTAGGAACCATAATGCTCCTTTTCAAATGTTCAAGCATTACACTTAACATCTATGTTACAAATCAACTTGGAAAAGAAATACGCCCCTTGACTAATAAATAAATTTGAAATTTCATACTTAGACAAAAAAAAATGACCTGAAAAAAAAAGTGTTCCCTAGAGCAAAAAAGCTCACTCGATTTTGTATGGGAAGAAAATTAATCATTCCCCTTTGAACAAAGAATCTTAGAAGATTCTCTAAATATCCTTGTTAGCTTAATAAATATTTCAACTTTAAAAAAAAGAATAATACATAATAAATAAATAAATAACTATATATAAATATCTATCTTCATATATCCCATCTTATTCTAAGAGGAAAGAAAATGACTACAAAACTTGAAATCATTAATCCTTACCCCCCTTTTGGCGCAAACTTATTTGACCAGAAAAAAATGCATTAAATGGGTTTGGAGGATTTTTTAAAGGGGGGCAGATGTGTTTGATATTTAAACTTATTATAATTTTTCCTTAGAAATATGTGAAATCTCTCCAGCAGGTAACCTTGGTATCACGTGCCCCATAAATTCTAAATTGTCAGCAAGAAAGTGGCAAGGTTTAAAACTTGTTTTTAAAAACTTTTTGCCTTGGGACTTTAATCCCCTCCATTCTCCTCCCCTTGTGATTTGCTCAGTCATAAAAATTGATGTGACCTTGGGCCACGTACTGTCTCCATTCCCCACTTGGTCAAGGCTTGGGAATGCGCCCAAGTCGGGGAAGTGGTACCCCATGTGGGCAGGTAGGTGTGTAAGGGAGATTAGATTGGTATGGGGCTAGGTAGATAGGTCAGTGTTGTTAGATGTTAGTTTAGTTTAGTTTATATTTTAATTAAAGTTTTTAAGTTTTAGATAGTTATGTTGTAAGGTAATTTAATTTATATGTATTAAATTTTAGTTAATTTTTTATATTTTTAATAATGGCAATTATAATTGTTTCTTTTAAAAATTGATAGTTAGTGTTACCTTTTTTTGTTAAAGTATTTTTTTTTTTATTAGTAGGATGTTAGTATATTAAAGTGTAAGTTAGTAACAAGTTAAATGTTAGGATTGTTTGAAAGTAAAATATAAGTTAAGTAAGATAAACCTTGGATATGTTAATATGTTTTCAAAAGTTTCAAGGTTAAGAGTTATGCTAGAATATTAGTATTATGATTAGTTTAGTAAGGTTGTAGTTAGGATTTGATAATTTTAGATTTTAATATTAAATAAATTTTTTAAATTAGATAGTTGTTATTTTTAAAGTCATTTAATTTATATGTTTTTAAATATTAGATAATTAGTGTACTTTTATTTTAGTCATTATAAATTTAATTCTAATCTAAGTCAGTTTTAGTTAGTATGTTATTTTGTATAAATGTTTAAGTAAAATTTAAAGTTAAAATTTGTTAATGTGATGTTAAGTTAGTATGTTCGAAGTTAAATTAAATGATAATAAAATTTGTTAATGTGATGTTAAGTTAGTATGTTATTAGATAATAAGTTTAGTTATTATAAATTTAATTCTAATCTAAGTGAGTTTTAGTTAGTATGTTATTTTGTATAAATGTTTAAGTAAAATTTAAAGTTAAAATTTGTTAATGTGATGTTAAGTTAGTATGTTCGAAGTTAAATTAAATTAAGTAGTTTGGTTGAAGAATTGTTATTTAGTTGTTTTTTTTTAATTTTAGTTATAATGCTATTATTAGAAATGTTTTATTTTATATAGATGATAGATTTAAACAAAATTGTTATTTGAATAAAGTTTAAATAAAGTTTATTTAATTGTATGTTAGATGTTATATTAGTTAGTGAGTTCGTTTTATTCAATGTTTTGAATAACTAGAATTATATTATTTAAATGGTCATCCGAATCAATTAATTATATTGTTAATTGATATTTTGCGTAATAGATATTTTATTGATTAATGTTAATAGGATTAAAATTAATTGTAAATTATGTTTACTAGTAAGCTTAGTACTATTGTTCTATGGATGTAATATTTTAAGGGGTAATTAAAAATAATAAAGTGTTAAGTCTTTTAATTAATTGAATTTAGTTGGTTTAATTTAATTAATTATTTTAAACAATGAAGGTATAAATATATGATCCATTCCTACATGATATTTTTTAACTGAGTTGTAGTCTTAATGTATCGATAGGCGATCTTATATCCGTCTCTTAGTGTACCTATACTTTAACTTGTAAATCAAACAAAGAAAACTTCATCAAAACCCCTTAACAAACTTATTGGTTCAATTAATTATTCTTTTAAAAAAATTATAAAAATTGGTGTGTTTTTGCCCCAAATTTTGGGCATGACATTTTGGTATCGGAGCCCAGTTTCATGACACTTGGGCAATAATGGGTCCATGTTAAGTGTGGATATTTAAATTCTACTATGCGAAGTAGGGATTTCCCTTGCAGAAAATTGATATCAAATGTATTCTTCCTAAGCTATGCTACTGATGTCTAAACCTAAGCAAAACTTGAAACTGGTATCAACAATTGTAAATGGTCAACCATATTAGATAAATTAGTCTAAAGGACTTAAAAGCAATTTATTAGATGCAAGAATGCTATATTTATATTAAAAAGTATATTATGATCTCATCAAGAATTCAAAATTATATTGAATACAATCACCTTGAGGGAAAATTAAATTAAGAACCCTAAAAAAACTTTGAATCATGAGAGTGGAAATGAGTACATAACCTAGCGATTAGTGAAGCAATGTTTTTCATCATCTTTAATAGAAGTGATATTTTGTCTGACTCGATCACTTGTAGGAGAATTTAATATATATTGTTCCAATAATCCTCAGAAAGAAAAACAAGAGCTAATTTAGAATCTGCACTACAAGCAACATTTGGAAACCTCAAATGATAGGATTACTAATGTGAGAATTTGTTCAACAAGAGAGAGTTAGTTAGGAACGTACAAAGAATATGAATATCTTAGGTTACTATAGATAATGGAACCCTAATCAAGGAATGAATCTATCTAAAATATATGGTGTTGAGAATGAAATTAAATGGTGATAAGTATGTAACATTTATTATGGAATCAGTAAGATGGGAAGATGCAAACTTCTGAGTTAGGGTAATGTGAGTCTATTATGTTGGCAGGCTTATTCTATAAGCATGAGTAACACTAAATTTTTAACTATCAAGTGAATGATTGTAGACTTTGGTATGGAAATTATTGGATCAATTATAACCCTACAATTCAGAGAAAGTAAACTCATGATGAGGTCATCAACTTAGTACAAAAAAAAGGTTTAGGTATTAGAGTTAAATAATAAGCAGATTATAAGCCACGAGCCATGTTAGGAATGATGATGATGACCTATATCATCAGCAAGGAGATAGTTTTGAGAGTGTATTAGTAAACATTGATGATGTCCTAATAATGGTTTTATACCTAAGTAGTTTCAAACCTACAACCTAAGGAAGTATTCATAAGTCACTTATGACTAGGAAAACGTGAAATATGGGATTATTGATAAGAATAGTAGCATTCAGTGCATTCTCAAATGATAATTAGAACTTGTGTAGCATTGGAATAACACAGACAGGGATATATATGTATGTATGTATAGAGGATCATACCAATTTGATGAGATTGATAGCACAACTTCAACTAGTGTAGAGATGGTGAAATTGATTTAGGAAAGTTTATGGGTAGATGTCCTATTATAAAATTATAGTGAATGGAGGATAAGAGATTTGATTTTGTAATTACAACTCAAAGTATAACTCTACTGACACTGATGTCCCCACATGTTTAGGTTCTTCGAAAGGAAACCAATGTAATAACAAGAGGATTGATGGAGACTCATTTTATTATCCTCGCATTTTGCAATTTTGAGTGAGTTCTGATTAGGGAAAACCCCTCAGTACAAAAAACCCTAATTATAGGGCAATGTCGATGGAGATAAGTATGTAGTTAGTAGGTGGGATCAATCAATGTTTGAGTGACATGGTCGATAGACCACCATCTAAATCAACTCAAGATCCCTGCAATGTATTTGGGAGACCTAAGATTCCTCATTTTTCTTAGAAACCCTGGTACGGTCACATTATGTTTGTAATGTAAATTTTTTAAGTAATTGGATTTATGTCCTTATTTGTCTAATTTCAAATTTTGGTACTCTTAATGTTTTTCCTTTTTTCCATCAAGGCAATGTGGGGTTGTTTAGCCAATTGTATTATTGATGATTCTAGTTTGCCTCTTAGTTATGTCTTTATTTCTTGATTAAAATTTTACTATTGTGGCCACTCTTTATTTCTTTGATTTCAGAATTTTTCATTGGATGTTTCATCCTTGATGTTGAATTTAAATTGTGAGGCACTTTCTTTTAATTTTTTTTGGCAAAGTAGGCAAAAGCCTACAACGCAATGGTAACTTGCAAGCCTCTCATGTGGGAGGTCTTGGGTTCGAATCTACCTTCACTTAACATATAATAATAATTAATTCCAACAAATAATGATAATTAATCTAGGCTTTGGCCATTTACCGATCAAAAAAAAAAATTTGTTGGCAAAGTGACATATGATGGGCCTACCAAAAGGGATTCCTAACGATTAAGTGGATGTTTAACATTAGGGTTTGGGGTTATTAGTGAGAGTATTCCTGCCCCACCCTCTCCCAAGACTTTGAGAATAAGACTAGTGTTATCTGTTGACTATTATGAGTAATGAAATTTTACCCCAACATAAATTTGGTTAAGGTTATGGGTTAACCGAAAGGACTTCTAGATGGAAAGGTGCATGTGTAGTGATGAACTCATTGAATATCCTATTGAGAAATTGGTACATCATGGATTAACCATGAATAACCATGAATAAAGATCCATTTTCCATTATAAGAAACCTTATTGAGGGAGGCTCATAAAATTGTTAGCCCAATGAGTGGGTATGTGGTTATCAGAACATCTTATGATATTATTATTGCTAGAGACTCTATAGGTATATTTATACTGATAAGAATGTTGTTTATATGTGATCAATATGTTTTGAGGAGTATTTGACCTTGGAAAATGTAACCATGTCGAAACTACGGATTGAACTTCACTTTTTAGTAAGAATAATTAGGTAAATATGTTACTGCCCCTATCTATTTATATGAATTATTGATCATTATTTTGACAAGAGTAAATTTTGGAACAAGTCTAGACAAGGTCTAGCATAGCATGAACATTTTAGTTGTGCGACTTCTAGGAGAAAGTCAAATGCTAGTAGGGGAGGATGTAAGGTCCCTCCTTGCATGTACTTATTAAATATGATTTTCTTTGTTAAATTTGTTGTAAGAGATTTGAACAGATATGAAGTAATGTTTTATGTTGAAAAGGTCCTAATGAAAATTAAGATCAGTTGATACATTCATGTTTTAATACTCTGTGATTCAAGAACTACTACATTATCTCGACTATTTAAACTTTAAAATTTCACTAACGATAATACGAGGTGTTTTCACCCAATGATGATGACATTGATTATGGTAACTCAATGATTGGGTTATTTGGAATTCAAATGGTTCAGTATGCCTGTTGGTGATGTTATGATGTCTAGGTATATGCATGCCTAATGATGATTATTCTAGTATTTTAATTTGAATTAATGAATAAGTTATGTTATATTGATTATGTGTTTGTTGATGATTAAATGTGTGTAGAAATAAATTAAATAGTTAATTTTATGAAAGATTAATGTTTTGATTTATGTAACTATCCAAATAAGTTTTAAATATATGCATGTGATTTTCTTGAGCTATTGATGTGTGCAATGAGTGTGCAGGATATTTTAGCTGAGAAAATCAAACGAAGAAATGAAACTAAACCTTATGTACCATTGTGGAAACCAGGATTGAATCTAATGAAAGATGCAAACCCCATTGTTCGTATTTTATTTATTTCGTGAAATGAATGTATGTATCATTTTGTAATCTTTAAGTGTTAATATTTTGTAACAGTGATTTTCTAGTGTCACTTGACACTCGTGAATTGCATTTGCATTCTAGCATGATAATTAGGATTAACTGAGTAACCTAAAGATCTAAGTTAGACTAGGTTAGTGACCTTCTTGCTAATCAGTTAGTAATTGAAGTTAATTACCCCTAATTTGGATTAGTGTTTAATCTACATTTTTTTAAGGTTGTTAGGAAGTCCTAAAATTTTCCTAGCTTTTGATAGGTCCCTAATTAATCCTAAAGGCCTAAAATCATGAAATTTAAGTACCCAAGGGGTATGGGTATGGGTTGGGGCCATTTTCCACCCCCCAAGCCACTTTAGTTGACTTTTATGGTCATTCAAAAACCCCATTTTTTCTTTATTGCGAAAATTGATTATTTCCATCATGAGTTGGATAACTTTAATTCCACGTTGAGATTAGCCTTAGGTCTAGTTGAGTTAGAAGCCTCTAGAACTTTAGGCAAGTGGGGAAGTTATTTCTTTTTAGAGTGGTTAAGTTTAGGATCTTATTTAGAGGCAATTTTGAGAGGGTTAGAGTGTTCACCCAACCTCTAGTTTTAGAGTGGAATTCAAGATTGAAGGAGAAAGAGAAGGAAGAGAATGCTTATCTCAAATTAATCAATTTTCATAACCCAATTTTGAAGGTAGGAATGCCTCAGCTCATGTTGTTTATGTTTTGTTGCATGCTTAAGTTATTCTATTTGCATATGTATGTTCGTGTGTGTGTTAAATATGTTGGGAGGGATTGAAATAGGTTTGCTTAAATGTTTTCCTTTGTATTTTTCTTTGAATTTTGAAGGGATTGTATGGGTTGTATTGGCATTACTCACCCTCAGATAGGGAAGAAGTGGCCATGTAGGAGAGGAGGTCTTTAGTTGGACTCCAATAGTGTAGAGTCTCTTCTTAGGATGAGAAGAGGGGGAGAGAGTAGTGTGTTATGGGCCCCTACTCATCAACACAAACCATGTTTTAAGTTTTAGAATTTGAGAAGTGAAAGAATGAAAGTCCTTGTGATATCAGCCTTGAAAGCGCATCTATGGAAGAACAAAAGTTCTTGAGATTTTAGCCCTGAAAGGGCATATGTTATGGTGTTGTGGCTAATGTCTCCTATTGAAAAAATCTACCTTCTCCCTAGTCTAGTTCAATGACGAACTTGTTGTGAAAACTCGGATGGGAGTGAATGTTTGATTTTTGTCTTCATGTTATGATTGGTTATCTCTCGATTAGTTTTTGTTCTCTCCATGATCACCGTGATGTATTGTAAAATTCATAATGGATCCCTTGTTAAGGGCAGAAAAGAAAATTCTAATTATTATTGAAATTTAGTTATGTTGGGAGATTTCTCCTCAGGATTGAATTCCTGTGTAATAAAATCATTGTTAACTTATTGAGGAAATGGCAACGATGTTGAGTTTTCTTCCTAGTTCTTACCTACCAGAGCCTTTGAATCAGGTGGTTCAATTAGAAAAAAAAATTGAGTAATATTCTTGCATACACATTACTTAAAAATCTAATGTGATGATGTTACCTTACTGCAACATTCGTGAGTATTAGGAATCATAATGCTCCTTTTCAAATGTTCAAGCATTACACCTAACATCGACGTTACAAATCAACTTGGAAAAGAAATACCCCCTTTCACTAATAAATAAATTTGAAATTTCATACTTAGAAAAAAAAATGACCTTTAAAAAAAAAGTGTTCGCTAGAGCAAAAAAGCTCACTGGATTTTGTATGGGAAGAAAATTAAT
The DNA here is from genome assembly GCA_028749045.1 of Cupressus sempervirens. NCBI lineage: Eukaryota > Viridiplantae > Streptophyta > Pinopsida > Cupressales > Cupressaceae > Cupressus > Cupressus sempervirens. The sequence continues at coordinate 173,763,482 of CM053788.1, read as the reverse complement.
CATTCCCCTTTGAACAGAGAATCTTAGAAGATTCTCTAAATATCCTTGTTAGCTTAATAAATATTTCAACTTTAAAAAAATGAATAATACATAATAAATAAATAAATAAACTATATATAAATATATATCTTCATATATCCTATCCTATTCTAAGAGGGAAAAAAATGACTACAAAACTTGAAATCATTAATCTTTACCCCCCTTTTGGCATAGACTTATTTGACCAAAAAAAAATGCATTAAATGGGTTTGGAGGACGTTTTAAAGGGGGGCATATGTGTTTGATATTTAAATTTATTATAACTTTTCTTTAGAAACATGCAAAATCTCTCCAGTAGGTAACCTTGGGATCACGTGCCCCATAAATTCTAACTTGTCAGTAGGAAAGAGGCAAGGTTTAAAACTTGTTTTTAAAAACTTTTTGCCTTGGGAAATTAATCCTCTCCATTCTCCTCCCCTTGAAATTTCCTCAATCATAAAAATTGATGTGACCTTGGGCCGCATACTATCTCCATTTCCCACTTGGTCAATGCTTGGGAATGCACCCAAGTTTGGGAAGTGGTACCCCATGTGGGCAGGTAGGTGTGTAAGGGAGATTAGATTGGTATGGGGCTAGGTAGATAGGTCAGTTTTGTTAGATGTTAGTTTAGTTTAGTTTATATTTTAATTAAAGTTTTTAAGTTTTAGATAGTTATGTTCTAAGGTAATTTAATTTATATGTATTAAATTTTAGTTAATTTATATATTTTTAATAATGGCAATTATAATTGTTTATTTTAATAATTGGTAGTTAGTGTTACTTTTTTTTGTTAAAGTATTTTTTTTTATTAGTAGGATGTTAGTATATTAAAGTGTGGGTTAGTATCAAGCTAGATGTTAGGATTGTTTGAAAGTAAAATATAAGTTAAGTGAGATAGACTTTGGATATGTTAATATGTTTTCAAAAGTTTCAAGGTTAAGAGTTATGTTAGAATATTAGTATTATGATTAGTTTAGTAAAGTTGTAGTTAGGATTTGATAATTTTAGATTTTAATATTAAATAAAGTTTTTAAATTAGATAGTTTTTAATAAGATAAACAGGTTTTAAGGGATCCTAAAACCCATAAGTTTTACAAAAACAAGGCTGATAATAAGCAAAAGAAGCCCAACCAAAATAGAGGTCCAACAGTTGAAAAAAAGCTCGAAGGCCCAACCCAAAAAAAAGGCCCACAGAAAGGCTAGAAAACAAAAAAACTAAAACAGACTACAGAAAGCCTATCCAAAAGCCAAAAGCTAGGAAGACGAAAAGACAAAAGACAAGAAAACTAGTCTTCAGTTATCTTCTCCATTTCCTACATAGTTTGAGCTGCCTCGACTATCTTTTTTTGCTCCTTTTCCATTTGATCCTGGACCTTCTCCATGCCCTGATCCATACTGGTGAACATACTGATTGTGGCCTTGTCATCATCTGGCCTAGCCTTATCCCTATTCTGTCCTCCCTCCTCCACTAGCAAGCCCCTGTCCTTAAGTTTACTAGCAAGGGATTGGATGTTGTCATTCATCAAACTCACGAGAGAAATCATCTAACTTGCCAGGTTGTGGTTGTAGCTTTCAAGATTTCTAAATCTCCTTTCATTTAAGCTTTCTCTGTTATCCTGGTCCTCCTGGCTGTCCTTACCTATCTTATTCTTAGTACTTTCCATCTGGGATACCCTTTCTCTAACTTCCTACAGCTCATGGAAGAGCCATTTGATTGATCTAAAGTTGTCAATCATACTATTGCGGGCATTATTCAGAAGGTTCATTCTAGTCTCCCTTGCGTTGTCTGAAATGGCCAGGATAGCTGGGTCTATGAGCTCATTGAGCCTAGGCTGCTCCAGGTTGTCCACTAGGATTTGAGGGTTCATAACTTCCCTAAAAATCCCCATAGTAGTAGTCCTCACATTGAAATTTTTCTAGGCCTTTCTCCTATTTTTGACCTACACTTCCCCCTCATTCTCACCAGTGATGACATTCACTTTTTCCTCAGAAGGAGGCTGAGACTAGACAGGGGAGAGGGGAAGAGGAATAGCATCCATCCTTTGATTTATAGTCTCCTCAACTCTCACTACCTCCCTCTTCCATTTTTTCCTAGGTTTCTCCTCTTCCAACTCCTCCTCTGACACTTTGTTAGAATCTTTCGTGTCCATTTCCTCCTCCTCCTCAGCATAACCCTCTTTTGCTTGAGCTTGGTCGTGATCCCTAGGGCTTTTCTTACTGGGAGTTGTATCTGTGGACTGTTTCCTATCTTGACCTTTTTTCTTCTTTCCTAAGGAAACATTCTCCTCCTCTGAGCTAATGCTCTCAATGTCATCAAAGTCTAAAGAAAAGCTAGAGCTACCTTTGTCAACATCCTCAACTTGAGGAGGGTTATTGCATATAGACTGACCTTTTAAATGCTCATGGATGAGGAGCAATAATCCCTCATGCAAAGTAGGGTTAATAGTGGCTTTCTTCTTGAAACTAGAGATTGCCTTATTCATAGAAGTGAGAAGGTAAAAGGGAACAGAAATTCTACTCTTATGGCAAAAATGATTTAAAATCACAAAATGGTGAGTTCTGACCCAATAAAACCTAGGGTCTAGGGTTACATAATCAATGAGGGCATATAAAACATACCTCTAGAACTTCTTTATAGTCTCCATCACATAGAAAGACTCTTTCTTTACCAGCTTGTTCATCTCTATAAAATTTTTCACGAACTCCTTGACTGCATTGGATGAAAGTTTCTTGTCCCTATAGAATTTGAAACCCTCCATAGGGATACCAGTGACCTCTGCAACCACCTCCTCTGTGATTTGGAAAGAAACCCCGTTCACCTTGACCTTTCCATTATTCCATGAGTTCACCATGTTGTTGGTGACCTCAGGGTCAAAACCATGGAGTTTCTCAAAAAAATTTGCAACCCCACCCTTTTCAAGTTTTTTCCAGACTTTGCCCATATTCTTCCACTTCTTTACTTCACCCGCCGGCTCCTTTCTGCTCTGTTCTCCAGTCATGACATCCATTTTTTCTTCAACTATTCTCATGAGCCCCAATCTCTGCAAATTTTTTCCAGCCAAGATTTTGGCTCTGTTTCTATTATTGGGTTCATGATCATTCGCCTCTTTGATAAAATAGCAAGTGAAAATGATAACGCTCCTCCAAACGTGTCAAAATCATAGAAAAAAATCCCTTGAGGTTACGAAAACCAAGAAACTTATTATGGCTCGTGCCAACATCCAATCTTTCTTTATTAAACATGATAACATTTAGATTGACCCATACTTTCGTGGATTTTCTCCAGCTCGATTAGTGACTTAGCCTCCATCAAAAAATCTTTTTCAAAATGCCAGATCATCTCTTTGTCTGCTCCCACCCCTTTGTTAGCGAACCAGTCAGCAACTGGGTTTGCCTCTCTAAACGCATGAGTGACATGGACCTTCTCAAATTTTGTGAGGGCGGCATGTGTCTCATCAATTATATTTGCAATCAACCACGAGGGGGGAGAGATTCCATTAATATTGTTAATTATGTTTTTGGAGTCCCCTTTAAGCCAAAGTTTGGAAACGCCAGCTTCAAAAGCCAACTTTACCACATTGCACACAGCTCTGGCTTCGGCCAAATGGTTGGTCTGGGTTCCAAGCGGGAGAGCAAAGGCTGCAATCCCCTCCCCAAAACTATTTCTTATAATTCCACTGCTTCTAGAGGGGCCAGGGTTGCCCTTAGAAGCACCATCAAAGTTGGCTTTTGACCATCCTTCCAGCGGTAGAATCCATCTGGCATCCTATCTTTTGGGATTCTTGTCTTTTTCTTTAACTGTCTTCCTATACCCTATATCAACTTCCCCCTCCTTCATCACTTGAAGGTTTTCTTTTATGTTTTTCAAAATCTTCCTTCCTAGAATTATTACTGGCTCCTCTCTGTACCTGAAAATTCTGTTGTTCCTTTCCTTCCAGATGCTCCAGCAGAAGTGAGGCAAAAACCAGGCATAATTATCCTGTCAGCCTACAATTTTACAAAGGCTTTTCCAATGATTGAAAAAGTCGATAAGGTTATTTGGCTAGCACCAGAGAATCTCCATTTCCTGATTAAGAGAACTCCACACCTCCCTAGCAAAGTCACATTGAATGAAGATATGATTTCTCGACTCAGACTGGTTTTTACAGAGCAGGCATCTGCTGGGCATAACATGGCCTCTCTTCATGAGATTATCTTACATTAGGATTTTTTTCTGAAGGGCTAGCCAATAAAATATGTTTATCTTTGGAGTGAGGCCCATGAGCCAAGCATCTACCCAAGGGTGTTTCTCCTTTAAACCCTAGAGAGAGTTGTAGCCAAAAGCAACATAATAACTTCCATTGGGATTATCCCTCTGGACCAGCTCATCCTTATTATTACTAGTGATCAAAGAGTTAAGCATAGTCATTATTGGTTTCAAATCCTCAAAAATGAGGGAAAGGTCTCTCCATTCCTGACCAACCCTATAATTTCTTACTTTAAACCCATACAGCTCCATGCATTCTTGCACCCATCTCTCAAATATTGGGTTGTTAGAAAGTGGGCCTTGACATAACCATCTATCAGACGAAAATTGAATATCCTCTCCATTGCCTAGTTTCCAAGAGATCCTCGCCTTAGCCAGGTCCCTGGCCTTTAGGATACAATTCCAAATAGTCAACCCTTTAGGGATGTCCTCATTGAATAAAGTAAAATGAAGAGAGGGTCTTCTGAGGTATTTATTTTCCAGAATGTCTCTTCATTCACCAGTGTTATTGAAGATTTGCCAGATTTGTTTTGCAAGAAGCACCTTATTGAGATGGGTAAGCTTTCTAATGCCCATACCACCATACCTCTTGGGGAGGCAGACCTTCTCCCAGGCAACAAGAGGGTACCTTTTCTTTCTTTAAGGTCTGGTCCATAGAAAGTCTCTTTGAATTTTCTCAATTTTCTCTGCAAATTTCAAAGGAATTCCAAAAAGGCTCAAAGCATAAATGGGAAGGTTCTGAAGAGTGGATTTGACCAGTAAACATTTCCCAACCTAGCTAAGAGAGGAACCTTTCCATCCAACCATCTTCTTGTTGAATTTGTCCAGAATGCCATTCCAGAAAGAGTCAGGGGGAGAGGAGCCAAGGGGAGCCCTAGATAGGATGAAGGGAGAGAGCCCACCCCACAACCAAGGATTCTAGCAATTTTCCTTTGTCTGACTTCAGGGGTGTTAACAAAGAAGGTCAAGCTTTTGTTCCAGTTAATCAGCTCTCTAGTCCCTCTGGAGTAAGTATCAAGAACCTCTTTCAATGTCTTAGCTTCTTTCACAGAAGCTTCCCCCCCATTATAGTGTTGTTCACAAATTGCTGGTGAGTGAAGGGGGCATTTCTCGAAGAAGGCTTAATCCCTTTAAGACTTCCTTTAGAATTTTTACATTCAATAAGCCTCCCAATGCATTCAGCTAAAATAATGAAGAGGATAGGTGAGAGGGGGTCTCCCTGCCTGAGACCTCTAGAAGGTTTAAAGAAATCAGAGGGGGCTCCATTAATCAGAACAGCAAGAGAGGAGGTAGACACCAATTGAGAAATGAGTTTACACACTTTAATGTCAAAACCAAAGGCCTGAAGGACCTTCCCAAGAAAGGACCAATCCACCCAATCATAGGCTTTTGAAAGATCTAGTTTGAGCAACATACCTTCCTGCTTGGAAGCTTCTAAAGAATGAATAACCTCATGAACCATCAGCACCGAGTCCAAGATTTGCCTCCTAGGAAGAAAGCCAGATTGTTGTTGTGATATGATCAGATGCAAGATTTTAAGCATTCTGGAAGTGAGAACTTTAGAGATGATCTTGTAGAAAGAGTTGCACAAACTGATAGGCCTGAACTTGTCGAAAGAGTCAGCCCCTGGGGATTTAGGGATGAGAACCAAGAAGGTAGAATTTATCTCCTTAAGAATACTTCTAGCTCTGAAGAACTCCTGAACTACCTTAACCACATCCCCCATGACCACCGGCCAGTATATTTGGAAGAAAAAGGTGGGAAACCCATCTAGACTAGGTGATTTGTCACCAGGTAGGGAGAAAAGGGCCTCTCTAACTTCCAAAGCATTAGGAATAGCATAGAGAAGTTTATTTTAGTGGGGTTGAATAATCTGAGGAATATAAGAGATGATATCCTCTTGGTCCACCTTGGAAAGCAGGGGGTCCTCGGAGAGAAGAGAAGAGAAGAAGGAGACTGCTTCAGTCGGTATATCTAGATCTTCAGAAAACAACACCTGCCCCTTCCTGATTCCAAAGATCCTGTTGTTAGCCCTATGTTTTAGGGTGGAGAGATGAAAGAACTTCGTGTTTTGATCTCCATCCTTAAGCCATGTGATTCGTTATTTTTGCCTCCATAACTTTTCCTCCCTATTGATGATGTTATGAAGATCTGACAGGATCAATAGCTCAGCCTCCCTGTTACTCTCATTATATCCTTCCTTCTATATAATATCTTGGATAATAGATAGATTGTCTAACAACTCCTTGTCATGGAAAATATGGCCAAAATTAGACTTGTTCTAAATTTTTACCATCCTCTTCACATTGCTTAGCTTTCTTGTGACTCTGAATATGGTTGAGCCTTCAACACCAATCCCCCACCATCTTTTGACATTATCCAATAGGTCAAGGTGAGTAGTCCACATTTTCTCGAACCTAAAAGGGAAATTTCTCCTGGGCTCAAGAGGGGACACCGAAAGAGAAATGGGGGAGTGGTCAGAACCAACTCTAGGAAGCAGAGATAATCTACAGCTAAAAGAGTGCAACCAATCTGGGGAGATTAAAGCTCTGTCCAATCTGACCTGAATGCAGTCCTGACCAGCTCTCTTGTTAGACCAGGTAAAGGTACCCCCTGAGAGCTCCAAATCCATTAGGGCCAAGTCATTGATGAAATTGGAAAGATCCTGCTTACTTTCCCAATCCAAGGGCAATCCTCCCATCTTCTCCTTGTCCTCCAGCGAAGAGTTGAAGTCTCCTAGGATTATGCCTTTCTTAATGTCACTAGCTTGCACCAACTTTCCAACTTTGACCCAGTAATTTTTTCTATCTCTCTTGTTGTTGGGAGCATAAATGTTCACTAAAAACCAGCAATCATTAGTTTGCAAATGTTGAACTCTACAGAAGAGGATGTTATCCTCATCATACTCAAGCACAATATTGAAATGCCTATTATTGAATAATAGCAGTAGCCCTCCAGATGCTCCTTCTGAGTTTGAGGAAATTCCATTCATGTTGTTGTTGAATCTAATATTTTCCAGATTTTCTTTTTTCATTTTTGTTTCCTAAATAAGAAATATATCAGGCCTTTGATCCCTTATCATATTCCTTACAACTTCTTGCTTGTGGATTCCATTGAGTCCACGAATATTCCATGAGAGGATCCTCATGCTTTAATTGATGAGCAGGCTTCCTGGATGGTGTGCTGCATTCCATCCATGATGTTTCTTCTTGCTTCCTCCTTCCTGATTTCATTCTTGTTTTTCCTTCCCACCAGGTTGGTTTTATGACCAAGATCTTCCTTGGCCTTGCTTCTAGTTGAAGCAGGAGAGGCAGGAGAGGGGTCCCGACTATTCTTCTTCTTTCTTCTTTTGACTTCTGTCCAGGGTGGCTCTTCTTCTTCTTTACATAAATCAAACAAAGCATCTAGCCTAGCCAGTTGTTCCGAAGTTGAAGCAGATAGCCGTTCTAAGATTCTATTCACTATTACAGGAGGTTCCCTACTAACCGGGTTTGTGGAGTTTTGACACATTGGTTCTCCTTCCTTTTGTTCCTCCATAGAGTCCGAGATAGAGGAAAGGTTGGGATCAACCTTCTCAAAACTCTCAAGGATTTGAGACTCCATAATACTTGCCTCTTTGAGATTATCCTTGGTTTCCTTCATTTGGGAAGGGTTGGTTTTGTCCTCAGTTGTCTCTTTCCCTTCTCCTTCCAATGCTTCCACTACAACTTGGAGGTCTCAGGGTTCAACTTGGAGATCACGAACAAAATCATTAGCTTTTCCTTCAGCCTCTCCATTTTTCTTGACTTGCATTTCTTTCTTCTTCCAAATCTTTTTGGGAACATGAGCAGCTTTCTTCCCACCTTTAGGGTGGGCCTTTCCCCCCATTCCCTTTCCTTTGAATAGTGGGCAAAATCCAGCCTTGTGGTCTGCCTTCCTACAATGGAAGCACACAAAAGGCACACTTTCATAGTCAATCTTTTGGATTATACTTCCCAATTGAGATTGAAATTCTATAACTTGAGGCATATCCTGTCCTTTGGTCACTCCTACACATATCCTTGCGTAGGTAAGTCTCTTCATAGCTGTCGTTATAGGATCAATGGAAAGAAGCTCTCCAAAAGACCTGGCAATGCCATCAAAGACGTCCTCATGCCAGTATTCCATGGGCAATTTTGGGAGTCTAATCCAAACTAGAGCCTAGGATAGGAAATCATTATTCAAGTCCAGATTGGAAGACCATTTCTGCAAGATTAAATTAGATCTCCCCAGAGACCAGTTCCCTATGCACAGGATTCTGGAAAAGTCTTTCGAGCAAGAAAACTCAAAAGTCATGAAACCTTTAGCCATTGATGTCACCTCTACATGCCCCTTTAAATCCCATTTGTTTCTGGTAAAAACCCTCACAACATCAATGTTGGGCCTTGGCCCTATATATTTTCCCACCAGAGTATTCGCCATACTAAGGATATTGTGTTCTATAATTTCTCGAGGAACTTCCAAAGCAAAGATACCCTTCTCCTTGTCTGATTTATCAATGACTTTCAAAAATGTCGACTTACCTAATGGTTTGACTCCAAATAGGTTCGACCACTGCCCCCAGGTCCCAAGCGGCCCACCACCCGAGTGAAGGGGAGGAATCTTCTCACCTGGGTGAGGCAGCAACTTTCGTGGGTCCCCATCCTTTGAGGCATCTTCATCATTCACCTTTGATTCCTGCCCTGTAGCTGCAGATTGCCCCCCAATGCCCATGTTCTCCCGATTCCCGCCTAGCTGCTGATTCAAAATCCCATTCCCTCTCGCTTCGCATGCTCCAACCCCCATTCCTGCACTAATTCAATATCATTTTTATATTTTTAAATATTATAGTTGTTATGTTTAAAATCATTTTATTTATATATTTTTAAATATTAGATAATTAGTGTACTTTTATTTTAGTGTTAGATAAGTTTAGTTATTATAAATTTAATTCTAATCTAAGTGAGTTTTAGTTAGTATGTTATTTCCTATAAATGTTTAAGTAAAACTTAAAGTTAGAATTTGTTAATGTAATGTTAAGTTAGTATGTTCGAAGTTAAATTAAATTAAGTAGTTTGGTTGAAGAATTGTATTTAGTTGTTCTTTTTAAATTTAAGTTATAATGTTATTATTAGAAATGTTTTATTTTATATAGATGATAGATTTAAACAAAATTGTTATTTGAATAAAGTTTAAATATTTAATTGTATGTTAGACGTTATATTAGTTAGTGAGTTCATTTTATTCAAAATTTTGAATAACTAGAATTATATTATTTAAATGGTCATCTGAATCAATTAATTATATTGTTAATTAATATTTTGCTTAATAGATATTTTATTGATTAATGTTAATAGGATTAAAATTAATTATAAATTATGTTTACTAGTAAGCTTAGTACTATTGTTCTATGGATGTAATATTTTAAGGGGTAATTAAAAATAATAAAGTGTTAAGTCTTTTAATTAATTGTATTTAATTAATTTAATTTAATTAATTGTTTTAAACAATGAAGGTTTAGATATCCGATCCATTCCTACATGATTTTTTAAAACTGAGTTGTAGTCTTAAGGTATCGATAGGAGATCTTGTATTCGTCTCTCAGTGTACCTATACTTTAACTTGTAAATTGAACAAAGAAAACTTCATCAAAACCCTGTAACAAACTTATTAGTTCAATTAATTATTCTTTTAAAACAATTTAAAGATTGGTGTGTTTTTGCCCCAAATTCTGGGCACATGTGACATGATTATTTGATAAAAATTGTATAAAATAACCGTGAAGTGGAAAAATGATGATAAAATACATTATTATTCCATTTTAATATGCTTAAAGTGTTCTTGTGAAGTTGTAAAGTCATTTGAGTCAAATATTGTAGAAATTATTAAATGCAACTTTTCAAAAGTTGTGAAAACACAAAATGGGAAGTTGGATGATCATAAGAGGAAGTTAAGTAGTTATAACTTCAAAATGAAGGTATAAAGGATATAAAAACCTTTGCAATGGTAATTCATATGCATGATGTAAAGTTGGAGAAGGATTGGAAAGTATTGGAAACATTTTGGTACCTTTTTATCATTGTTTAAATATATATTTTTGTTGTTTTGGAAGTTTTCCCTCTTGTTTTTAGGTCTTGTACAGCCATGTATAGCCTGTAAAAGAATTATTTATCTTATGGTATTTTATTACATTTAATAAATTTTCCATTTCTTTTGGTCTGAGATTATTTCATACAGTATTGAGGAAGTTATTAAAGTTTTGGTGAAAACTATTTGTAACTACCCAAAACTGTGATTCGCAGTGACCAGTTTTGGGGAAACAACCATAATGTTTTATTGAACTGTTGGATCTTTCTATAAATTGGATAAACAATATATAATTACCCTTTCTAAAATATTAATCATTGGATTGGATTTATTATGAATATTTATTGATGATTATTTATAATTTTATTTTCATGACCAGAATAGAGTTTATTTCACGTGTTAATGCCTCTATCATGTTGAATAAATTGTGTTGATCATAGAAATATATGGCTTATTTGGGGGTTATTAAAGTGTTTTAATATGATACTTTCATAAAATTGGTATTATAATTAGAATATCTTGAGTGTGTGGGTAAAGTGTTGAAGGAGGCAATCCACACTAGGACCTAGCTCAAGAAGGATTTGTTATTTGGTTTTTGCTAATGAGTATGGTTTTAGGTGCTTGTCCATTTAGCTGTAAGAAGGAAGACATGTAAGGTCTACCAAGGGCCAAAGAGATGGTCCAAGGCCATAGAAGATGATCTATTAGTTTCCAAGAGACTAGGGAAAGAGAAAAAGAGGAGAGCTCCTAGGTGAGGCAAAGAGGTTGTTGGTGAGTTGATGCAGCATGAAAAGAGGTGGACATGAAGTTGGTGAAGCACCATGGATGGAATCCATATAAACTCCACTAATAGGAGTCACAAGAGGATTATTTGAAGGAATATTGCAACAAAATATAGATAATGAAAGAAGAAAGAAGAGGCATGAAATGAGAAAGATGAATGAAGACAAAGTTGAAGGTGCCACTCAAAAAAAGATTTCTTGAAGGTTATTTTCATCCATGTTTCCAAGGGTCTTGAAAACTTTTCAAAGTTATTTTCACCAATTTGATGCAAGTATCATAAAAACCCTTCAAGAACCCCCAAATCAACCATAGATTTCAATGATCAACACAATTTCTTCAACATGACAAAGGCATTAACACATGTGAAATAAACTCTATTATGGTCATGAAAATATAGTCATAAACAATCATCAACAACTCTTCAAATATTCATAATTAATCCAATTCCACCATTAAAATTGTACAACTGGTAATTTCATATCATTTCTCCAATTTATAGCCCAATCCAACGGTGCAATAAAAGTTAAGATTTTTTCCCAAAACTGTTCACCGTGAATCAGAGTTTTGGGCAGATACAAATTGTTTTCACCAAAACTTTGATAACTTCCTCAATGTTGCATGAAATAATCTCAAACCAAAAGAAATGGAAATATTATTCAATTTAATAAACTACCATAATATAAATACACTTGTTTCTATACTGTAAATGTTTGTACAAGACCTAAAAATAAGAGGAAAAATATTCAAGACAACAAAAAAATAGATTTAAATAATGAAAATATGATACCAAAATACTTCCAATGCTTTCCAATCCTTCTCCAACTTTAGATAATTTCTATGAACAACAATTAAAAATAATTTTATATCCTTTATACCTTCATTTGGAATTTATAACTACTCAACTTTCTCTTTAATGACCATCCAACTTCCCATTTTGTGTTTTCACAACTTTTGAAAAGTTGCATTTCATAACTTCTATAATATTTGACTCAAATGACTTTAAAACTTCACAAGAATATTCTAAACATATTTGAATTGAATAATAATGTCTTTTATCATCGTTTTACCACTTCATGGTTATTTTATACAAATTTTATCAAATAATCAATTCAAGACCATATTAGGACAACTCATTACAATAGGCTCTTTTAATCTTTAATATTGATGACATTACTAATACAAATGTAATTGAATTTAATCATAAATACTATGGAATAATTTGATGTATTTTATTGCTACTCCTGTACTAATTAACTGAGTGGTCCGGCATCAAAGGACTTCCAGTGTTAACCAAGAGATCAATCCTAGTATTGATCAAGCTTCAACAAAATGCACTTGTCTATTAATTAACTAATTGAGGCCAACTATTTGGATGTCTAATGGTTATTTGAAATGGTATACAAGTTGACTTGTCAAATCTTATGATATATAAGTAAGGTCAAGTAGTGAGGAGAGAAGGTGCAAGTGGAATATGTGGAATAAGATGGATATGTGATTGAAGAAAAAGAAGAGCAAGCAAGTATGGAAGATAAGTTGCAAAGAATATTTTAATCAACAAGGATCCAAAGGTCAAGCTAGAATAGATTCGCAAATCAAGTCAAATGATTAATACCTTCTAACCATTGTGGTGGTGAAGAAATCTCTTAATAGAATTGACTTAACAATCAGATTGTAAATCCTTTAACAAAGTGACATTTCAAGATTGAAGTGTCTAAATACTACTAACCAAGAAACTCCTAATAGGATCATCTAAATCCTCCAACAAGGTCATACTCAATAGTATGTAATGTAGCCCTTAATAGGGTTGGCTCCTAATAGGGCTCATTTCAAAAGAGTGAAAAATATTGTAACTAGTTGCATGGTGGTTTTCTCAAATTGGTTTTCCACATTAAATCTTGGTGTCATCTATGTTCATGTTATTTGCTTTATGCTTTATATTTTTATAACTAAGTTACTAAATATTAAATGAAATTAATATTCATAAAAAAATTTTGTTAACTGAGTTACAGCAAGAAATTAGTTTTAACTGAGATGGATAAAGTATTTTCATAATCAGTAAAGAATTTGATTTTACATCTAGTGACATGGAATTATTGTTAGGAATAAACCTTAGATAGAAATAAAAATTACATGCAAATATAATCAAAACCAAAAAATAGTAGATTGCATAAAAGAGAATACAAGACACCAAGATTTAACATGGTTCACCCAATCCCTGGGCTACATCCACCAATAGCAAGTCCAATATTATTATTATCCAATGATTACAACCTTATTTCAATCTATAATCCCTTATAGCTCAATACCACCACAAGAACCAATTTTTGCATCACTCCTTATCAAAATTCCTAACCCTAAGCCTTTTATACAAGCTTTTGCCGCTTACAAAATTAGGGCTAGAATAATAGAAAAATAGTACCCAACACCTTTTACAATATAAGGGTATTTTTGGCTTCTTGGGCACTACCCTCAAAAACCCCTGTAGGGGCATTACCCCTTGACCCCGTGTTGGGGGCACCACCCCCAAACCCCCATAAAAATAATACGGGGGAAAAAAACTACGTCGAATAAACCTCTGAGTCTATTTAAGCTCCACATCATAATAATTATTTTTGAATTAATAGATTCACCCCTCTCCTCTTAGTTACTCTCTTCATTCCCAACAATTAGTATCACACCATTAGTTTCTTGTAGTAAAGGTTTCAAGGACCCAAGTTAAAGATCAAGATGTCATACAAAAGGGAGATTCCCAAGCTTAACAAAGAAAACTTTTCAGCATGGTGGGAATTGATGAAGCTACACTTATCAAGCATTGGAGATATTGGTCTATTCTACTTGGAAAAAAATATGTATCACCACCTAAACCTCTAACTATGGAATAGATGAAAGAGGAAAAAGATCGTAATATAATGATGATTGATATAGCTTCCTCTCTCAACTATTCTAAATTTGATGAGGTTACAGATTGTCCTACTGCATTTGAAATGTGGGAAAAATTGCAGAAAGTCTATGGAGGTGATAAAAATGTGCAAAGAGCCAAGGCAAAAATTTTAAGAGGCGAGTTGGATCAAATGAAAATGAAAGAAGGTGAAAAAATTATCCAATACAATGAAAGAATCAAAGAAAGTGTGAGTGCAATTAGAGTTGTAGGATGAAAAATCACTAATGAAATAGTGGTCAACAAGGTACTAAGAACTCTTCTTCCTATTTATGCAATTAGAGTATTAGCAATTCAAGAGATGAGATTTAATCCAAAAAATTATATAACCTTGGATGCACTTGTAGGAAGAGTGACTACTTTTGAATTGGATAACTTTGATAACAATGCTCATAATCCTAGCTGTTGGAAATATAAGAGGAGTAACTAAGAGGGGGGGGTGAATCAGTTACCTCTAAAATAAATCCGAGATCCCTTAGATGTCAACTATAAAATTCAGAATGATAAAACTAATTCCTGTTGATACTTGGTAAACACATTAAAATTGTTGTAATTCAGTAAATGCAGAGTGTGAATTACTTGAGTAAATCTTAAGATGTTATCAGTAATTACTTGAAAGCATGAAAGAAATAACATGAACACATGAGACACCAGGATTTAATGTGGAAACCCAATTTGGAAAAAACCACCAATGTAACTAGTTACTATTTTCACTATTCTGAAGTGAGCCCTGTTAGGAGCCAACCCTGTTAAAGGTTACAAAATACACTATTAGGTGTGACCCTATTAAAGGATTTAATCACCCTGTAAGGAGTGGCCTTGAAAAAGGTATTAAAACAATTCAATGGAATTGCCACCTTGTTAGAGGTTTTACAAATGGTTATTAAACCAACTCTGTTAAGAGATTTTAGCTCACTGCTACAATGGTTAGAGAGTAACAATGAAATGACCTAATTGTGATGCAACTAAATTATTGATTATAGATCTTTGTTTTGGTTCATACTTGATCCTTCCTAATCGAATAATACTTTTCTACCCCACAAGGATATCTGCTTATCCTTGAAGTTCACTTCCTCTTCTTATCTCTTTCAACTTATTCATACTTATATCTCAAGTTGGCTCAAATACAAATTAGAATAACCAATATTCCTCACCTCAGTCGGCTAGAATCAATAGGTAAAATAATTAAGCTTTACATGCCAAAATAAGAAAATCCTTTAGTAGTCGATCCAGCTCGATAGAAACATATTCTGAAGTGATTTCTTGTGTTAACCAATAGAAGCTCAGTTAACACTGCGAACTTACAAAATTCCTTTGGTAACTGAGTCAACTCGGTTAACTTTAACTTTGTTCAACTTTCTCTTTATTAACTGAGTGAGCTTGGTTAACGCTCTTTTTTGCATGACTACCTTCGACACCTGAGTGAGCTGGGTAGAAACTGCCTTTTGCATAAATTAAACTCAGGAATGTTCGGTAGACTAGGAAAACTACCTTCACTGACCAAGTGAGCTTGGCATGCACTGTTTATCAATTGATATGAAATTTTTGAAACATCAAAGACAACACACAATTAATTAATTGTATCCAACAATCTCCCTCTTTGGAATTGATGGCAACACAACATGTCATAGCACAATGAAATTTTAACAACAAGACTCCCTTTGTTAAAAAGTTTCTTCCTCTTTGATTTTATGTAGATAACTTCTCTTATAGTATTCTCCCTCTGTGAATGAACTTCTTAACTTCTCCCTCTGCAAAATTTTAGAAAGATATGACAGTAAACTTCTCCCTCTTTGACAACACATGCCAAAGACAATTCTGATTAGTATAAATGTACCTTGAGTACAAATTCATCTACAACATGTCATTGTCAATACTGCATCAATTGATTTGTCTTCAATGTGGTTCTTGTTGATGCATCACTAAACTTTATTTAGTGAGCTTTAGATAGGGGAATGATCCCTAGCTTACCTCTTAGATACAAAAATGCATCCTTAGGTAATGGCTTGGTGAATATATCTGCAATTTGTTCTTTTGTATGCACATATTTCAATCTAATTTCTTTGTCCTGTACTAATTCTCTTACAAAGTGATATTTGATAGTAATGTGCTTTGTTTTGGAATGCATCACTAGATTATTTGATATATTGATTGCACTAGTGTTATCACAATACATCACTATTGACTCTTTGATTTCAACCTTCATTCCTTCCAATAACTATTTGAACCAAACAATGTTAGAGCAATTCATTGTTGTTGTTACATATTTCGCTTCTATTATGGATTGAGATGTGCAGTTTTGTTCTTGCTTGTCCAAGATACCAGCCTTTTACCAAGAAAGAATGCTCCACCACTAGTGCTCTTTCTATCATCAAGATTTCTTGCCCAATCAGCATCAATAAATATGTTTAGATCAAGGTTTCCTCCAAGTTTGTACCATAAGCCATAGTCTTTAGTACCTTTCAGATATCCCAAGATTCTTTTTATTGCCATCATATGGTTTTCTATGGGTTTAGCTAAGAATCTTTCTACTATCCCAACTGCTAAGGCAATATCAGGCCTTGTATGTACCACATACTGTAATTTCCCAATCATTGATCTATATAAGTTCTAATCTACTTCTTTGGAGTCATCATCTTTTGTAAGATTAAGTCCAGTACACATGGGGGTTCCAACTAGTTTTGAATCTTCCATTCCAAATTTCTTGAGTATCTCTTTGATGTACTTAGATTGAGTGATATAGATGCCATTTATGTTCTGCTATATCTGCAATCAAACAAAGAATTTTATTTCACCAAACACGGACATTTCAAATTCTTTATTCATTTGTTCTAAAAATGCTTTGCATAATTCATCATTAAATATAAATAGAGTATCATCCACAAATATTTTTTCCAATAAAATCTTCTTATCTGATCCTTCCTTAATGAATAAGCTATTGTTATTATTTGTTCTTTGAAAACCAATATGTATCAAATTGTTATGTAGTCTTTCATACCATGCTCTAGGAGCTTGTTTGAGACCATATAGGGCTTTGTGGAATTTGCAAACCATATCCCTTTTGTCTAGATCAACAAAACCTTCTGGTTGTTCAATGTAGACTTCCTCATCAAGAATTCCATTCAAAAATGCAGATTTAACATCCATCTGATACACCTTGAATCCTCTGTGGGTTGCTTAAACTAGTAAAGTCCTAACTCCTTCTAATCTTGCAACAAGGGAAAAAATTTTACCATAATCAATACCTTCTTCTTGAGAATAAACTTCACATACCTATCTTGCTTTGTTTCTTGACACTTTTCCATCTTCATTTAGCTTATTTTTGAATATCCATTCTGTACCAATCACGCTTTTATCTTTGGGCCTAGGTACAAGAGTCCAAGTTTTATTCTTTTCTATCTGTTCTATTTCTTCATTCATAGCCTTAATCCAACTTTCATTTTCTGATGCATTTTTAACACTACTAGGTTCAAATTTGGCAAGTAAACATGTACTTTTTAGTTTTCTTCTTGTCATTATTCCATTTAATTTTTCTCCAATAATCTAATTAGGTGCATGATGTCTTCTAACATATTTAACCAATACAAGATCTTTGACCTTTAAATGAATTGCACTATCTTCATTTTGGATTTCAACTTTTGGCTTGAGTCCTTCTATCTATGGCTCAAGTTCTTTAGAGTTTGTAGCCTTTGAATGTGACTCGAGTCCCTATGACTCGATTTGCACTTCTTGCAACTCTATAATTGATGGAGATTTGGAGAGCTCAGGAGATGAAGTCTCCTTTTTGTCAAATGTGTTTGACAATGTATCAAGTTCATAGTAAACAAATCTTGTGTAATCTTTTCTCAAGCTGTAAAACTTTGTCCTGAGAACCAAAAAGCTCTGATACCAATTGTTGGAAATATTCAAGATATAATAGGTTACTGAGAGGGGAGGGGTGAATTAGTAACAATAAAAAAAAAATTTAGTTAACCATACACAACATTTACTCATCTATCCTACTACATAAAAATTGTTAAACATTAAAATCATATATGCACAGAGATTTGGTGACCCAAAAACCTTCCAAATTAGAAAGTAAAACTAGGGTGGGGATGATACCCACAAAGCTTCGTTACTGCAGTATGAAGTTGGTCGGTTAGGCTTACAATGATCACTTCTAGTGATCTGCCCTGTTAGGAGCATAGAGGATTGCTAGATCCACCTTGTTAGAGGATTTACAAACATACTTAATAAGTATGCACTCTGTTAGGAGATTTGTTTAAAGACGGTTAAGTCTACCCTGTTAAAGGATTTACAAAAATGATTCACCTATTAGGATGAACCAAAAAATCAACTTACAACTTGACTGTGTTCTTTAGTGTAGATCACCTTTTGTGATTGATGAAATCATTTCTGCTCCTGATAGACCTTGCTGAGTATTCTTTTCTGCTGATGAATTCGCACTATCATCCAGATATCTTGTATGTCTTCTTGAAATATCTATGTCACCTTTTTTTGCAATATTCTCTATATTTCCTTTTTTTGAATGTGTCAATTGTATATATACCATTCCAATAATTATTCATGCAAGGTCGGCCAAACACAAGTAAACAAAATATAACTGAGTCGGCCAAATGGTAAAATAAACTTGAGTTCTTCAGACAGACTTGATGACCTTCTGATACTCGGCATCCACTACATTACTCGGCATCATCATGCACTCAGTAGAGGTAGGGGCTCAGTTCATACTAGTCATACAACGTTGCCTAGAACTCGGTAACCATTGGTGACTCTATAGATATAATGTCACTTGGTAGAAAAACTTTTTCGATAACCTCCTGAGCTTGGTTATCATTG
Source organism: Cupressus sempervirens (assembly GCA_028749045.1). Lineage (NCBI taxonomy): Eukaryota > Viridiplantae > Streptophyta > Pinopsida > Cupressales > Cupressaceae > Cupressus > Cupressus sempervirens. Next base: position 173,744,574 of record CM053788.1, on the reverse strand, counting down.
AGTGCTTCCTTACTCAGTCAATACTGAGTGTTTCCTCACTCGGTCAACATTGAGTGCTTCCTCACTCGGTCAACACTGAGTGCTTCCTCACTCGGTTAACACTAAATGCAACTTCACTCGATTGACACTGTGTCTTTGATGCTCGGTTTGAACTGTGTTGCCAATGCTCGGTTTGAACTGTGTTGCCAGTGCTCGATTTGAACTGTGTTGCCAGTGCTTGGTTTGAATTATATTGCCAGTGCTCGGTTTGAACTGTATTGCCAGTGCTTGGTCTGTACTGTATTACTCGATTTGAACTGTGAGATGAGTGTTGTCACTAATGGCAAATAAATTTATGCCAACAATCTCCCCCTTTGGCATTAGTGACAAAAACAATTATGTGCAAAAATAGACATACAGTTCTGAATTTTCAAAATTGATCTTTGCAAGTCTTATTACACATATCTTTCTTACATGTATCTCCCCCATACAATATGCACAGTATTTACAAGTCATTACCACAATTTTATCTCCAAGAGCTATCTCCCCCTTTTTGACAATAATGCCAAATTAGACTATATATATTTACACAGAGAGTCCAAAATGAGAGATAAACTCAGAATGCACCTTGAGAATAAGAGCCAATGTCTTATCCCAATTTTCTTGCAAAAGTTTGCTGGTGGAGAGTGCTATTTGAACTTCTGCAGAAAGTTCAATCATATGATCTGCAATTGAGAAATTTTTTTCATGAATCAATGTTTTGGAATGGGCAATGTGCTTTTGCATTGTGTCCATGACAGGAAGGATCATATTTTGGATGTCAATCAGAGTACACCTGACCCTTGCTTCCTCTCTAAAAATTTTTGCCTATTTCTCTGACAAAAATCTTATTCTGAGATGATGGGATGAACTTGAACTGTGGTCAAGCTACAACATTTGTGCACTGACCTTCATATCCTCATCAATTTTATTCAAATTTTCTTTGATTTCCTTAGTATACTTGGTAACATCACAAAGTTTTCCAAAAAGTGAAGTTGCATTATTAAAAGAATGTTCAAAATTACTCAAAATTGTAGACAGTTCTACCTGTTTTAATGCAATATGCTGAGCAATGTGCTCAAGCACCTTATTGTCAAATTTCTTCTCTGCTTTTTCAATTAATTTTTCTTGGCCGGAGGTATCCTCATTGAATTTATATACAGCCTCTTCTAATTGATTCAAAATGTGTTGAGTAGAATCTACTTCAACACCTATAGCCTCTGTTAGAATATTCTTAGCACTTTCAATGATACTATATTCTTGGTCTCTCTCATGCCTCAATTATTTTTGCCTTGCCTTCTAATCTAATAGCTGACTAACTATTCTCATTTCATCAACTAATGCATTATCCAGATCTATCTTAGGAATGATAATGTCCTTATCCAAGTCTATTTCCTCATCCACTGCCTTGCTAGAAATTATGTATCTTTTTTCTTTTCCTGCAGTGACTTCACCTTTTCCCTTTGAGTCTAAAACAATAGTTGATGAGGTTGGACTAGCTGACAAAATTGAAATAGGACTAGCTAGAGGAAAACTGAGAGAAGTGCTAACAGTATCAAAAATTGATGTTCTTCCCAAGATTGACGTACAAGTTGGTATCGAAGAACTAACAGATGCAAAAATTGGAGCGGATGATGTTGTCAAAATTGAAGTACTAGTGGATATACTTACTGAACACTCTGTAGTAGAAGTTGATATGCCTGATGAACTTACTATTGTATCTGATGATGCCTCAGTCAATGAAGATGGCTACAGCTCGGTTAATGAAGTGGTAGACACTTGCATAGATGGTGCCCAGAGCTGAGAGGATATAGGTGAAGATTGAGCAATTGATGAAGCTATTGTGCACACAATCTCACTAGTAGAGGCTATCTGCATAGTTGATGTAGCTGCTTTAGGTGGAGAGTAAGGAAGAGATGCAATAACTTTGGCTACAATTTTTATAGGATCATCTTCCTCCTTAGCTTGATTAGCTTCTTCTTCCTCTATTTCATCTTCCTTGTCTTCTTCCTCCATTTTATCTTCCTTGAATTATTCCTCAACATTCATCATCATTGAGTGCAGATCCCCTGGAACATCTTCAATATCATCATCACTGTTGTCATTGTCCTTGATTTCAACAATATCCTCACTAGGTTTATGTAGATGATAGATATGTTTCCACATGTTTTTTGCATCATTGACAACATGCTCAATGTCTTTGATAAGTATCAAACAAGTGTGAAATGTAATCATCATATTACCTTCATGATCTTTCAGTGATTTCTTTACTTCTGCATCGGTGAGTCTCGGCAGGAGATTTTTCAGGGTTTGTTCAAAGATATCTTTGATAGTTTTGGTTGCAATTTTCCATCTTGGTTGCAACCTCTCTAGTAGTTCTTTAGGGATCTGAGAGGCAATCTCTTCAGGAGATTATTTCCATCTTCCCATTTTATTCAAAACCAATTCTTCAATCTGCATTTTCTCCTGTTATGTTCTTGTCTCAAACTTCAATGCTTTGAAGTTTGTGAAGCTAGTACTTTCTTCTAATTGCTTCAACCTTTCCTCAAATGTGAGTGGAGGCTTGACAAATATAGGTTCCTTCTTCCCCTATCTTTTTCTTCTCGAGAAAACTGCAGTGGCTTGGATTTTAGGTTTGGTGATAATCACCTTACCTTTCTTCCGTTGAGGCTCCTCTTCTTTTTCTAACTCGGTTTCCTCTTCTTCTTCATCATCTTCTCCTCTCCCTTCAGTAATCATTAGAGGACCAAGTTCTGTTTTTAACTTTACAATCTTCCTCTTTCCTTTGCTAATGACTTGAGGGATTTTGATTGAAAGCTCAATTCTGGCTTTAGCTTCATCAAAAGTTCCAAAGACTGGTTGCTTTGGATCTATTGGTTCATTCACCAGTGCTTCTATGATGTCTTTAGTTTCATCAATATTAACCTCATAAGGAAGAGGTTTCACCCATGCAACTCAGGGCCTGACTACCTGTATGTATACCTTGTCACAATCTACCATAAAGCATACATCTTCTTTATATTCCTCAACCAGTTTTGGTGGAATCCGGAACCTATTGTTCATTCTTTCCTTAAAATCTTCAAACTAATTATCCAAAATGCTATCAAAATTTTCACCTAACTCTGCAATAAAATCATTTATTTGATAGAGAACGAGAATATTATTTTTCCATACTACTGATCCTTTTGATGGAAAAGACTTTTGAACATAGAAAAATAGACAAATCAAAAGTGAACCGAATTTGTAGGAATTGTTCTTTGAAGTCCTTATGATTTCCATATTTTTATTAAATTGAGACAAAAGCAATTCAGATAGATCAAACTCAACATTCTTCTTTACTATCTTGTATGCTAAATCTACTGCTTCGCAAGGTACACTGTTTGGTCGGCTAGAACTATAAATTTTGTGAGCAATGATGTGAATACCAAATCTTAATTTAGCGTCAGTTACTATACTGAGCTTAAGTCCTCTACCATCCCATTCTACCTGGGTTAGTCTTTGCAATTCTTCCCGACCTAGGGTTTTGGTAGTCTTAGCTTTGCTTAATATGGGAAGGCCAATAATTTTGTTAATCATTTTCTTTGTGATAAGCATTGGTTGCTCTAACCACAATTGCCCATTGTGAACCCGACTGAGTACATACCTAACCCATTTAATTTGAAATTTTCTTGGCAAATGTGAAATGTGGGTTAACCCTTTTGTTTCAAGATGCTTATGCTCGGGTTTTAAATTCCCATCTACGCTCATTTCACCTAGGGCATTATCAATTTCTAGGTTTCCAAGCTCTTGAATGGAACATTTGAAATGAGAGCGAATGTCATTTACAAGGAGTACCTTTGAAGGAATTCGAGACTGAGCACCATTAGGGTCGAGTGATTCTGCAATTGCTGGTACCAATTTGAAGTTCAGCGCCTTCCATTCCACACCTTTAACCAGCATTTATGAGCCTCTTTTTGTCTTGGAGCTACTACTTCTAGATGCCATTGTTGCTCGATAGGTGAAGAGAAATTCTGAATAGATTCTTCGCTCTTTTTGAAAAAGTCACTCAAAATTTCTTAAAGATTGCTCTGGAATCGCAGAAGATAACTTATCTCAAAGTTCATAGTGAAGAATGAGATCAAATTTGCCCTTTTTGATGAAACATTCGTCATAAATGCTTGGTACGACGGTAGATGAAATGACAAGTTTTCATCAACTTGCTCGGTGGATACTATCAACTCGATGATTAAAACAAAATATTGATGTACCAACCTAACTTGGTAAGGTCATGAACCGACCTCGCTCAGTAGATACAACTCGGTGAGTGAAACTTTGTTGCACCCGACTGAACTTGGTTGAGTCTTGAACCGATTTGGGATCAAAGTGTATTTGCATACTGATCTGATCATTCTTCTTCCTTTGGAACTGCTTAGGATGATTCTTGAAGGATGTATTTCCATACTTTCTTTTATGAATATTAATTGGAAATGGTGGAGTCACTCATTTCTTGAGTGACATTGCCATTGCTTGACTTATCTTGTTCAGTAGATTTAGGAATCCATTGTTGCTTCATTTGCTTCCAGATGTTGTCTGCTTTGATTTTGTTTTCATCTTCAATTCTTTCTATATTCATACAATTTATGGCTATATGACCAAGTTCTGTACATATATAGCACCTTACAGTAGTGTCCTTCTTCCTTAAGTGATGTCTTGCATAATTTATGCTAGTATGTCCATATTCTCCACAATAGTGTCATCTGCACCAGGTGTTGTAGTCCCATCCAAATATGGCTTTCACAAGTTGTTCAGCTGGATTGAATGATTTGGATTTGCATTGGAATGCCTTATGACCATGTTTATTGCATTTGTGACAATTGCCTTCAAATTTTGGTTTTTCTTTGCACTCAATTACTTTGTGACCATGCTGATTGCAATAGAAACATTTACCATTGAATTTTGCTTTTCCATTGTTCCAGCATTTGTTTGATGTATGACCTAATTTTTCATAGTGATTACAAGTGGGTTTCTGATTCTTTTGGGTATATTGTTTTGAAGATTCACCTTCTTCATTGTATCCAAGACCAACTTTACCTTTTTGTTTATGAAGATTCTGCTCATTTTGCAAATTCAATTGATTCATATCTGCTTGGGATTTCATCATTCTTTCATTGACTTGCCTTTTAGAGATTAGGTCATTTTCCAAGCTTTTGTTGATTTGTCTCTTAGCTCTTAGATCACTATGCAAACTTACATTGATTTCTCTTTCAGTGATTAAATCATTTCTCAAACTTTCATTCTCAGATCTTAGAATCATGATTTCTTCATTTGCATTAGATAGTTGTCCTATAAGATCTTCATGCTGAAGGGATAGATTATTCCTTACCTCTAAGTCTTCATTTGCTTCGTTTCTCTGTTCCAAAACTTCACATAACCTGATGGATTGGACTTCTTGTTCTCTTTTGAGCTTTCTTACCTCTTCTTGCAAAGATCCATTCTTTTCTAGAAGTTCTTTGATTGCCTTGTCAGCTTCTTCTGAACTACTTGATGGTAACAAATCTTCAATCTTTTCTTCAACATAGTGATGGTCGTTCATTTGTCTTGCAAGTTCCTTTCTTCTTTTTAGGGATTGAGAAAGATGCTCCTTTGCTTCTTTGAGTTGAACCATGGCCACTTCTAGATCTAGCTTTTCATTTTTAATCACTTTCTCCAATCTGAATATCTCCATAACTTAGATCTTTGCTCAAGCTATAAAACTTTGTCCTGAGAACCAAAAAGCTCTAATACCAATTGTTGGAAATATTCAAGATATAATAGGTTACTGAGAGGGAAGGGGTGAATCAGTAACAATAATTTTTTTTTTTAAGTTAACCATACACAACATTTACTCATCTATCCTGCTGCATAAAAACTGTTAAACATTAAAACCATATATGCACAGAGATTTGGTGACCCAGAAACCTTCCAAATTAGAAAGTAAAATTTGGGTGAGGATGATACCCACAAAGCTTTATTACTGCAGTATGAAGTTGGCCGGTTAAGGCTTACAATGATCACTTCTGGTGATCTGCCCTGTTAGGAGCACAGAGGATTGCTAGATCCACCTTGTTAGAGGATTTACAAACATACTTAATAAGTATGCACTCTGTTAGGAGATTTGTATAAAGATGGTTAAGTCTACCCTATTAAAGGATTTACAAAAATGATTCACCTGTTAGGATGAACCAACAAATCAACTTACAACTTGACTTTTTTCTTTAGTGTAGATCACCTTTTGTGATTGATGAAATCATTTCTGCTCCTGATAGACCTTGCTGAGTATTCTTTTCTACTGATGAATTTGCACTATCATCCAGATATCTTGTATGTCTTCTTGAAATATCTATGTCACCTTTTTTTGCAATATTCTCTATATTTCCTTTTTTTGAATGTGTCAATTGTATATATACCATTCCAATAATTATTCATGCAAGTTCGGCCAAACACAAGTAAACAAAATATAACTGAGTCGGCCAAATGGTAAAATAAACTCGAGTTCTTCAGACAGACTTGATGACCTTCTGATACTCGGCATCCACTATGTTACTCAGCATCATCATGCACTTGGTAGAGGTAGGGGCTTAGTTCATACTAGTCATACAACGTTGCCTGGAACTCGGTAACCATTGGTGACTTGGTAGATATAGTGTCACTTGGTAGAAAAAATTCTTTGATAACCTCCTAAGCTCGATTATCACTGAGTGCTTCCTTACCCCGTCAATACTGAGTGTTTCCTCACTCGGTCAACACTGAGTGTTTCCTCACTTGGTCAACACAGAGTGCTTCCTCACTCAGTTAACACCAAATGAAACTTCGCTCGGTTGACACTGTGTCTTTGATGCTCGGTTTGAACTGTGTTGCCAGTGCTCAGTTTGAACTGTGTTGCCAATGCTCGGTTTGAACTGTGTTGCCAGTGCTCGGTTTGAACTATATTGCCAGTGCTCAGTTTGAACTGTATTGCTAGTGCTTGGTCTGCACTATATTACTCGGTTTGAACTGTGAGATGAGTGTTGTCACAAATGGAAAATAACTTTATGCCAACATCACCTTTTAAATCAAATTTTCCTTTTCTAGATTCTTTCAAGATATAACATTTTCTTCCAAATACTTTCAAGTAACTTACATTGGGTTTGTAGCCATACCATAGTTCATAGGGAGTTTTGTTTGATAGCAACAATCTTCTCAATCATCAGTGTCCTTGCACAATCCATGATGGATCTGTTTCTTCTTTCAACTATTCCATTCTACTCAGGAGTAGCAAGGGCCGATAGTTGTCTTTTGATTCCTCTTTCAATGCAAAAATTGTTGAATTCATTTGAGATGAATTCACCACCTCTATCTAATCTTAAGCATTTCAACCTTTTTCTAGTTTCATTTTCCACTCTAGCTAGATACAATTTGAATTTCTCAAAAGCTTCTAATTTTTCTTTCAGATACATAACAATCATCATTCCAAAATAATCATCAACAAAAAGAATGAAAAAAATTTCTCCACTATAAGTTTATATTCCAATGGGTCCACATAAATCAATATGCACAATTTCTGAGACATCTTCTGACTGATAGTTTTTACTTTTAAAACTAGTCTTTCCCATTTTACCAATTTGACAATTTTTGCATAATCCAACATTAGGTTTCTTTAAATTAGGAAGACCTCTTACTCTTCTAAGTTTTCTAATCTTGATCATATTATCAAATTTTACATGACATAGTCTTCTATGCGATAGCTAACTTTCTTCTACTTGAGCAATGAAACATGAACAATCACCAAGATCAAGATAAAATAGGTTACCTTTTGTTTGCATGCCTGATCCAATCAGATTTCCTTGATTATCCAACAGTCTTCCTTTGCCATTCATGAAATCTACCTTGAATCCAATGTTGTTCAGCTATGCCACACTCTGCAAATTATGTTTTAATCTTTCAACCAAATAGGCATTGTCACATACAAGTTCATTGGTTAATGAAATTTTGCCTTTCCCTTTTATGCAACAAGGTTCATTGTTTCCAAACCTTAAACTACCTCTATCATAGTGCTCAAAATGTTCAAACTTAGTTCTGTCTCTAGTCATATGGTGAGAACATCCATTGTCTATTATCCATGTGTCATTTTTGCTAACATGAGAGACAAGTGACATCTTATCTCCTTCATCATCAGATTCATCTTTTACAACAATATAAACTATTTCATCTTCATTGTTATTAGAATCTTTAGCCATAAAACAAGTTTTCTTACCTTTGTCTTTGTAACATTTGTGACCTTTGAATTCCTTCTTGCCTTTGTACTTGTGGCTTTTCTTTTCTTCCTTGCCTTCTTTGCTTGGACACCTAGTAGCAATATGACCAATTTCTTCACAAGAAAAATAGATTAGAGGGATTTTACCTTTGTACTTTCCTCTGCTCCTGGAATATTTCTTTGCAAGTAGAGCTTCAACAATTTCAAGATCACTATCAGAACTTTCTTCAATTGCTTCCTCACTTTCTGATTGATTATATTTTATTTTATTGCCCTTTTCTTTGAGTGAGAGTTTAGCTTCAAATGCAAACTCAATATTTTTGGAAGTAGGAACATAGTTATCAAAGTTGTCTAGTTCGAAAGCTGTCAATCTTCCTACTAGGGCATCCAGACCTATCTTGTTATTTGGATCACATCTCTTTTCTTGAATACTAGACACTCTGATTGCATAGATGGGAAGAAAAGTTTTGAGAACTTTACTTACAATAGTTTCTTCTTTTATTTATCCTCTAGATGCTCTGATCCACTAGCACTGGCCTTGATTCTTTCCACATATTTTGTAACATTTTCATCGTCTATCATCCTCATTTGATCAAATTGTCCTCTAAGGAATTTTTCTTTGTCTCTTCTTACATTGTCATCTCCTCTATAGATTTCTTTCAGTTTGTTCTACATATCAAAAGCAATTTTATAGTCTTTGACCTCATCAAATTCAGCACAATTGAGAGCAGATGCAATGTCAATCATCACGATGTTATGGTTCTTCTTCTCAACAATATCATCAAATGATAATGTTCTAGTGAGAGTTTTATATTCTTAAACAAGATATTTTCATCTTAAATCATTGATGGTAGGCAGATGAAGCCTCATAAGTCTTTACCATGCTGCAAAGTTGTCTCTGTTCAGCTTTGGAATCTCTCTCTCTCTTGTAAGACATCCTGATCTTTAGCTTAGGTCCTTGAAACCTTTTCTAAAAGAACCAAAAGCTCTGATAACAATTGTTGGAAAAATAAGAGGAGTAACTGAGAGGGGGGGTGAATCAGTTACCACTAAAATAAATCCCAGATCCCTTAGATGTCAACTATAAAATTCAAATTGATAAAATTGATTACTGTTGATACTCAGTAAACACATAAAGATTATTGTAACTTGGTAAATGCAGATTAGGAATTACTTTAGTAAATCCTAAGATGTTATCAGTAATTACTTGCAAGCATGAAATAAATAACATGAACACATTAGACACTAGGATTTAACGTGGAAACCTAATTTGGGAAAAACCACCAATGTAATTAGTTACTATTTTCACTCTTTTGAAGTGAGTCTTGTTAGGAGCCAACCCTATTAAAGGTTACAAAACACACTATTAGGAGTGGCCTTGCAAAAGGTCTTAAAACAATTTAATGGAATTGCTACCTTGTTAGAGGATTTACAAATGGCTATTAAACCAACTCTATTAAGAGATTTTAGTTCACTGCTACAATGGTTAGAGAGTAACAATGAAATGCCCTGATTGTGATACAACTAAATTGCTAATTACAAATGTTTGTTCTAGTTCATACTTGATCCTTTTTAATTGAATAATACTTTTTTTCTCCACAAGGATATCTACTTATCCTTCAACTTCACTTTCTCTTCTTATCTCTTTCAATTTATTCAACTTGCATCTCATACTTTAAAATCACAACTTGACCATTTACTTATACCTTTGAGATTGTCAAGTCAGCTCAAATACAAATTAGAATAACCAATATTCATTAGCTCAGTCAGCTAGAATCAATAGGTAAAATAATTAAGCTTTACATGCCAAAATAAAAAAAATCCTTTGGTAGCCAACCCAACTCAGTAGAAACTGATTCTAAAGTGATTTCCTATGTTAACCAATAGAAGCTCGGTTAACACTGTGAACGTACAAATTTCCTTTGGTAACCAAGTGGACTCAGTTAACACTAACTCTATTCAACTTTCCCTTCATTAACCAAGTGAGCTTAGCTAACACTCTTTTCTACATAACTTCCTTTGACGCCCAAGTGAGCTCGATAGAAACTGCCTTCTGTACAGAGTAAACTTAGGAATGCTTAGTAGACTAGGAAAATTGTCTTCACTAACCAAGTGAGCTTGGTATGCACTATCTATCAACTAATATGGCATTTGTGTAACATCAAAGACAACACACAATTAATTAATTGTATCCAACACCAGCAACTTTGAATCTACATTGAAATCCAAACTAACTCTTGCCATAAAAGGAGGAAATTCCAAAGGCAAATAGGTTGATAGTGAAGAAGATGATGAAACAAATGGAGACCTTGAATTCATTAAAGCCCTACTTGGAAAACTAGTATCAAAAGGGAAATGAAAATTTACAGGAAAAATTCTAGTGATTTGTTTCTCATGTGAAGAGGTTTGTCATATTGTTGCAAGATGTCCTAACAAAGACGATAGAGATGAGAGAAGAAATAACAAGTTCAAAGGCAAGAAAGACTTCAAAAACTACAAGGACTACAAAGGAAAAGGTAAGAAATCGTGTTACATTGCTAAAGATTTTGATAATGATGATAATAAAAAAGAAGTAGTCTATATTGTTGTTAAGGAAGAATCTAATAATGAGGAAAATGAAAAGATGGAACTTATCAAGATCATGTTAGGAAAAATGATACATGGATCATAGATAGTGGTTTTTCTAATCACATGGCTAGTGACAAAACTAGGTTTTAACATTTAGGTCACTATGATGGTGGAAGTGTTAGGTTTGGAAATAGTGAACCATATTACAAAAAATGAAAAGGATTCTTAGCATTAACTAAAAGAATCAAATGTGATAATGCCTATTAGGTTGAAGGATTAACATAATCTACTCAGCATGGAACAAGTAAACAATATAATATATAAGGTAGAATTCATGAATTGAATAGCTAAACTATTGGATTATAAAGGAAACCTAGTTGGGACTAGCAATCACACAAAAAGTAACTTATTTTATCTAGATCTCACTGAAAATACATGTTTATTGGCACAAATAGCAATTGTCGTAAAATAATGTGTCAGGTTAACTTTGATAACTTAGTTACCATAAGCCAAAACAAAAGAGTAAGAGGCATACCAAATCTCAAGAAATATAATATGGGCATGTGCAAACAATGTCAAATTGGAAAGATGAGTAAAGAAGATTCAGAAGTAATTCTTTCAATTTTGAAGAACATTTGGAACTAGTTCATACAGATATTTGTGGACCAATTGGTATAGAAAGCTACTATGTAGACATCTACTTCATTCTAGGATGAGGACTATAATGTTCTTAAAAGATAAATTTGATCCTTTTCAAAAGTTCAAATGGTATTTGGCTATAGTTGAAAAGGAAACATGGAAGAATCTGAAATGCCTAAGATCAGATAGATGAGGTGAATTCATCTCAAATGAATTCTGCAATGAAATGGGAATCAAAAGATAGGTATCAGCTCCTAGGACACTAGAGAAAAATGTTATAGTAGAAAGAAGGAATAGATCCATCATGGAGTGTGCAAGAACACTAATGGTTGAGAAAAATGTTGCACCTAAATACTGGAGAGAAGCTATCAGCACAGTAGTTCATACACTAAACTAAGTTCAACTGAAGAAAGGTACAAACAAAATACCCTATGAATTATGGTATGGGTACAAGCCTAATGTTTGTTATCTCAAAGTATTTGGAAACAAATGATATATCTTGAAGGATATAAGGAAAAGAAAAACTTGATGCAAAAAGTTATGAAGGTATATTCCTAGGTTACTTCAATAAAAATAAGGTATACAAATGTTTGAATCTTTCTACTCATGAAGTCATAGAAATTTCACATGTGAATATTGATGGGTTTGTAGAAAGAAGTGAAGAATAGAGTAGCAAGGAGACTGAATACTACAAAAAGTTTATTTACTATGAGGAGGAACCTGAGACTTTATCATAGATAGTCAAAGCCAAAAAATAGTAGAGTAAACCTATTGAGTCACAGATAGTGCAACCTAAGTTTCGGCTAGATCAAACAAAGGAATTCGAGTCACAGATACTACAACCCAAGATGTATCTAGATCAGACAAAGATTCCCAAGAAAAAGGAAAAAGAACATGAAGAACCAACTAAACCAAGTGTATAAACAAGAAAGAAAGAACCAAGACTTGAAAAATATGTTAGAAGACATTATGCACCTAAACAAATAGTTGGAGGAGAGACACATGGCATAATAATAAGGAAAAATTTAAAAGGTGCATGCTTGTTTAATGAATTTGAACCTAGATTTATAAAGATGCTTTAGAAAATGAAGCTTGGATAGAGGGAAATAAATGAGGAAATTGAGCAAATAGAAAAGAATAATACCTGGTCTCTTGTACCTAGACCTAAGGATAAGAATGTGATTGGTACAAAATGGATATTCAGAAACAAGTTAAATGAGAAAGGAGAAGTAAAAAGGAATAAGGCAAGGCTATTATGCAAAGGGTATACACAAGAAGAAGGTATTTACTATGGAGAAACATTTGCCCCTATTGCAAGACTTGAAAGAGTCATAATACTACTAGAATATGCTGTACAAAAAGGATTCAAAGTATATCGGATGGATGTAAATCATCTTTCATAAATGGAATCCTAGAAGAAGAAGTCTACATTGAATATCTTGAAGGTTTCATTGATCCAAACAAAAGAGACATGGTAAGTAAGCTTTAGAAAGCTCTATAAGGACTAAATCAAGCTCCTAGAGCATGCTATGAAAGGCTACATGGATATCTAGTAAGTATTGGTTTTGAAAAGACAAATGATAATAGTAATTTGTATATCAAGGAAGGACCATGGGAAAAGATATTGCTAGCAAAAATATTTGTGGATGATATCATTTTTGGAGGACATCAAATGTTATGCAAGTCATTCTAAAGAAATGAGGAAAGAATTTGAAATTTATATGTTTTTTAAAATTAAATTCTTTTTTCGCCTGCAAGTTCATCAAATGAAGGATGGAATATTCATTACTCAATCAAAGTACATCAAGGAAACATTGAAAGCATTTTGAATGGAAGATTCCAAACTAATTGGAACACCTATGGCTATTGGACATAAACTTTCAAAGAATGATGATTCAAAGGAGGTAATTTAGACTACCTATAGATCAATGATTGGGAAATTTTAGTATGTGGTACACACCAAACTTGATACTACATTAGTTATTGGCATAGTTGCAAAGTTTTCTACAAATTCTAAAGAAAATAACATGATGGTAGTAAAAATGTTTCTGAGGTACCTAAAAGGAACTGAAGAATATGGTCTATGGTATAAGAAAGGAGGAAACCTTAAGTTAAGAAACTTTACTGATGTTGATTGGGTAGGAAGAATTGACAATAGAATAAGAACCAATGGAGGAGAATTCTTTCTTGGAAAGAGATTAGTATCTTGGACAAGCATGAAGTAGAATTGTATTTCTTAATCAATAGCAGAGGTATAGTATGTTTTTGCATTAGTTAACTATTCTACCATTAGATGGATCAAGAAATTATTGCTAGGAATGAAGGAGGAAATAAAGGAACCAATGATTATCTATTGTGATAACACAAGTGCAATCAATATATCCAAAAACTATGTGATGCACACAGAGTCAAAACATATTGCAATCAAATATCATTACCTAAGGGAATTGGTTCAAGACAAAGAGGTGAGATTGGAATATGTGAACACCAAGGAGTAGATAGCAAACATATTTACTAAGGCATTACCTAATGATGTATTTATGTATCTAAGAGGTAAACTAGGGGTTATTCCCCTATCTGATGCTCGCTAAAGCATAAGATAGTGATGCATCAACCAAGTTTAATTGAAGATCTATCAAGTTGGTGTAGATTGTCACACTTTAGGTGTGAAATGTAGAACATATTACATATGAATCAGTACAAAAGGTACATAGTAACTTCAAAGTACGTATCCTTTGGCATTTGATGTCAAAGAGGGAGAGTTTAGTATTTCAAGAAGGAAAGTATACAAATGATGAGAATATTTAGAAAAGAGGGAGAATAATGAAAAAAGTACATTGAAAAGTGATGGTAGATGTAAGAGGGAGAATTCATTTGGAAGTAGTTGAGACAAATCTAGGAATAATCATAGAGGGAGTTGGTATGGATGAGAATCAAGATCAAACTAAGGATATTATTTAATTGATTATACTTTTATTATTTTATGTTGACATGTTGTGTTGCCATAAATGCCAAAGAGGGAGATTTTTGGAAATAATTCTTCAAATTGTATGTTTCCATGATGTTACACAAATGTCATTATTAACCGGGTAGTTAGGCAATGAAGAACTTATAGTATTAACCAAGCATATCTAGTGTTAACAAAGTATTTAGGAAATGAAGGATATTTAGTGTTAACCAAACAGTCGAGAAATGAAGGATATCAAGCTACCAGTATTAATTGAGTGGTCAAGCATCAAAGGACTTCCAACATTAACCAAGTAATCAATCCCAGTATTGATTGGGCTTCAACAAAATACACTTGTCTATTAATTAACTAATTAGGGCTGAATATTTGGATCTGTTATGGTTATTTGGAAGGGTATTCAAGAATACTTGTCAAAGCTTATGATATATAAGGAAGTTCAAATAGTGAGGAGAGAAGGTGCAAGTGGAATATGTGGAATAAGATGGATATGTGATTGAAGAAAAAGAAGAGTAGGCAAGTGTGGAAGATAACATACAAAGAATATTCTAACTAGTAAGGATCCAAAGGTCAATCCAAGATAAAGATCTGAATATGCAAAAGAATTTGCTTCATAAATCAGGTCCAAATATTGTTACCTTCTAACAATTGTAGCAGTGAAGAAATCTCTTGACAGAATTGACTTAAAAATCAAATTGTAAATCTTTTAACAAGGTGATATTTGAAGATTGAAGTGTCTGAAGACCTCTAATCAAGACACTCCTAATAGGGTGATCTAAATCCTCTAACAAGGTCATACATAATAGTATGTATTGTAGCCTTTAACAGGGTTGGCTCCTAACATGGCTCACTTCAAAAGAGTCAAAAATATTGTAACTAGTTGCATGGTGGTTATCCCAAATTGGGTTTCCATGTTAAATCTTGGTGTCATCTATGCTCATGTTATTTTCTTAATGCTTTATGTTTCTACAACTAAGTTACTAAAGGTTAAATTAGATTAATGTTCATAAGATTGCTTTGTTACCTAAGTTATAGTAAGAACTTAGTTTTAACCAAGATGGATAAAGTATTTCATTATCAGTAAAGAGTTTGATTTGACATCTAGGGATAAAGAATTATTTTTGGAGCAACAAATTCACCCCTCCCCTCTCAATTACTCTCTTCATTTCCAACATATATATATACATGTATATACACATATATGTATATATATATGTATATATACATGTATATACACATATATGTATGTATGTATGTATATCTATGTGTGTGTGTATATATATATGTATATATATATACATATACATATGTATATGTGTGTATATATGTTTGTGTTTGTGTGTATGCATATGTATATAGGTGTGTGTGTGTGTGTGTGTGTGTGTGTGTGTGTGTGTGTGTGTGTGTGTGTGTGTGTGTGTGTGTGTGTGTGTGTGTGTGTGTGTGTGTGTGTGTGTGTGTGTAGATATATATAGATTAGTGTATATACATTTGTATGATCCACAACGAGTACTCACCAAAATGTATGATGAACAAAAAATGTGTATCAAAATGTAGAGGGATGAAAGAAATATAAGATCTACCTCTAAATCCAAATTCCCAAAGAAGAGATCCAAATTGATCAACCAAAAAGGTTAATTGCACAAAAGAATCAATCTATGGAGAATAGGAATAAAGGAGAAAAAATTATATTTTTTTATAGAAAATATGTATTGAAATCTTGATTGAATTGAAAACAAATACTAACCTTGAAGTAGGGTAAATCTAGAAAATGTTTCTTTTTTATTTCTATGTATAATTTTGGAAAATCTTACAACTAGATCTAGACTAGAAATGTAGAAATAGAGAAAACCTAGAAACCTTTTGTCTTTCTAAAGAAGTTCAACCTTTACCCAAAGCTGAGGTAAGATCTTACTTCTTTATTTTCTGACCTTGACTTGCACTGCTCCAACTAAAATTCTGTTAGCAAATCCTGAAAGTTTGCCAAAAGGGGTACTCAAATATGCACTAATATTTGATGTGTCACACCTTCTCTTGCAAGAAAAAGGGTTTTTCTTGTTGGATTATAGGTTTTCCTTGACCAAACCCTAGTTTTGAATCAACCTTGAAATTGAAATATAGATAAACAAAGTAAATGGAACTATTTACGTTGCTAATGTTGTAATCCTTGTGTAGGATTTGAATCCTTGAATGCACAAGTGTGGATGCTCCAAATGAATGTAGAATTGAATATAGGATGTCTCAAATCAATTTCATTAGATCTTCAACACCAATCTTGGATGGAGCTTGTAATAGAAAGAAGCTTGAACGAATCTGGATGTTGGAATCTTCAACAAGAGGGCTCCAAAGAAATTGAATCCTTCAATAACTATCAATGGATCTCCTTGATGAATTGAATGCTTAAATTCTTGGATGCTTGATCATGAAGGTGTATTGTAGAAAAATTGGATCATAGAAAAACTTCCTCCTCATCATCAAAAGTGGATCCCAAAATGAGAGAGAAAGGCATCTTTTTATACTAGTCTAGGACACAAACTTCTAGAGAGGGTAACATAAGATAATTAAATTCTAATTAATCCTTAACCCCTAGAAATGGACCTAAATTAAATAAAATTTAAGAGTTAACCATTCCAAAATCCAAAATGGTCAACCCAGAAGAGGAAAATAAAACTTTTTGGAGCTTGATATCTTGAAACCTCTAGAATCTAAAATTTGGACCTAGCATCAGGGTCGAGGTTGACTCTGACCTAGGTCAGGGTTGAGGTCATTCTTGACCTAGGTCAAAGTTGAGGTCAACCTTGAACTAGAAGTTCATCCTTGACCCAAAAGAACAAAGATCTTATATCTTCATAAAAGGCTGCCAAAAAAGAGCTAAAAATAAGGGAGATAGAAGAAGAATAGGAGGGAGAAGCCAAATCCAGTCAAATACCCACTCAAGGTAGTTGACATGATCCTAGACCACCTGCTCAAAGGGATAAACTAGTCCTAAATGGAAGTGCTTCTATTTTCCAATGATATATTTAGCCCCCATTTGAGCAATAGTATGGACTCGATGCAAACTCTTGGTAAAGGAGATTGTAATGAAAAGATAATCTTATTGAAATCAAAGGGTCAAATAAAATCTCAAGCCCCTAGGGACTCAATTCTTTATCAACTCCAATATCACAATAAGAAAGACATCTCTAGAAAAGACACAGAGAGAGTGTGAGATTAGCTCACCCAATGAGAACTTATGTCCCATTGTGAACCACATAAGGAAACAATGCAACTAGAAAGATGAAATTAAACAGCCTAGTGAATGTGGTTACTCATAAGTCAACCCATCAAAGATTCACACTTAGGAATATTCTATTCTATAAGAGTAAAACCAAAAGAAAAAGAGATCCAGGCTTAAGGACACCTTGGAACTTAAGGGATAAAAAATAAATATTTTGAAATTGGAGGGATCAAGAGATCCTATAAAAACAAAAATCCATGCTTTAAGGATTAGTTACTAATCCATAAAGGGAGAGAAGTACCTTGAAAAATATATGTATATTGAAAGTGTGTATGTGTAAAAAGTGAGTAGAGTGTATTCCCCCATGTTATAGTTGTTGCTAACAACTTAACAGGGGCAATGGCTTCAATAAAAACATAAAAAACTCCATTAATTACATTTCCACTATGAGATGCCCCCAAATGAAGACAAATAAAAGGAAATACCACATAAACATATAGAGAAAACAAAAGGGATCTACTTTCCATGGGGTTAGTATGACCATAAGATAATATATATATATGATATTATTGTAAATGAATTGGCATCATTCCCCAAAGAAAGTAGAACTACAATCAAAATGGAGGAATGAACACAAAAGAGTTACAAAGAAGAATCTTTTCAAACCATGAGATGGAGACCAAAAAGAATTAGTGTTACCAAGTCATAGATCCAAGCATATTTCACAAGGAAATTGTTACAAACAAAAGCGTGGGTACAACATAATAGGAAACAACATATAGAAGAAAAATAGATACATATAAAGGGTTTAATTCCTTTATCACCCTACACCAACAAAGCAACAAGGATCGTATAAAAGAATCTAACAAACATTTAGTAAACACATTATGGGAGAAGCATAGTATGATAGATAAACACACAAAAGGCTATTATGAAGGATTAACCAATCAAATGTGCTACCTACTCTCCCCTTCTTGTTCTATATAATTTAGGGAAGGTGGGTAACTCGTAAGAGGGACTATATCCAACATAGTAGGGATGATAGAAAATTCCAAACAAGGATCCTCTTGAGAATCATTATGCTTGATACTAGGTGTAATTATCAATTGTGATGAAAGCATATTAGGTAAACTAATGTCAATGTCAATAGTCTCATATTCATCATTAACATCATCAACATCATCAAGAGTATCTTCTTCATCCAAATTAATAAAAAAAGGATCTAAAATATGAATAGAATCATCATAATCTTGCATCTTACCTTCATTATTAAAATTAACTTTGTCTAACACATCATGCATATATTGATCAAAAGAAGGTAAAGAAGTTTGAATAATAGAAGTATGAGCCTTATCTTGAGCACGCCACTTCTTACGACATTCATTAGTAGATTGATTACATTTTGTCTTGTTTGAAACATATTAAGAACTAGAAGAAATAACTACCAGATCCTTCATAGATTCTATAGGAGGATTAATAAGATTCTTAGGAAACTGACAAGCAACATTAGGAGCTTCATGAATAGAACCAAAAGCCATAGATAAAGGAGGTATGGAAGGTGCAGGAAAAATACGACGATTAAGATCCATTAGAGGCATGCTTAACTTGAGAATCTTGTGATGCTTATAGGCTTTATATAAGTGAAAAAGATTATCAGGTCAAGAAGGACATGAATTAGGTATTGAAGAACAAAAGAAGTCAAGTATAGCACAATAACTAGGCCTAGAAGGTTGATATAAACTATGGTTAATCATCTTCACTTCTTCATCATGAATGAATTTAAGACACATATGGATAGGAGAAGAAACAACATGCATGACATTAAACTAAGGAAAACCAAGCTTAACTTGAAATTGACCAAAGTAGGAACAACAACAAAGGTAGTGTTCACAATTTTACCATAAAGGTCAACCAAAAAATCAATAGAACCAAATGATGGATATAGAAAACTATTACAAGTTTGAATCCACACATCAAATGTATCATAAGAATCAAATTACAAGCTTTTCATAAAAAGATTTTCTTTAGTAATAAAATTGACTAAGGGTGTAGGATCAACTAGATAACCATGTGTAGGTATCTTAGCAACCTTAGCATAAATGTAAAGGGGACCATCAAGAGCTCTAATGATCTTAGAATCATCAAAAGTAATCAAGAGTTCTCCAGGTCTTTTATTCTTATATTGTTTTTGAGTTTTGGGTTGAGTTTTGAATTAAAGCTAAGGTTGTTGTGTATCTAGAAGTTGAATTTGAGATTGAGTTTGGGGTTCAAGTGAAGATACAAATTGTGACAAATCAACATGCTCCACATGGTTGAAAACATGATTAAGATCATCCATCTTTGAATCATAAAAAATATCCATAGAAGATGGCTAAGATATGACATTAGTATCATATGTAGGTAAAGGATTTGTATAGATTTGAAGATTTTGATTAGGAGGAGAAACAAACATGTTCCCACTACCATCAAAATTATCCATAGATAAGGCATTAGAATCAATCAAATCTTGAACCTTATATTTTACAGAATAACACTTCTTGGTATCATGGCCATTTTAATGATGGTATTGACAAAAATCTTTAGGATCAAAAGATTTAGATGTAATCGTAGTAGGTAAAAGAGGTCAAATAGGAGGTAAAGAAATCATATTAGTAATTAACAACCTATTCATAATAGAATGTAAAGACTCAGATAGAGGAGTAAATATGTGATTCAAATGAAAAGTAGTGGATGCAAAAGTAGCATTGTGAGATGCAACAACAACTTGATCAACAACTATATTTTCTTGTTTCTTTATCTTGAAATAGTTTTTAGGATTTTGAAATTTGTTTGGATTAGGAGAAGCATCACCCTTCTCAACTAGAATAGGAGCCATTGGAGTGTTTCCCTCAAATTGACTCACTTGTAATTGATAATGATGAAGCATTGCACAACATTGTTGAAAAGAGGTAAATTTAGTAAGAAGAATCTTATCTCTAATAGCCTTCTACAAATTTCAAATAAACATATGTTGAATCTCAATATCAAGAATAAGATAATAAATTTGAGCAAGTAAATGCTTAAATCTACCAATGAATTCAATCAATTTTTCCTTAGTATTTTGTTTACAATGCATTAAATCAGTTAAAGACACTTGCGAACCAATGTTGTTTTGAAATTGTTGAATAAAGCCATTGACAAGTTTTGGAAAAGAGTTAATAGAATAAGGAGGCAAGAAAAAAAATGATTGTAAGGCCTTATCATAAAAATTTCTAGCAAACAATGTGGCTAAAATCCTATTGTCATGAGCATAGTCACTACAAAGAATTTAAAATGTTTTAACTTGAGTAATAGGGTCTCCTTTTTCATTGTAATTCTCAAGATGAGGCATATCAACTTGTTGAGGAATAAGAGTACAAATTATGTCTAAGGATAGAGGACCTCCCATGTCACATGTATAGGAATGCTAAACTTGTTTTGAGTCAAAGAGGCAAGTTGTTGTTGTAAAGGTGACATAGTTTGAGCCAAACTGATAATTATTGAATCATTAGAAGAAATAGTAGGTAGAACAATGTTAGAAACACTAGGTAAATTGTAAGAAAAGATAGGAATGGAAGACACAACTGGAGGAACACTTGTAACCATAGCTAGAAGAGGATTGGAATAAGTAGAAAGAACATTATGGTAAGAAGGTTGTGATGAAGGGAGGGATACAAGAGAAACACTCATAGAAAGAGAGGGAACCATTATACTCCCTAGAGGAGGGGTATAAGTATGAAGACTAGGTATAGGAGCTGAAGAAGGATCAACACTAGAAGCTAAAGAAATAAATCTTAAATCTTGAGCTTCTTTAACTAAAGGTTTAACATTTGAATGCACGAGGTGAGTGATACCATACAAAAGATTAACACCTTGATCATTACCATGAAGGACTTTCTTAAGAGCCTCAATTTCTTTAATAGAATCTTGATTATGATTTTCTTGAATAAGCCAATTACCCATTTATCAAGTTTAGTTGAAAGTTTCTGGACTTGTTAAGGAGGAACTCTTAAAGCATCATCCTCATCATGAGATGAGTGAGAATATTTTTGCTCATTAATAGGGTTGGAATCATGAATAATCAAATTGTCATCCGATATCCTAAGGAAAGGAGAGGAAGACTCATGTTCAAAGGCACCCATAAGTCTACGACTTCTTCTAACTAGAATATTATAAATAGAATTAAAGGTAGTAAAGCTTAAATATGAATGCAATGAAAATGAACTAAACTAAGAAAATAAAAAGCATAAAGAAATGAATATTTTTGTATTTTTACTTTATATGAGATGCAAACACATAATAGAAATCTAATACATGCAAGATCTAACATCATAAAAGAAAGAGTTGTCTATCGCATGTTCACCAAAATGTACGATGAACAAAAAGTGTGTATCAAAATATAGAGGGATGAAAGAAATATAAGATCTACCTCTAAATCCAAATTCCCAAAGGAGATATCCAAATTGATCAACCAAAAAGGTTAATTGCACAAAAGAATCAATCTATGGAGAATATGAATAAAGGAGAAAATCTTATATTTTTCTATAGAAAATATGTATTGAAATATTGATTGAATTGAAAATAAATACTAACCTTGAATAGGGTAAATCTGGAAAATGTTGTTTTCTAATGTCTATGTACAATTTTTGGAAATCATGCAACCGGATCTAGATTAGAAATGCAAAAATAGAAAAAACCTAGAAATATTTTATCTTTATGAGGAAGATCGACCTTGACCCAAAGCTAGGGTAAGATCTTACCCCTTTATTTTAAACCTTGACCTGCATTGCTCTGACCGAAATTATGTACACAAACCTCAAAAGTTGGTCAAAAAGGGTACTCAAATCTGCATTGATATTCATTGTCCTGCACCTACTCTTACAAGAAAAAGGGTTTTTTTTGTTGGATGAGTGATTTGCCTTGGTCAAACCCCAGTTTGGAATCAACCTTGAAATTTAAATTGCAATATAGATAAACAAAGTAAATGGAACTATTCACCTTACTTATGTTATAATCCTTGTGGAGGATTCAAATCTTTGAATCCACAAGTATGGATACTCCAAATGAATGTAGAATTGAATGTAGGATGTCTCAAATCAATTGCATTAGATATTCAATAGGTCAATATTGAATGGATCTTAGAATAGAAAGAAGCTTGAATGAATGTGGATGTTGGAATCTTCAACAATAGGCCTCCAAAGAGATTGAATCCTTCAATAGCTATCAATGGATCTCCTTGATGAATTGAATGCTTGAATGCTTGGATGCTTGATCATGAAAGTGTATTGTAGAAAAAATGGATCATAGAAAAAATTCCTCTTGCTCATCAAAAGTGGATCCCAAAATGAGAGATATAGGCTTCTTTTTATAGTAGTCTAGGACACAAACTTCTAGAGAAGCTGATATAGGAGAATTAAATTTTGATTAAGCCTTAAACCCTAGGAATTGACCTAAATTAAATAAAATTTAATATTTTACCATTCTGAAATCTGAAACAGTTGACTCGGAAGCAGAAAATAAAACTTTCCAAAGCTTGATATCCCGAAACCTCTAAAATTTGAAATTTAGACCTAGGGTCAGGGTCAAGGTAGACTCTGACCTAGGTTAGGGTTGAGTTCATCCTTCGCCTAGGTAAAAGTTGAGGTTGACCTTGACCCAAAAGGTCAAAGATCTCAGATCTTCAGAAAAAGCTACCAAAAAAGAGTTAGAAATAGGGGAGAGAAGCAGAATGTGAGGAAAAAGATAGATCCAATAAAATACCCACTCAAGGCACTTGACATGACTCCAGACCACCTCCTAAGAGGGCTAAACTAGTCCTAAATGGAAGTGCTTCCATTTGACAACAATACAATATGTGTGTGTGTGTGTGTGTGTGTGTGTGTGTGTGTGTGTGTGTGTGTGTGTGTGTGTGTGTGTGTGTGTGTGTGTGTGTGTGTGTGTGTGTGTGTGTGTGTGTGTGTGTCTATGTCTGTGTGTGTGTGTGTGTGTGTGTGTGTGTGTGTGTGTGTGTGTGTGTGTGTGTGTGTGTGTGTGTGTGTGTGTGTGTGTGTGTGTGTGTGTGTGTGTGTGTGTGTGTGTGTGTGTGTGTGTGTGTGTGTGTGTGTGTCTCTGTGTGTGTGTGTGTGTGTGTGTGTGTGTGTGTGTGTGTGTGTGTGTGTGTGTGTAGATATATATATATATATATATATATATATATATATAGAGAGAGAGAGAGAGAGAGAGAGTGCCACCCCTAGGGCACTCACATTTTCTTGCTCAGCTCCACCTTATAAGTTGTGTTTATTCCTATTGTGGTGATCTTTACAATAGGAAAGTGGATTAAAGAATGACATACTTTTTATGGACCAAAAGAACTCCCTCTATAGTGATCCAGTTAGTGAACATGCAAGAATAGTCTAGTACCTGCCAGGTACAAGTCATCCCCTATATAAAGTTTTCATGCAGTGGCCCATAGGGCCAATATGATCAAACTAAAAATAATCTAACTATAGTGTTTTTTCTCCAGTGAATAACTGGATCAAATCTCCACTACCAAAAAATTAATGCCTACAATTCTATAGGGTGTGGGCAATGCCATTAAATAGTAGGGGGAACCCTATATCTACATTCACTGGCTTCTATACTATCCCTATGCATGAACTAGAATGCCCCTTAGATATTTATATTGGTCCATGTAGAGGGCTTCTATGGCCCTTACTATTTCTAAGGTCTAGTGCATGTAGAGGTAGATTACTATTCACCCTCACTCTCCTTCGCACTAGCACAGTGGTGTATGCAGAGGCCCCTCCTATTGTAGAAGAGAAAGGCTTTGGCCCCCTTCATATTATTGTAGGATCTACCCACATGTAGCCCATCCAACTTGCCCTAATAAATAGTAGGGCCATATCCATAGAGATTAGTTTAGGGGAATAATCTAATAATAGGGCCAACTAACTATTCTAAAGGCCATATAAATTATAGGCCCTCGTCTAAATGCTTGTGAGTATTGAAAGAAGAGGGGAGGGATATTAATTTGAGGATCTCAGCTCCCATCCCATTCAAGCACATTACCCAATTTGAGGGAACATTGACCAGATTCATGGACCAAACCAGGTAGGAAAGGTGGACCTATTGAGTGGCTCACTCCCTACCCTTATAGACATTACCTAGATGTAGTCATTTGTTATTATATTATACCCACTCACAAAAAGGAGTCACCCTAGCTTGCCTCATCCATCTAGCTAGCCTTAGGCATAGCCTTCTAAATGAGGTTGTGATGAATGACTTAAATAGAATCATGAGTTGTATGTAAAAAAAGATGGCCATAGAATAGTAGGGCTAGCTACCCATATACTAAATATTCAGGGGAATTCATTCTAATAATAATAGGGGTAGTGGTTGGTCATTCTTGATTCATTTAGAATAGTAATTATTCTTTAGCATCATATGGAATTTCTACTCTCATAATGAGAATATTTGAGCTGGAAAAATACAGGGGCCTAGTGGAGGAGAATGAGGAGGTAAATGAAAGCAAAACAAGCACCCTATGGAAGCCTCCCCTAGAACCATCAGTTCTCAAATATTTATGATCAATTCCATGCCCATGAAGAACAGGAAGAAAAAATTGCTTGCCAAAAAAAATAACAAATGGATAAAGAGCAATTGGCAACCAAGGATCAACCACTTCTTTCCCTACTTGTCCCAATTCAATCTTAGGTGAACAAGTGTATCCTAAAGGCCAGCCAATTTTCACTACTATGGTCTAAGGGTATAGGAGGTTTGGGTAAATAAGATCAAGGGCCAACCTCCTTTAGTGGAACAAAGGTCGAAGGGGCTAGGTCTAGGGGCTGATCCTAATGCCCCTCCTATAATTAAGAAAGATTGGCAGTCTACATTTCCCCCTACTGCTAAATAGAAGAAATAATAGGAATAAGTTGAAAAGGGGAGGGAGGTTGAGGAAAAAAAGAGACATCAGGAAGTTGATCTCTTTAAGCAACAATAACAAGTAGTATAAGTAGTAAAGAAAAAACTAGAGGTAGAGAAGAATTTTTAGGAGGAGAAGTTAGTGGTTTCAGTGAGGTAGTTAAAACCCAAGACAACAAAATTCTTGGTACACATTCTAAAAGAGAAGATAAGGTAGTTGGAAACATATTAAAGAGAGAGGTCATCTCATGTTATACCTTTAGTCATCCAACTATCAAATGAATCCAAACTTAGACCAGAAATTGAAACCCTAAATAGGATTAATGCTTCCTATCATGCTAAGTTAAGGGCATTAGAAGATAGAATGGTAGCTTTGGAGGTCACCTATAGAATGGTAGGGGGGAAGGATTTTCTAGCTAAGTATAATTAGCTGAGGCACAGGAAGAGATCAACTCACTTAGAGTCTAGCTAGCTAAAGAAAGAGGAAAAAGGCATCCCCCTACTACAATCAATTTGGGAGGAGATGACTCATCTAGAAGTGAAAAGGAAAAAGTGGAGGAACTTAGCATACAAGTTGGTTGAAAGTTGGAAAAACTTATCAAGTTGAGCTTATCAGGTTGCAAGTCAGAATGCCTTGGCTTAAAAGTGGAAAGAATATTTGAAGAAGCAAAGGAAGAAGCTGGAGGAGGCCTTGAGAAAAATTTCTATGAGAGAGTACATAAACCTGTAGAGCTTAAAAGTACACAAGTCAAACATGATGAAGCATTAGAAGAGGTCAAGCTAATAGAAAACCTAAAGGCCATGAAAAGGAATATGTGGGAACATATCATGATTTTTCCCACCTTATTTGATCAGATAGAATATCATTGAGAATTTGATGCCTAAAGAAATAATAGGCAAAACCAAGTCTAGTCATGCTTGGATCAAACCAAAGGGGTTGCCCATAGTGCACATGTGATAGGAATGCCCTACTATTATAAGGGGAAAGTAATTCATTTCCTTGAAAACAATATGAAAAACAAGGCATTGAGGATTGGAATTCCCAACATATGGATGTTGAGAGTTGTAATACTAAATTGAATAATTATGAAGCCATAGAAAATAAGTGTACAACTACTGCTAGACACATCTATGGATTTATGAATGACCTAGCATCCTTCCAAACCTAGGGTTTTTTAGATGACCAGTACAAACTCTATAACATTTACAAGTATGCCCACATGTTGAGAGGAGCTAAGGATAGGTTGTATAGTGTGTTATAAATTGGGAGGATTTGAGGAGTAGACCTCATCAATCAACTTATCTCCACCCCCCATCTTCAGCATGGGTTCTGACCACTCATTTGTCCAGGACAACGTAGCCTATTGATTTTACAGAGTAAAAAACTAAGTTGGATAAGTCATCTAGATTAAAGAGAGGAGGAAGGATAGGAAAATTGGTTTTCCTGAATAGAACAAAGGTGTATGAATAAAGGGTATTCTTGATATAAGGAATAGGGGAAATATTTCTTGGGGTTACATGCTTTGTATATACAAATGCATTTTCTCTCGCTAAGTTGGTCCCAATCCCCAGTGGTTCAGGTAGGGGTAGATGGGAGTTCTAGTTTCTCTTATTACAAGTTGATTTAGCCCATAGAATTTGAGGGTGATTCACCCTATAGAATGGTAGGCCCAACCAGACTGACCTAGAAGAGTTGGCAGCATAGAAGAGATGGGTCTTCACAAACACTTATTTGAAACATGTGAGTAAAATGAATTGCATTTCCCCCTTGATTCCAATCTCTCCCATTGAATGATCTCAATGCATACCTATAGGAGACTTCCCCTTACATGGGGCACGAGCAAAGTCCCTAGGCATTTTGGCCAAGATTGAGATAGATAGCTATCTAGAGGCAGAAAACACCCTTACTATCTATAGGCTCACCTTCCCTTGGTGAATAGTAAATAAATAATGAGGCTTGCACTTCTCTACTACTCTAATTTCCCAACTATTATTAATCCTATCATATCTAGTTAACTCCATGTATGAGCTTTATCTCTTTTGTGTACTTTTGAATCGAATACAATGGCCACTAAAACTGTTGGTGATACTTGCTCTGACATGCATGAGTACAACTAAATCTAGGACTGGCCTATAGTTTCTTTAGTCTCCCATCTTTCTTGCTACCTCTATGACTATCTCTGTCCCAACCTACACCTATGTCTATACAGATGATGCATGCTCTACTGCTCTCTTCACCACCTTAGTTGGGTCTTTCTCTTTGAGTAAGGAAGGGAAGTCAAAGCTATATCTTGATCTTTAACTCTATATGACTTTTCTTTCCAACTCAAGCAATTGAATCTACCCATTTCCCAACCTATGCATTTGTCCCTATCTTTTTGATGAACTTACCTGCAAAGAACTGGTGGATTAATGGAATTAGTAGCTTGAATCTAGGTGAACTATACAATTTGGTTCTCCTCTTCATGGCCATAGAATCATAGGGGTGTCAGTACCTAAGTTAGATAGGGGGAGAGATTAGTAGCATGCATGTAGAGGCCCTTGGGGAAATTTGGATGTTTAGTCTGTAGGTTTAATGCCTACTGTATTGACCCTACCCCTACTATTATATGGGTATGGATGGGCTATCAAACTCAAAAACTCTTACCCTACTATTATATGGTAGTCCAATAGAGCTACCATAATATGAGATTTAAGAAATCAAGAATGACTAGGTTGAAGCATTATATATTTCCACCCACCCCTGAAATCCAACCATATAGGTATAGGTATAGGTATAGAATAATATGAAGCACCCTAAGTTTGATCAATCTTAAACTACCTAGCATCATTCATCCTTGCTATTTGATGTTGTCACTCCTTGCTAAACCAAGGATGACCAAAGGTACCACTTCTTATTGATCGAGTAATTATATGCTAGCCAAATTACTAGATCAAGAGAAATCCCCTCCTCTTCTTGATGATCCAATGGTGCATTCGAACAACCTTGATGGTCCAATGGTGCATTAAAACAGTAAGAATGGAGAAGTAACACCTAATTCCATTATATTTGGTTCCTTTGGTTCTACTATCCTTCACCTAGCTACCCAACATAGATTTTGAATAAGTCGATGATCGATTTAGTAGTTCTTGTTGATTAATAAGCAACATCCAAGAAAGAACTTTCCCATAGAATTTTAGGCAAGGCCCTATAGGACCAACATGCATGCAAAAGTAGATTCAGCTCTAGGAGTGAGGTCAGTATCTTACCTTGAAGCCAATAGCCCATAAAATTTTAGAAGGTAGGGGCCTATAGAAATAATGGGGGATCCACCTATAGCATATACATCCCTTTTCTTTCAAAATATATAGCATGTATTCCTTCTAGGTTGAGAGCCAGATCCAATAGCATATAACATAGGGGTGATAGAGGGCAGCATTAATGGAGCCTATAGAATAGGTAGTTCACCACCCAATGACTATCTTAGCTAGTAACAACTATATACTATAGTAAAATATGGGATGACCAAATAATGTTAGTAGAAAAGGCCGATCTTAGCAAACACAGATTCCATAGCATACCTAGGTCGCTCAATCCCTACTATTCTAAGGCCATACTATTCTAAGGGTCCATATTATATAAAGAAAGCCCACATTAGATAAATAAATCCTACAACAATGTAGATAAAATCTCCACTTCTAGAATCACCCCCATAGCCCGTAGTTTAAGAAGGCGAAGGACCTATAGAATGGTAGGGCAGTAGTGAAGGCAACGAAAAAACACAATAAGTAGCCCTACAAACTTTTGACCTAGTACCAGTCTATGATGTAGTGGAAAAGGGTTTCGGTGAATAATAAAAATGGAGCTATGCAATAAGAACTTCTATTTGTGTGTGTGTGTGTGTGTGTGTGTGTGTGTGTGTGTGTGTGTGTGTGTGTGTGTGTGTGTGTGTGTCTATGTGTGTTGTTGAAATATCTTAATGGAAAGAATTCTTCTGAGAGGGGGGGGTGAATCAGAAGTACTAGCTTTTGACCTATTTTTCTCAAACCCTTAATAACATATTGTTGTAAATAAACATGAATGCATATCAACATTATGCAATTATGAGAAACACATATGCATCATCACATAACACTTGAGATTTTGGTAACCCAAAAAACCTCCAAGAATAAGAAGGTAAAACTGGGGTGGGGATGATACCCACAAAATTATTGCAGCAATAATGTTTGACCACTTATGATGGTCTGCCCTGTTAAAGGCTTTACACTATATCAATAGTGACCTGGTTAAAGGATTTACAAACACTTTACATGAAGTGTTACCCTGTTAAAGGATTTAATCACCTATTTAAAGAATCAAAAAAATAGCTATTAAGCTAACCTATCTCCATAGGGTTTCCTTTTTAATACAATTGCTAGAGAGTATTAGGTATAATAAACCTGATGGCTTACAATCCTTGATTGCTGAATTTAGGCACTTGATCTGCTTTCTTTGATTTTGATTCTATAAAATCTGATGTCTTTTCATATATCTTGCTTAGTTCTGATCAACTGAATATTTAACTATTGTTCTCTTCCTCTAAGTCTTTTACTCTTCACTCTGAACTCCACTAGAGTTTTTCATTCACTCCTTCATCCATCTATATGATTCAATGAGATTTCATCTTCCTTATAAAGACATTCGAAGACTCAGGGTTAGATATGGATCTACGATCCATATTGAATCTTAGTTTCTTGCTCCTTCCTTGCACTTTTATTATTGGTTGCATGCCTTCTCCATTGTTCTTATTGGTTGCATGTAGATTGCATAAGAAATATAAAAAATTCGATCTTATCACTTAAATCTTTCAAGATTCATCATATGTCGTCCATGAAGATGGTTTACATCTGAATTAGTGAAGTTACAAACTCATATGTGCATTCTGTGTTACTCAGCACTTACTAAATTTTGATGCTCTGCATCGTCTATGACTCAGCACCTAAATGTTACTCGGCACTTGTATCATGCTCAGCACCTATAGTCACTTAGCACTTGATGTTCACTCAGCATCTGAAGTCTACTCGGTACTTGAAGATCACTCGACACCTGATGGATTTCCTGACTCGGTACAAGTTGTGGCTTGGCATACATAGTGTACTTAGCTTCAATGTAGAAAGTGGTTAAGTTGTGTTGACACTCAAATGTCAAAACCATTTTGAGACTAACAATCTCCCCCTTTGACATGAGTGGCAAAAACACTTAACCAATCATTATTCATCTGACCTTATGAGTACATTCACTAATCTGCTCGATATATATACAGAGCTTTAAAAAACTTGATCAAAATTTTGTAACTTACAATATATACCTCAAAATTATTATAACTCCCCTTGAGTTAATTGGGCCATTATCTATTCTATCTTTGTGACTAAAATTATGTGTTGAATATGTCTCTTATACTGATACTCTTTGTCTGTTCTCTGTTTATAGTTCCCCAAAACATTATATCTGCCTTTTTTATCATCGTCTCCCCCTTTACAACTTTATATCTCTCCTTACTTATATATCTCCCCCTTTTTGACACAAATGTCAAAGGGTATTAAGGTCTAAGACCATATTTTGCCAAAAATGTACTATTTACATCCATAATCATTTTGAGAGTTGCATCCCAATTATTCAAAGCAATTTCTAATGTCTTATGCTGGATGGCAGTCTTTGTAGCAAGGTGAACAATTTTGTCTAAGGTAGAAATATTATGATCTTTCTTGAGAATGGTTTTAGCATAGACTTGTTCTTTATGAAGTACTTACAAATGTGGATTAATGGAAGATTGGAGGTGCATCAGTTTGGCCTTGATGTTAGCCTCTTCTGCTATTAATATAGCTATTTCCCTTTGGGTGTGAATCATTTGAGCAAAATGCTTCTCACTTTGAGCTAGATCATTTGGTAGTTGCATGCTTAAAATATTCAGATTCCTCTCCATGCTCATTATTTTTTGGCTTGTCTCCTATGTGGAGTATGAAAAGTCACACAACTTTTTGTACAATGAGAATATATTCTCAAGTACCTTTTTCACTTTGTCTATTACCTTTGCCAATTCAACCTAGGAAAGTGCAATTTGACTAGATATTTTCTCATTTACTTTCCCCTAGAATTTTCTTTCAGACCATTCCATAAGTTTTGCATTTGTCTCTTGGTCTACATTTGTCACCTAGTCAATGATATCTATCATTTGTTCCATTATATGCTTGGACTCATCTGGTGACTGCAAACTGAAGGCATCTATAAAGATGTCTTTAATCTCATGTAATGTTTGCTTTTGTTTGTACTCCTTCCTGAGTATCTCCTGCCTCTTTCTTTTGTTCAATGCTTCTTGGACCTTAGTGATTTGATCAATGGTTATTGTTTTTGAGTCATGACTTGGTATGACTATTTCCTCATCTAATTTAGGGTCTCCACAGTGAAGCACCCTTGCAACTTTTGTACTACTTGACCTTGGTGCTGACATCTGTAGTGGCATTGCAACATTTCTAGGCTATTTAGGAGGAGTCCCAAAGGTAGGCAAATTTACCAATTCTTGTATAGCCTCTCACACTTTGGGGGTTTTCTCTGCTTCCTTCTCCTCCTGTCTACTAATTTGATCAATAATAAGAATGTGAGGAGGTGCACCTTGTGTTTGTGCTTTAGGATCAGAAACAACAGTCTATCCTACTTGTGCTATATTTTTGTCTCCTTCTGCACTCAGCTTCTGAACTGTAGTGTCAACTGTTCCTGATGTAACTTCTGTTGGCATTTGATGTTGACCACTAGTAGTTGTAGAGATGATGGAAGGTGGTTCTTATGGTTTCACCTTATCTCTAACTGTGTTTTCTAGTAACTTTTGTAAGTCATCCACACTGACCAATATTGGACTTGTACATAATTTTTCTTGTAGAGTTGTTTGGTCAAGGATCTTAGCGAGATCTTCTGTAGTTAATGGGTTGATGTTCTGACATGAGGTGTCAACAAAATCCTTAATTTTTATGAATTCTATAGGTGTGGAAGTCGAGTGAGGAGGACTAGGCGGTGGAAGTTGTGTGTCTTGCACACTTTTATCTTCTTGCTGCTCACCAGTACCCCTATCTTCATCTTTTCCTTCATCCTCTTCAATCTTTTTCTCTACTTATATCTTCTCTTCTCTCCTTTTTCTTCTCTCTTCTGGCTGAGCAGTAGCTTCTTCCTTGTATTCTTCTTCAAGAAAATCTTCAACCTTTTTGTACAAATTCTTCCATGATTTTGTTGTTCTTTGTACAATTTCTTCCATTTTGTTTTGGAGAATGAAGAATGCCCTGTACTTAGGTGTAAACCTAGTGTTATGCCTTTTGACTACTTTCTCTATTTGCTCCTTAGTCAAATTAGGCAGTATGCTTGCTAGGGTTGATTCTCTCATCTCCTTCTCCATTTTCAAACAAAAGTGCCATCTATCTTCTACAATTTTAGACAATTCCTTTGGCAATTGTCCATCTAGTTCAAGAGGAGTATACTTGAACTGTGCCATCATTCCATAAACTGACTCTTTTATTCTATTTTGTTCCTCTTTAGTGAACTTATTGAAATCAACTTTATTCATATTACTTAAGTCTCCATTTCCAATCTTTTCCCACAATGTATCAACTAAAGACTTAGGATAATGGCTTACCTTTTCAGATTGATCTTCCTCATCAGTATCAGGTTGAGCCACATATTTTCTTCTTTTCCTTGGCTCTTCCTATCCTATCTTGATTTTTTTCTTCTTTGTAGCTTCCTCTTTAGCCTTTTGTGTGGAGGCCCTTGTTGCAGCTCTAGTTGTTGGCTTTTGGGGTGATGGCATGGTAGTTTTCTTTGGTTTGGGTTGAGCTAGAGGTTGCTCTGTTGCCTTTCTTTTCTTTCGCTCAGCTTGAGTTGGTGCTTCCTTGGCTTCTTCTTCCTCAGCACCTTCCTCCTTGTCTTCACCCAGACCTTGAGTTAGTTCCATTTGGCCTTGTTTTTGTTTATCCTCATTGTCATCATCATCTTCTTCTTCTGCCTCAATTCCTTTACCAAATTTCTTCTTTATTTTCTTCACCATTCTATCTTTCTTCTTGATTATAGAGGTAGTCTTTAATTTTGTTTCAATCTTGGATTTAACCATATCATATGTGCCAAAAGATTTGGCAGACTTGTCTATTTCCTCTGCAAGCAAAGTAGTGATAGCTGCAGATGCTTCATCCACATCTAGTTCATAACCAAATGGCCTTAGTCATCTCACCCTTGGAGTTTCTGCTTGGATATAGGTGAAATCTATACCAACTATGAAACATATGGAATTGATGTGTTTTTCCACTAAGAAAATTGGTATTCTTACCCTTTGCTTCATGGATTTCTTGAAATCCTCAAAATAGCTTGTCATTTGGGCTTCAAAGTTATCACCCATCTCATCAATGAACTCATTGATTTGTGTTATTGTAGTTTTTTTAGGGTCCCAATTCACCTTTCCTATAGAAGGAAACTCTTTCATAACATAAAAGAATATACACATAAGAACTGAACCAAATTTACATTGAGCACCTTTTAATCTCCTTATAGCTCCTAGGTTTTCATTTATCTGTTGCAACACAAGTTCTGACAAATCATATGTGTGATATTTCTTTACCAATTTGTATGCTACATCAACTACTATGCATGGCACACTGTTCAATCAACTAGATTGGTAGAATTTGTGGGCAATGATTCTAACAGAAAATTCAACGAGAGGATCCTCGATGGTGTGAATTGTCATCCCTCTTTTATTCCACTAAGCACTTGTTTTTTTCTCAATAACCTCCTTGGATTCATTGTGTCAATTCTTAGTCCGGTCTAGGGTTGGGAAACTTGTAACCCTATGTAATATCCCTTTTGTAATCTTAATTGGACTTGTTTCCAACCATAAACATCCATTGTGGATTCTGCTTAAAATAATCTGTATCCATTCAATTTTGAATACTATAGGATAAACTAGGGCATTGGTCAAACCCTTTCTCTCGACTATCTTGTATTCATCCTTCAAAATTTTATTCTCGCACAGTTTTTCATAGGCTTGGAAAATTTCAAGATCACCTATGGCGCCAATTTTACATTTATAACACTTCCTTACATCTTGTACCATAACTACTTTGGATGGAATAATGGATAATGTGCCGGTAGGTTCATTTTTATAGGTGACTCCTGGAATGGGCTTGAATTTAGGTTGTTTGACTTCATTACTAACCAGTTGTACTTCATGACTTCCCTCCCCTTTAGTGGTTCCTGACCCAGATGTCATTGTTTTCCAAACTAGGGTTTTAAAATATAAACAAGCTTTCAAACTCTATGTAGCTTGGCACTTGAATGAAATACCTTTGATTGATGAGATTTATGCTTAATCATTTTTGAAAGAAGTTGAAATCTATTTGGAACACTGGATTCTCTACTATGAAGTCGCTTTGCTCTTTTCTTCTCCTTTGCTTCTAGTTCACGATGAAGAAAAGTGATTAAAATTGTGATATTATACCCTATTTCCATCACATTAAATGCTCAATTGCACACTTGAATTGCACTACATTTCCACTTCACCCGACTTCCATTGGAGTTATTTAACTCGGCATCAGTTATCAAGTTAGTTGATGTTAAGAACTCGTCATCCACTAGAATTTCACTCGGCTTCCAAAGATAGCTCGACATCATCATTTAAAATTTTGTCTTGGCATCTTGTTTCATGCTTATTTCTTCTTTTTAGTACTTCTTTGTCTTGGGACTGATGTATGATGTAACTTTGCATATTAGTCCCATATACCTCTCTTATGCTTAGTTTGATGAAGTGTGATCGCTTGACCCATAGGGTGAAGTGATCCCTCCACTTGGTGTGCTACACTCATCTTTCTTCTTCCAAGTCTTATTCATTTGTCTTCTTATTTTCTCAACATCAATCTTTTCTTTTCCTTTGTTGGATTTAGTTTTTGGTGCTTTGGACCTGGTAGGACAATTTCTACTGATATTCCCAGTTTTCAAGCAGGTAAAAAAAGTGGTTTGACTTAGCCACCTACTATAATTCCCTTTGAAGTGTGTCCTTATACAATTTTTAGGGATATGTCCATATTCCTGACAATAATGACAGCTATACCTGGTGTTATAATCCCAATGATAGTGACTTTCATTCCCTTTTGTTTTTGCTAGTTGATTTGATGTCCACATAGGCTTTGATCTGCATTCAAATGCTCTATGTCCATACTTCTTACAATTATGACAATGTCCATCAAATCTTTGTGTCCTAGTGACTTTGGATCTACAATCTTGTGTCATATGTCCTTGCATATTACACTTGTGATAGTAACTCTTGCTTTTGGGTGTGTTTCGCTGATTAATTCTTCTACTCCTGCAAACATTAGCAGTATGCCCCTTTTTATTACAGTAATGACAAGTGGGTTTAGAATCATTATCTTTGCCACTTCTTTGCTCAACACTCTTTGATGATTCCCCTACTTTAGTGCTATTGTATTCAAGTCCTGATGTATCATGGGCTAATCTTGGGAATTTCATCAACTGTTCAAAGTACTTGATGGCTTCACTTGACTTGTTGAGATTCTCTGCTATTTCTTTTTCTCTGTTCAATTCATTTTGCAATTTTTCATTCTACATCCTCAAAGTAGAGATCTCAATATCTTTCATATTAAGTTCATGATGAAGGTTCATCATTTGGGCAAGTGTATCCATCTACATGTTTGAGATCCTTGTTAATTCAATACATTTTTCTTCAAGTCTATTTGCAAGATTTCTTTTGTCATCTTCCATCATGACTTTGTCCTCAACTGCTCTTTTCTTTTGCTCAGTGATTTCACATAACATTATGGCCTATGATTCATGTTCCATCTTGAGAGATCTTATCTCATCTACTTGAACTTTTTTTTTCTCCATCAGTTCTGCTATTGCTGCATCAAACTCTTTAGTGTCTCCATTGGCAAACAGTTTTGTGGTATCAATCTCCTTGTAGTTTATATCATTTTCAACTATGGCTATATCCTTCCTTCTTTTCAAGGATTTTCTCAGTTCCTTCCTGGCTTCCTCTACTTTGTGTAGAGCTAGTTGCACATCAATCACTTGATTGTCAATAATCTTCCCAAGTTTGAAGACTTCCATATTTAGATCTTTCTCTCCAAGCTGTTAGACTTCTCCTTGTGAGAACCTTGTAGCTCTGATACCAATTATTGGAATGTCTTAATGGAAAGAATTCTTTTGAGAGGGGGGGGGGGGAGATGGTGAATCAGAAGTACTAGCTTTTGACCTATTTTTCTCAAACCCTTAATAACATATTATTGTAAATGAACATGCATGCATATCAACATTAAGTAATTATGAGAAACACATATGCATCATCACATAACACTTGAGATTTTGGTAATCCTGAAACCCTCTAGGAATAAGAAGGTAAAATTGGGGTGGGGATGATACCCACAAAATCATTGCAGGAATAATGCTTGACCACTTCTGATGGTCTGCCCTGTTAAAGGCTTTACACTGTATTAATAGTGACCTAGTTAAAAGATTTACAAACACTTTACATGAAGTGTTACCCTGTTAAAGGATTTAATCACCTATCTCCATAGGGTTTCCTTTCTAATATAATTGCTAGAGAGTATTAGGTATAATAAACCTGATGGCTTACAATCCTTGATTGCTGAATTTAGGCACTTGATATGCTTTCTCTGATTTTGATTCTATGAAATCTGATGTCTATTCGTATATCTTGCTTGGTTCTGATTAACTGAATATTTAACTGCTGCTCTCTTCCTCTAAGTCTTTTACTCTGAACTCTGAACTCCACTAGAGTTTCTCATTCACTCCATCCATTTATATGATTCAATGAGATTTCATCTTCCTTATAAAGACATTTGAAGACTTAGGGTTAGATATGGATCTAGGATCCATATTGAATCTTAGTTTCCTGCTCCTTCCTTGCACTTTTATTATTGGTTGCATGCCTTCTCCATTTTTCTTATTGGTTGCATGTAGATTGCATAGGAAATATAAAAGATTTGATCTTATCACTTAAATATTTTGAGATTTGTCATATGTCAGCCATGAAAATGGTTTACATCTGAATTAGTGAAGTTACAAACTCATATGTGCATTCTGTGTTACTTGGCACTTACTAATTTTTGATGCTCAACATCGTCTATGACTCGGCACCTAAATGTTACTGGGTACTTGTATCATACTCAGCACCTGTAGTCACTCAGCACTTGATCTTCACTCGGCACCTGAAGTTTTCTCAGCACCTAAAGATCACTCAGCACTTGATGGATTTCCTAACTCGGCACAAGTTGTGGCTTGACATATAGAGTATACTTGGCTTCAATGTAGAAAGTGGTTAAGTTGTGTTGACACTCAAATGTCAAAACCATTCTAAGACTAACATGTGTGTGTGTGTGTGTGTGTGTGTGTGTGTGTGTGTGTGTGTGTGTGTGTGTGTGTGTGTGTGTGTGTGTGTGTGTGTGTGTGTGTGTGTGTGTGTGTGTGTAGTTGGAAACTACAACTGGAACAATTGTTATATTGTCATTGATGTTGAACCTTCATAGTAAGACATTTGATAACAATGTAGAATGTCATATCTTTTGATTGATGAAAAGGATTTAAAAATAGAGATAACAAGATGAACTAGTAAAGTGGTTGAGTAAAGAGGAGTAAGTATGTTGGAATTATTATGGGCACTTGATCAATTAGTATTTGACAATATAATGTGTCATTTGATCATTATATTAAGTGAAGAAGACAGTTGAGTTGAAGTGTAGAAGAGATGGTTGATGAAAGACAAGATGATAAGTAAAACACTAAGCTTGACTAAGTGACTATTAACTAGGTCATTAAAGTGGAAGATTAAGGAACTAAATAAATAGCTAAAAAATAGTATTAGTTGAGTGATGGGAATGGTCGAGCGAAATGGAGAAGATAATTGTAGTAGAAGTCAAGCACAATGAAGGCTAAGAAAGAAAGTGTAAGCCAAGTGAGATAAGATTATTAGAGACCAACCTACCTAGTGATAACCAAGATGAAAAATATAGTAATGACTGAGTGTCAACATTTTAATAGTTTGTGAAAAAATCAAGATTTCACGCCAACATAGTTGAATTTATGAATTGGTCTAATTGCATAAATGATAAGGATTGATGAGTTGGTTTATTTAATGCATGATTTGAGTTTGTTAAGTGGTCTAAGGAGAGGATTTAATGTGAAGCTTCTAGAATTTTCAACAAAGAACAAGAACAGCTAAATGATGGATAGATTCAATGAATTTGATCAAACCCTAAGATCTATTGTGATGTTTAAGTGAAAAAAGATTAAAGCTACCTATTTAAGGAGGCACAAGAGATGTTTTATGGTTGTTGTTGATTATCATATTTGTGAAGGATAAGTGAAGAATAGAGTAGTAGACAAAAGTGAGAAGTTGTGATAGAGTGCTTGCTTGAAGGGTTTCCAAGTAGATCAAAGATGGAGAATGTGATGTAGTCCAGTCAATAAACTAGGAATGAGCCAAATGGAAATCTAAATTCACAAAGTGAGTTGTATTTTATCATATCAAACCTAGTTGTTACTTTCTAACCTGTTGGTGTTTTTTGGAATACTAGGTACTCTAAACCCAATATCAAGGTGCATAAGATAAAAATAAGCCTAAGGATTAACTAGATCCCATATTCAACAAGATTAATCTTAGATATAAACCAACTTCAATAGAGTACACTAGACTCTCTAAACTTTAGACTTTTTAGGGCCAAGGTGGGTGCACCTCAGGGATATGAATGTGATATGTTATTTGATACTTTCTTCAGACACTTGTCCACTAATACTTCTTCTTTCAAACCTATTCCTTATAGTAGATAATGGTCATAATTTCTTCTTGGATTTGCAACAAACTTTCTTATTACAATAGCTAGTTATAACCAAAAGGAAAGCTTTTACAAATAAGTGCTGACCATAAACTTTATTTCTTCATTACATAAATGGAAAATTGATTTTTTATTGATATATGTATTTTGCAACTGAACGAATCATCAACTTGCAACTAAAATTAATTGATCAGTGCCTTATCCATTTTTATATAGAGTCAAAACCACCAAATTTGCACCTATTTAATTGACTTGCAATTAGATTTTTCAACTATGAACTATGAATTTCATTCTTATTTTATCCCTCTCATATACCCAAAACCCTATCACTTATTTAAAGAAATTACTTAATTATTTGAACCAAAAGCAATCAATAAGAGACATACAATTCATCTAAATTGCATTAAACTAAAATAACATTGTTCACTTCAATCCCAAGATCACAGATATATAAGGAGACAAAACTCAGATACACAAATATGCATAACTTCCTTTTGTATTAACTTCCCTTGAAAAAAGAATACAATACCAGGTATGAATTCTAAATATAACTTAGAACTTGACAACTTGACCATTCATGTCCATTATATTTTCAAGTTTACAAGACTAAACTCATTCATACCATAAACAAAATTAGATAGACTGTAAATGACATAAAACTAAAAAAATCTACAAACTTCTGACCTCTACTCCACATCTTTGAAATCCTTATAAAG
Source organism: Cupressus sempervirens (assembly GCA_028749045.1). NCBI lineage: Eukaryota > Viridiplantae > Streptophyta > Pinopsida > Cupressales > Cupressaceae > Cupressus > Cupressus sempervirens. Next base: position 173,704,429 of record CM053788.1, on the reverse strand, counting down.
GATTGCAACAAGCTACAAATGGGAGAAGGACACATGTCAAAACCTTAATGGAAAATAAAGGTGGTAGGACATGTACAAAAGGTTACATTTAAGACATTCCTCTATGCTTGATCCGAAAATAACATGTAGTTGAAAAGTTAGCAAGTGGATATTTATTATTGGAGCCTTAACTTTAATTCTATCTTCTTTTGTCCTCAGCAAGTAACTCCTCAACTACCTCTAGTCGGTAGAGCCTTAATCTCTCCCACTACTTCCCAAACATAGATCTCCCTCTTGGTGGGCCACTTAGTGATTTAAATTCTTCTAATTCCTTTGTGGCTTTAGTCCACCTGGCATCTGTTATGGCTTTAGACTCCACTAAAAATTTATTTAAATCTATCTAAGCCTTGAACAAGGAGTCAATCAAATTTTTGAATGGGACATCATTGTTGTCTTCAAAAATTGCTACTATAGCCTTCTAGGTCAACGTTGTAATAAATGAATCGGACCATTCTTGGCATTCCCTCAACTTTCTACTTACATCCATAATTGGTAGAATACAGGGCTCAATTCGCTAAGATAGAACTTTCATTTTTCCTTGTATTATTTTCATTTTTTTAGTGAAGAAGGAAATTAATTTGTTTACCATTTATAGGCCCTCCTTCACTATAATGATCTTATCAATCAAATCTACCTTTTTAGCCATTAGCATAATAAGCCTCTCTAAGAATTAGATATATGGCCCCCAAACACTAAATGTGGGTGATAGTCATGAAAGTACTTCATTGCAAAATTTCTCAACATCTTGTAAAGAAATAAATAATGTATGAGAATGTTGTGATATACTCTTTAAAGTTTCAACCCTATGATATTCTTTATTTGCCTTATTTCCTTGAGGGTATTCCTATCCAATTATTAGGATCATACATCCTATAAGGACCAGTTGACAGATTGTAATGGTGGAGGAAAGAATGAATCTAATCAAGGGATTCTTTTCCAATTGAAAAGTCCCCCACCCTAAAACACCTTAATAAGAATGTGCCTTTATGAACTTTAGGTCCTAGATACTTTGTATTAACCATGAACAATTGCCAAATGAATTCAATGATGGCTAGTCTAGGGGAAATGAATTTTGGCAATATATGTGGGGGTTGGGGACAATTATAAATTCTCATAAGAGAAAAGGTAGGAAAAAAAAAGATATCTCCCCAATTATGGTCCAATATTTTGTTCTCTAGAGTTGGTCTTAAAAGACTCTTCATAACATCAAGTTCCCTAAAAAAACATAGGTCCAACATTTTCATTATGATAGTACTAAAATTATTGAAAAAGGAGATAGAATCAAAGTAATGGTAAGAGCTATCCCATACATGTGTCCATAGTTGAACTGGCAACTCTCGATCAACATCAATTATGTGATCAATGAATTCTAGGCTTATATACCCCATATTCTTATATAGGATCAAGTGCATCAATAATGAGTAATGGTAAAATTTGAACTTCTTCATTTCTCCACTCTAGGCAAGTCCAATGTTCTCCTTCATTCTTGCAAAAATATACTAAACATGGTCATATTCTCCACCATGGTAGGAGTCTTGCACATCTTTGGCAATGATGAATTCTACTCCATATATCATGTTGGTTCCATCTTTACCAACTATCTTGTGGATAGCATATATAGTTTTCACAAAATAATTCTTGAACTTGTCCAAAGGCATCATCTTCTCCACCTTCTTCGGGTAATCACCCACCTGCTTTAGGTCCATGGTAATATGTTGTAGCATTGCCTTCCATGTGTAGGCTTTGATGTTTCTCTCAAAATTTTTTTGTAGGTCAACTAGCTCTACTGGTTCACTCATGACACCATCCAATCCAAATGCTTCAATAAAAGAGGCATGGTCCAATGTGCATAGAATAGTTTCATCCCTTCTATGGAATGATTTGGTGGCTGGATTATGTGACTTAATTAGGGCCTTTACCAAATGTATGTCCAAAAAGACCTCTAGAAAGATTAACTTTGTCAGGTTCTTCTTCCATGGATTGCAAATAGGGATTTTCTTTGCTCTATTGCCATAGAAATATCTAAAAAGCTCATGACCAGTGACTCCAAAATACTTAGCATCCTTAAAAAATGCATAGAGTTCCTTAAAATCATGGTCATCTATAGAAATGGCATTGGTAGATTTTGGGAATAACTTAATCCATTCTTCCACAAATCTATTAGGCTTCTTCTATTTGGATTTTCCTCCCTTTGAAGTTGAAGTTTCTACCACCTCCATGTCTAAATATTGAATTTTTTTTATTTCCTTACCAAACATCTTTTAAATAGACTGGAAACTTACACAAATAGTTCTAAAAATAATGACATGTTGATAATGAAAACTCTGCAATTACACTGAAATCTCTAATCTTTGCAAATGGTAATAGATTTACTAGATTATGGAATGTTTTATCATGAGTGTACTATCATCAACCTTCTCTGTTTATTGATACTCTACTTGCTTGAGCTTTAAAATCAATGTAGTTTATCATCTCACATGGAGTGTCCACATAACTCTTCCAGCTCAAGCACCTTTGTACTTTACTCAAATTTTATTGGCCATAGGTGTTTTGTTGTTACTCCAGCTCAAAAAAGTAAAGTTTACTTTTTCTTGTCAAACTAGGGTTTATGACCTCACGACACACTGAAGAAAGAGTCCTTCATATCATCTTAGGTGGGGAAACTTGGCTCTACAATCTTATGATCATTCAAAATCAAACCCTTTATCACATCATCGTAAGCCTTGAAAATGGCTTCCACAATCTTACAATACACCAGTTATTGTGACATTAGAACTTAACTTTAAGTCTCTTATGATCTCATGAGACAACTCATTTGCATAGCATCTTATCTTACTTCTTATCTTATGATCTTACAATCGCGATTAGTGGACCATTTTGTAACTTTGGCAATTACCCTTCAAACCCCTATGATGTTATGAGCATAGCTTTGGTGTAGCATCATGTCTTCATTTTTTGTTACTTACGACCTCTCAACCATAGTTAGTAAACTAACTTCATAGTATCAGAGGTTACCTTTAGCAACTATTAGTGACTTATGATCATATGACGCTGGTTATGATTTCTTTATTATAGCCTCAAAAGCATAAATTTTCATCTTCATGATCTCATGATATAACATGCTTCATAGCTTTGTAAAGATTTAATCTTTCCCTTGAGATCTTATGATCTATAGCTTGTCATAGCATTGAAGAACATAACATTCCATGTGTCTTAAAGCTAATGCATATGTGTCTAGCCCCACCTTTCTTTATCAATTTTACCTTATGATCTTATGATCATCCATTTATCATGTCATCAAACATCCTAAAAAAAATTCCATGATCCTACGATCATGACCCTTTCATATCTTTGAAAGTCCTCTTGAAAACCTACATGATGCCTCGATCTTCCCTTTGTTGTAACATCAGAACTTGACACATTACCTTTACATTTTTATGTCCTTGCAGTCTTATGATCACCACTTTATGAAATAGTAATGAGCCTTCATCTCTACCTTTACGATCCTATGATCACCTATTTGTCATGACATCACACACCTTTCTTTTTTTAAACCTTTCATCAAATAGTTAAGGTGACATGACATAAGAGGAATCATAAGATTAGAGACTTTAATTTGAACACTTGTGATGCTACGACCATATAGCATATCTTAAGATCAGGAGACTCCAACCCTACAATACTCTACTAACCCTATTATCGTAACATTAGGAGAGGGATATTATCATATTATGATTAGATGTCAAACCCTTGATCGTAAGATTGTATCACATGATTTGAATGACATACAATCTCTTGCTTAGAATAAAACCTAGGGTAAGGGTAAAATTGTTGTAGACTTTAATAAAAAAATTTATGACAAGGGTGAAGACACAGAATTAGGATATCACATTATTTCACAAGGGCAATATTTTCAATACTAGGCTAGGGTAGAAATGACCAAGTTAGGTTTTTTCTGAAAGTTGGAAATAAAAGAAATACAAAACCCTAACAATACAACTCAATTTTAAAATATTTTCACAATGAATTTTCAAAATTCTAGCAAAGTGAAAATATGGTTTATTAGTAGATCTATTGGCGGATGATTGATACCTATATCCTTGCAAGAATTTAGAAGCTCTGGTTAAATCAGACCACATACATGATAGCCTAAGAATATTTGTCTAAGACTATATACAAACATATACATATATAAAGAGGATATAAACACATGTACAAGAATTTACAAATGTACAAAGATAAACAACCCTAACTATTGTTCATGGAAGATAAATACATTCAACAGAAGTATATTTTTAGGAATTGTCCATGAACTAGCAATTTAAGAAACCTTCTTGATAATTCCTTGATGAAGTATGAATCCTCACCCCAAGTGGAATCAACTAGATAGAGACCAAGCCAGATAGGATCAAATTTTCCATGGTTGACCTTATCCTCAATCCTTGCATTCCACATTAGGACTAATTCATCTAGTTCAGACTTTCTTGTCACTACCCTCTTATTATACAGATGTTTTGTCTGCAACTGCAGTTTTATATTTTGACCATAGGCCTCTTTCCTTGTCTCATTTAGACCTACTAATTCATTCATCCTTTCCTGCATATCATCAATAATATCTTCATCATACATCTAAATGTAATTATATATGCCTATTAGGTTCTTTTGAGGCATTCTAGCCTTGATTCCATATACAAGGTCAAAAGGTACAACACCTATTGCCTTCTTTATTGTCACTCTATCAACCCAAATTTCTAGTTGTAACTTAGAGTCCCATGCCATCTTGTTGTCATCCAAGGTCATTTTTATGAATTTCAAAAATATTTTGTTAGTGGATTCAACTTTTCCATTTCCTTATGGATGATAGGGTGAGGAAGTTGACCTAGTAATACCATATTTGTCACAAAAATTGATGAATTCATCAGATCTAAAACACATAGCATTATCAGTCACTATTTTCTCAGGAAAATCGAACCTTGTAATGATATTATTCAATAGGAAATTATTTACCACCTTACTATTAGCCTTTCTTGTAGGGATGGCCTCAACCCACTTTGTAAAGTAATCAGTTGCAACTAGTATCCTTGAGTAGCCACTACTGGACTTGGTTGATATTTCACCTATGAAGTCCATCCCCCAGTGCTAAAAAGGTGTTTGGGCCTCAACAAATTTCAATAGAAAATTTTTAGAGAACTTTAATTTTCCAACAAATCTCTGGCAAGAATCACATTTTCAAACCAAGATTTGGGCATCTTTAAATAAGCTAGGCCACCAAAAGCTTGCCCTTGTGCTTTGTGGGTAGTAGTCTTTTCCATGTAATGTCCACCACATACCCCTGAATGCATCCACCACATACCCCTGAATGCATCTCATTCAATACTCTTTCTTATTCATCCTTATCAATGCATTTCAAGAGTACTCTTCAAAATTTCTCCACCATAGACTTCCATTAACAATAATGTATCTAACTAAATGCAATTTTACAGACCTCTTTTTATTGTCTGTGAGATGGGGTGGGGATTACATATGTTGTAAGTAGTATATTGCATCTTTATACTAGTCACATTGATCCTTATCACATGTATCAAAGCTGAGGTCCTCATTTATAGAATTTATTTGATTGGCATCTAAATTTGATTGAGCCATAAGCTTTTCTAGTCCTTGATCTCTTACTAACTCAGTGATTTGGATATCAATATTGAATTCTTGGATTTGGTTTATCCATCTACACCTTCTACTAGATACTTCCTACTAAGAGAAAACATCTTTAACTATTGCACTAGGTTCAAAGGCAATGACATCAAAACCAACTAAGTAGCATCTAAAAGCCTTAATAACTTTGACAAGTGCATATGTCTGCTTCTCATTAATTTCATACTTGAGTTCTATAGGTTGAAGAGATTTTTTAAAGAATGCAATTGGTTGTTCGTGACCATCCTCATTTTTCTATAATAGAACTGGTGCTATAGTATGAAAGGATGAAAAAGGAAAGATATATATATATAGGCTTTCCATAATTAAGTGTCCTAAGGACTGGTGCATTCTTAATGTAGGACCCAAAAAATGGGTTAAAATGCATAACATACTATGAGCAAATCACAAACTCAATAATCATACGTTAGCACCCACTAGTCTACCATGAAAGCCAAACTAAACAAAAGAAAGCAAACATAATCAAAAACTCCCTTTTCCGTTTGTAGCTCCCATGTCCTTCTTTCTTCTCCAAATGATTGTAGCTCCAAAGTTGCCTATAGTGCACACAAAATTGAAGCAAAAGCCTATGATAGTGATAATGCCATGAGAATACTTGAAGTGTTATTTTATGTGAGAGAGAGAATGCAAAATGCAAATTAGTAAAGACTCAAAAACTCAAAGATTCAAGGATTCAAAACTTAAGCATTCTAGCCCTTGAAATGAGAGGAAGGGTGTCCATTTTATAATTTTCATGTAGGGTGAGAGCATTGGATTTGTCACCCACAGACATGCGATGTGGCAAGAGATTCCTATGACACATATGATGGAATATGCCAAAAGTAGGATTCTATGACACATTAGAGTCAAATTTGGAAGAGAATATATGACGCATCATAAGATTCCTCAACCCACTTAAAGCCAAGAATTTATGATGAATAAGCCAAATAGGGACATGCATAAGAGGTAATAATAATTCCTATGATGCATATGATAGATTATGCCAAAAGTAAGATTCTATGACACACGAGAGTCAAATTTGGAAGAGAATCTATGACGCATCATAAGATTCCTCAACCCACTTAAAGCCAAGAATCTATGACGAATAAGCCAAATAGGGACATGCGTAAGAGGTAATAATATTTGATCGTGACAAATCTCAGCCAAGTGTCAAAGGAGAATCCACAAGGTGTCACATCCAAGTGTCATGATGATGAAATATTTTATGGAATATTTGAATTAAAAATTCTTTTATTCCACAAAATAAGAATTAGTAGAAAATGGATTTAATGATGAAAAATGGAACTTAGGAAATTAATAATTTCCATGGTTTGCAGATAATGAATCAATTAATTAATTAAGGATGATAATTGGGAAGAATAATTAGAAAGAATAGGACTAAATTATGGGTTATTTAATCCTATAGAGAAAATTAGTAGATGATTGGCCAAATTGATTAAATGAATGGGACTGTATCCTTTGATGAAAATGTGACGATGATGGATATCAAATAAGATGATGAAAAGGCAAACCAAAACCATGGTCAAATTAATTGATAGATCAAAATTGATAACATGCCGAGGACACATGACATGAATAAATTGATATGTAACATTCAACTAACATTGTAAATGCTATAGGATTGAAATTGATTGATAAGGTTTGATCATAATAACACTGACAGACACTGTCAATATTATTAAAATGGTTGATGATACCATGACCTGACATTGAAAGCCTCAACAATGTCAAAGATTGAATTACATGAATGATATTTTGACCTAGTACTGAGAGCCATGACAGTACTAAGGTTAGATTGATAAGATTGATAAGTTGATAGGTTTCCAAGGCACCGAAAGCCACAGCAATGCCTAGGAGCGGATAAATGATGATTGATTTGGGATGTTTGATATGTTTTGGGTTGATTAGGACTGATTTTGAGTGATTTTGAGTTGATTCGGGGTGATTCCGAGTTGATTTGATATGATTCTGAGTTGATTTGATATGATTATGAGTTGATATGAAATTGATGCGAAAGGGGATACAAATGACAAAATATGGTCAATCTGGCCAAAAGATCAAAGTTATTAGAATGAGAAAATGGGACAAATTATTATGAAGAAGTGATGAGGTTGTAGATGTGAACCATTTTTGAGCGTCTACATTTTGCCTCTCTTTGATACAATTTGATTTAAAGTGTTGTATCAAAGAATAACTGATGAGAAAGCCACAACATGCCCCAGTAGGGATGATATATATGGGTGCCCCCTCAAAAAATTGACTAATATAAGCATATGATAAGTCAATTTATCGACAACAAGAAGACAAACCATAGCAATTGACGAAATGAAAATCAGAGCTAAAATGTGAAAGTTATGAGGCCTAGAGTGTAGACCCGAAACTGTGCGTGCATGCCCAAAATGATGGAAAGATGTCATAACATGAGGGAAATCATCAAAAATGGTTGTATTTGGTCAAATATGATGAGACAAATGTTAGACTAAGGTTGAACCGGGTGGAAAGCCATAGAAAGTTGATTGACAGCATAGGATGATGCAAGAATGCATGAATGCAAGATGAAAATGATTTGGTGAATCAGAAGACATGATCATGGTGATGGAGAATGAGATGACAAAGAAAGATGAGATGAGGATATGTTAGTATGATGGAATGACTTTTGCATCTAGAAAGTGCACTATATGTCAAATGGAGCTTTATTTTGATATGGCAAATGGAATGCAATGCATCATGGCATAAAGGGCCAGAGCGCAAATGCAAGACTTTTGCGTAAACAAGCACAATGCAAACAGAGAATGACCTTGTCCTTCCTAAGGCATATGTACATGCCCCAGACTCTCAAAGGTACATTGTAATAGACAAAAATGGAAAAAGATGACCATGAACCATCCTGGCCACTCTCATAGATCAATTTATATCATCAAGTAGCATAGGGACATGATCAAAGAAAAAACAAAGCAAAAATAAATCACTCACTAAACAGCATGAGCCAACAGTTATTCTTGTCCATTATTACATTCTTGTTAATTTTTCAGGTGTATAGATAGTGTTCGACATGTTGATAATGTGATAGTTTTGGTTGTGGATTTAGTTGATAGGTTCATAGTGACATGTTGGATTGATTGTTGGTTCATGCTGCACAAATATTGTGATTGGCATTGAAGCATAGTGCTTTGATTTTCAATCTGCAAAGTGCAAGTGTTTATGCAAAAGGGGTGGTTATCCATAGTGAAAATGTGCAAGGTTTATTGCAAATTTTTGACAATTTTTGTGATTTTTAGGGTTTTTGAGGATATTTGATGTTTTTCTGTGACTGATTTCTTCAGGACATTTTATAATTTTTAGGGTTTATTTCAGGACATTTTATGATTTTTAGTGCTTTTTTCAGGATCATATTTGAATGTTTAGGATTTTTTCAGGACAGTATGTGATTTTTAGTGATTTTCTCAGGATCATATTTGAATGTTTAGAATTTTTTCAGAACATTATGTGATTTTTAGTGATTTTCTCAGGATCATATTTGAATGTTTAGAATTTTTTCAAGACATTATGTGATTTTTAGTGATTTTCTCAGGATCATATTTGAATGTTTAGGATTTTTTCAGGACATTATGTGATTTTTAGTGATTTGTTTAGGACATTTATGATTTTTAGGGATTTTTTCAAGATCATATAAGCATATACAAGTGTTAGCTCCAATCCATTATGCGATAGGTCTAATGGATAAAAAGCATGTAGGGATATGCCCCTAGTTCAAATTCAAACTTACGCACCATGTAGGTAATATGCCCCCAGACAAGACGCAAATTATGTACAAAGGCCAATGACAGAGTGTGTATAGACTGGTAATGCTTGGACATTAACCAGTTCATGAGCCATGATAAGGAACCAAGGATGTCTTGCAATATGAAGGATATGATCAAGGAATGATAGAGGGTTTAACATATGGAATCCTAATAGATGGAGGAGCAATAACTGATTACATATGGCACCTATTTGCCAGGTTTTCACTTTTGGACGAAATTTCTCTCTTGACTCAAATTTTCGTGCCAAGATGCCTGTTTTCCAGGTTTTCATCAAGGCGTCCTCTTTTTTTTTTTTTCATGACATTTTTCAATTTTTTTAGTATTTTTTCAGGACTTTTTGCAATTTTTTTAATATTTTTTCATGAATTTTAGATGGAATCAAGAATGTCACTAAAAAATGCTAAGAAGATGTCTGTTGTTGATGTTGCTAGCTAATGAGCTCTGAATCCATGACTGGCCATAATTATGGAGGATTTGTTCCGAGTCTGTAGCTAAAATCAAACCACAAGAAAGGCCTCGAGATATACCATCGTGTACCATATGTAAGACAATGTCTGTCTCTTGCGAATCAAGGCATTTGAGGATAATTGGGTCAATAGATGTATCATGTGGGATGTCATTGATGATGACATATGCAAAGGCTTGTTGGATAAAGGACTGATTTTTGTTATTGGAAAAATTAGGTAGCTAGATTTGGGGATAAACAAAGGGATATAAGGGAGGATTTGGAGGGTTGAGACCAATAACCTTCCACATGAACACTGATTGAGAGAGCTCTAGAAGACTTTGTGGCATGTTGAACACTGGGATACTGATATTCATGGCATCATATTTTTCATTTTGTATCATTGGGAGTTGCTTAGCTTTTGATTTTTTATGGTCTAATGGTGCCTTTCGATTTTCACCAAGAGACCTATGGTTGTTATTTCTTTCTCTTTTTGCTTTGTAACTAGAAGGTGGAGTTGGCTCCCCAAAATATGCCAATGTGTTCACTTTAGGAGAAACTACTTCTTTATGATCTTCAGTCATAATGCCTTCAAAGTTTATTATGAGAGTGTCATCATCGTTGAATTGATCAAAAATTGGTGGTCCATGTTGGTCCCAATCCAAATGTTCAGGATAACTTGAGGAGATGTCATCATCAATGTTGAATGGGCTTTGGTTGAAGGTAGATATATGGGTAACTGATTCAACTGGGTCATTGGGGTTATGCTCAGAGACTAGGGGATTGTTGGTTTCAAGTGGGATATCCTCAGATGCCTTTTCATCATTCAAAACATTCATAGTCTTACATGTAGGTACAGTGGTACTAGGAGGACCTATTCGTAATGGTTTAAATCCAAGCCCCAAACTAGGAGGTTGTCCTTCTATAGTGATAGGTTCAATGATTCCTTGTTTCTGAGATCCAAGACCACTATAGCCATCATAGCCTTGTTTTCGCATGATGGTAAACCCAAGTCCATACTTGCTAGGAGATATCAAAATGGGTTCTCGTTTTGCTTTTGCTTTCTCAATACATACGGATGTATTCTCATTGATAGAAGTATCATTCATTGTACTAATGGGAGAAAGTGGTGACTCCCTAATGTGAGAGACTTGAGACATCAAGTACTCTCCACACCCATTGTCTTCAATCTTCATCTTTTCCTTGGCTTTACTCAGTAGTATATCAGCATCCACATACTTAGAGGAATTTGTGGGTTGTGCTTCATTGTTTGTTAGGATTTGGTATGCAGTAGCATCTCTTAGATTAGCAGAAAAATGGAAAGGATCTGGATCATCGAGGATGGTAACCTCTATGTTGTGATAGGAAAATTTCAAACATTGATGATATGTAGAAGGGATTGCTTTCATAGCATGAAGCCAAGGGCATCCTAGTATCATGTTGTAATTCATTTCAATGTCTAGGACATGGAACAATGTGTCTTCAGTAGTTGGACCAACTCTGACAAGTAATGTGATGATGCCCCTAGAGAAGCGTTCACCATCATCATAAGCTTTTATTGTGATTCTTCAAGATGGATCCACATCATATTCAGAATAACCCAAACTGTTGACAACCTTAAGAGTACAGATGTTTAATCCTGCTCCTCCATCTATTAAGACACGTTTAACTTTGGCATTATGGATGAAGACTTCGAGATAAAGGGGATCATTATGGTTAGGTTTGTCCTTAGGAATATCATGGGGTGAAAAAGTGATATGTTGTGATGCGGATAGGTTCCCAACCATGGCTTGGAACTGGGTAACATCAATGTTATCTGGGACTACTAACTCTTTAAGGGCTTGATCCAAGATCTTTTGATGTTGGGGACATGCACGCAATAGGTCCAAAATGGATATTTGTGTAGGGGTTTTTCTGAGTTGTTCAACAAGGCTATAATCAGCTGAAGTAGGAGCAGTAGGTCTACTTGGGGGTGTAGGTCTAGTAGATGTAGTAGGTCTAGATGGGGCTCCAGGTAGGGTGATCTTGCTGCGACGTGTAGTGACAGCACAATGAGGGTCTTCAGCCTTCAATGTGAATGTGGATATGTAGAAGTCAGACTCATTAAAGTAATTGATGGTGTAGTCATAGCCGGTGCGTGTGTAATTCACATTACCTTGTGAGTTTGAGTTTGAACTTGAGGGTTTCTCTTTGTCATGATTACCCAAAGGATCTTTAAAAATAGTATGATCAAAGTTGGATGCTAACAGTGATGGATCAACTGTGATTACACCATCATCAATAAGGTCTTGTATTGCATGTTTCAGTTGGAAGCATGATGAAGTCTTGTGTCCTTTGGTGCGATGGTAATCACAATACTTTTTGTCATCCCACCAATCAGCTTTAGTCAATGGTTCATCTTTGATTGGGGGTAGCTGCAGGAAGTTATTACTCAGTAACTGTTGTAATGCAGTCTCAAGTGGTATTCCCAATGGTGTGAATTTCCTATCTTTGGTTCTAGGATGTCTTTTGTCTTGTGTGGAAGTCTCAGTTTTCTGTTGTTGAGGTGTTGTTTGATTAGGAGTTTGTGAATTTGTAGGGTTTACACCTTTCAAATTCAGTTGAGGTTGTGTTGTGCTAATCGTGCGGGCATCTACAATGCCATCATTAGTCACATTCTTGTTTTTGGAGAAAAAATTTTCTTTGTCATTAGACGAGTTGGTGTTTGCATTTTCTTTGTTTATCTTGAGGATTCCCTTATGGATAAGAGCATCTTCAATACTAGCCCTTTTTTCATTAGTTTAGAAATGGTGCTTGGACTCTTGATTTTGAGTTCATACATTAAGTCTGGGACTAGGTTTTCAATGCACAAGTTTATTTGTTGTTCTTCAGGAATGTCTAGTGAGCATTGACTAACTAAGCTTCTCCAACGCAGTAAGAATGTGGTGAATGATTCTTATGTCTTCTGTTTAGTTGAGCACAAATTAGAAAGTGTTACCTCATTTGTAATGTTAAAGGCAAAGTGGGAGATAAACTTGTCTGCTAGCTCTGACCAAGATTTGATATTACCAAGAAGTTTGGAGTACTGTTCAAGTGCAAACCCACCTAGAGAATGAGGGAACAATCTCATAAGATAAGTGGGCTCATCACTAAGTTCGGTACATGAAGCACAAAATTCTCGGATGTGATCAATAGGGTTTCCTTTTCCTCGATATTTTTCAAACCTTGGAGCCTCAAAGTGTCTTGGGAATGGAGGCATATACAAACTTTTATCGAATGGGTTAGGACGTAGGTCTGTTTTTGTATATAGAGCCTATTTCTTTTGGACTCCCAATGCCTCGACTTGTTTGGAAAGTTGTTTGAATTGTTGTAATAGTTCTTCATTGGGGTTTTGCATGATGGTCTTTCCTTCAAGTCTTTTGTGTCTATGAGTAGACCATTTGCTGTGGCGAGAACTATGTCTACTTGGTTCTGACATTTCTGTGTCTGATGAATTTGATGAAGTGTCACTAGGTGGTAAAGGTATGTTGGCACCTCAAAGATAGAAAGGTCCTTGTTGTTGGGGTACTTGTTGTGGTATTTGATGTGGCACTTGTTGTGGGATTGACTGTGATTGTTGTACCATGTGTTGTTGTTGTGTCGTGTGTTGTGCTTGTTGTTGGGATATCTCTATTGTTTGTATGTGAGACCATGTGCATGCTTGTTGTTCTAGAGGTATCTGTTGATGTTTTTGTGGCACATGTTGCTGTTGTAACAAATGTTGTTGGTATGCAATTTGTTGCTCAAGGCATTTTTGGTATTCCAACTATTGCTTGAGTTGCTCTTGTTATTTAGCAGACATCATTTTTTGTTGTTGGAATTGCTGCTGCAATTGTTGTTGATAAATTGTGTGTAATTCAAGTGGGTCCATATGGGATTGCGTGTTAGGAATGTTGGATGTTTGCCCCACTTGTGGTTGTTGTCATTGTGTTTGATGTTGTTGTTGATATGTGGAATGTGTGTCAAGTGGATGTAGACTTGGTTGTGCCTTGGAAGTGTTGAATCCTTGTACCATTGTAGGTTGTTGTTGTCGTGGGGGTTGACTAAGTCCTTGAGAATTGAACGTCATGTTTGTATTGTTGTTTTGGTACCTTTGTGTTTTAGATGTTCCTGCTTGCGACATCATATTGACTTGACTATGAGATGTGTCCCTGTTAGGAATGGGCATAATGTCAATAAGACTTTTTCTTTGTGCACTTCTAGGGATGGTTACACTTGATGTTTCACATGTTGTATTTATGAGAGGCTCCATAGTGTTTGATGTCGTAGCAAGGGGTAAAGTTAGAAGCAAAGGTGTACTTTGTTGATTTTCCTCCAAAGAAGGTATGTCTGGCATCCCTAGAGCACTGGTCCCTTTAGGTGCATCTTTTTGTTGCATCATGTGACTAAATCAGGTCATAATGTCCTTTTGGGGTGTTTAGGGATTGGTGGTATTTCATCAAACAAGGGGTTAACATTGATGTGTTCAAATGTACTTTGGAGGATTTCAATTGTTCATTCTTGATGGGAACTTATAGGTGCCATTATTGTGTTTGAAAACTCCAAAGGTTGTTTTCCCTTGTCTAAGTCCAAATTTATCATGGGTTGGATGTTTTCAATTGTTGTGTTGGTTTGATTTTTGGACCTAGGATGTTCCAAGTTTGGATTAAATTTGACAATTTCTTGAGCTGCCAAACGTTTGAAGTTCTTGTGAAAACTTTTGTCTTGACATGCCCTAGCCATTTCCTCATTAGTGATGCCATAATCAGTGTCAGAGTCATCACTTAGGTGTACAATACCTTGTTTTATGTTTGATGTGTTAGGTTGGCTGAATTCAAATGAATGTGATTGTTCATCTTTAGGTGAGGTCGGTACACTTCCTTCTCCTGGTGGCATTGGCACGAATATAGTTTCAAAGTCAGGACTCCATTGAACTATCACATGTGTGGGGGAAGTGTTTGGAGTAAATCTCATGATAGGTGCATTGTTCAAGGTTTGTTGTGCCATAGCTTGATTATGAGGATCTTGTGGATACATATTCAAAGGGTCTGATAGTAATGGTTGTGATGCCTCGATTTGGTCTTCATCAAAGGTTTGTTGGATTTTCTTGCTCTTTATTTGTCTTGAATGAAGTTTTGGTTGTGCTTGTGCCTCAGAAAACAAAGTTTGATAGAGTTCCTCGGGTCTTTGAGCCGATTGTCTCCTAGTAAGTGTTGGCATGATACATAAGGGTGCAAATGCAATGGAATTTTTGAGTGTTTTAGGTGATTTTAGAGTGGTGGGTATGCAAGATATGAGTGTTTTTAGGATTTTTAATTGTTTAGGAATGTTATGAAATGTGAGGAAATGCTAAATGAATTATGGTTTTGATATGCAAAGTGAAAATTTCCTAGGGATATTATGCAAATGCAAAATGCAAGGTGATGTTTTGAAGTTTGACTAGAGGGGATGAAAATGACTCTAAGGTATGCAAAATGACAATTAGGGTTATGTTTTGGACTTGTTAAGGATGTTAAAGGTTGATTTATGCAAGGTATATCATGAAAAGGATGATGTTCTAGGGTTTTTAATGACGTTTAGGACATGCAAAATGAGGGTAAATGCTCAAGAAGGTAATTTGGTTGATGGACAATTTGATAGGGTTTGGTAGTGAAAATGATGCTAAGGATTTTGATCAATGAAATATGAAGGGGATATACCACTAGGGTAAGTCAAAATGATGTTTTGGGATGCTAGGGATATGATTATGCTATGACAAGGGTATATGGAAAGTTTTGAACTTAGGTAAATCCTTTTAGAAAGTATTTTGTCTAGGAGTTTAACCTTGTGATAAAGGACTTTGGATCTTGACCAAAAAACTAATAAAGGACGAAAAGATCAAATTGATAAAAGATGACAAGGTCAAATCTATCAAGACATATTTAAATTTTGACCAAAGAAAATGATAAGTAAAGATAAAATGACTAGTCAAGATCCATTATCTGTCAACACTAGTAGATACTCTAAGACTTATACTTTGTCTAGATTTTTGACTAAATTCAAAGGTTTTGGGGGTTCAAAATGATGTTTTGAGGACTCAAAATTATGGTTATTCTAAGAGGATATGTGATATGGACAATGCCTATGATGCAAGAGGGGATTTTGGGTGCAAGATGTGGTTTTGGGTCAAGTACAGAACAGGGAGGTCTAGAGGCTCCTAGATGTAGTTTTGGGGTCCTAAAGTGCAGTTCGGAGGCCCAAAATGGTCATGCAGGTACCCAAGTGCACCCTAAAAGTACCAACTATTTCATTGATGCACTTGCAGCTATTTTGGGCACAATTGGTAGTTTCTAGGCGCAGTTGGTAAGCTAGGAAGAATGTTTGCCGATTCTGAGGTGTATGGTTACCAAACTGACATGCCAAGAAGCCAGGATGTTGGGGTTGATGTTAGGATGGGTTGGGAGATGCACAATGAAGGTTATGACATATAGAATGATTTCTTAAGTAAAGGTGGTGAAGATTATGTGTTGTAGAATGCAAAGCTAGGCAAGCTCGTGCAAGGGGAGCTAACCAGGTACCTAAGGACACTGTTGAAGCCCCAAAATGTTATCTGGAACCCAAAACTAGATCTCAGGACCACCAAATGTGCCCAAAAAATGTAGACTACATCAATGATGTAGTTGGGGCCCAGTTGGGCATAGTTGGTAGTTTCTGGGCGCAGTTGGTAAGCTGGGCTGAAACTGAGGCAATTCTAGAAGCTATGGTTGCAGGATTGATGTCACAGAGAGGTAAATGGTAGAGGAAAGTGTTAGGGCCAATTTGGATGCTCAAAATGATGATTAGGACACCCAAAATAATGGATAAAGTGCTCAAGATGATGAATAGGTATGCAAAGATGCAAGGCGGTGAATGCAAAGTGTTGATTCTGAGATGGAAATGCAAAAACTAAGGAAAGTAAAACTGAACCTAAATGGATGCAATATGAAAAGTAATAGATAATAAATGAGGACTAAAAGGTGCAATATGAAGTCTATATGATGCAAGAATGAAGCCTAAGCTAGGTTGAGTGCAAGTGAAATCTATGCAAGTGTGAGATCTACATTTTACCAAGCACATTTAAGAGCACAAGTCAACATGTTTTCCCAAGTTTCGAGTGTGTTGAATCAATGTTTTCAAAGTTTGATAAACGTTGAAATGTTTTGGCAATGTGTGAGGTTTTGACAAGTTCAAATGATATCCAAGGTTTAAATTTAAAAGTTTTTCTTTTATCTTGATTATGTTTTACACACACGCAAGACACATTAAGACAAGAATAGTTGTTGTAAAAAGTTAACAAACACACCATAACCTAGGCTTTTAGGACTGTATCCATTGAATTCCTACTTGAACCAAAGTTAAGTCATGCTTATCCAGAGTGGAAAACCTAGTATCTTGGCACCATAGGCTCCCCCTTACATTGCACTCACTTCTCGGGGCTACCAAGATCCACTTCCCAAGGGGCATGACTTCCCAAGGGATTGTTGCCTCTACTAAGGATCACGAGAATGTAGGATTTCCTCACGGGCATGGGTGACCCCTTGAGCCAGTGGATAGAAATGATTTTGGCCACTAAAGAATGGTTTTTAGTAAGGGCATTCCATTCGGCAAGTTAATGATAAACTTCCACAGAAGGTCTCCCAGCCCCGAGAACTAGGGTTTGACACACCACAAGCGTACTAGAGGAGAGCTATCACGCAACAATACCGCTGACACAGCTTTAACTATAATCGAGTTTTATATAGCAGCTAGAACATTGACCTGGCTTTGGCCAGTTACCACTCTGAGGTCATCCCCTGGCATACCCAATATCGAGTATCTTGATCCAAGGCAGGCCTCATATAGAAGTTACGCAGATTTCTCATACACCCAAGATCCACGAATGGCAAGGGGAGAGGATACGTCCAATGCAACTCCTAGGGATCTAACACCATAGACACACTAGGCAGAAAAGAAAAAGGTTCTTTTTAAGCACCAAACAAAATGTTATCTAATCTAGGAAATCCACACACATAGTTTTGAAAGGCACACAAAGCCTTCGACAATGTCCTGCAAAGAACACATCAGTAGTTTATTATGATCATATATTCACCCAACGATCGCCACACGCTACAAATAAACCATTAGTAACACAAAATCACTTAATATATGTTCTAGAGAGTGATAGGAACTTGAAATGCAGATTTTGATTGGTGCATGTGCTTACTATGAACCCAAGTGTGCTCTGATAGTGCAAATTGCTCCCTAGAAGGCCAAAATGGCTCTGTACATCCCCAAGTGTGCCTAGATAGTGTAGACTATGTTAATGATGTAGTTGTGGCCCAGTTGGGTGCAGTTGGTAGTTTTAGGGCGCAGTTGGGAAGTCAGGTGCAGGGTGTGGGGAAATGGGTGACTAGTCAAGACCCAGAAACTAAAAATTTTAGAGCTACACTCCCAAGTGTGCCCAAATAGTGCAAACTACATCAATGAAATAGTTAGGGCTCAGATGGGTATAGTTGGTAAGTTGGAAATAGTAGAAGGAGGCTTTGGTGTCTTCTGGGCTCCTAAAACTGATCCTAGGGGTCCCAAGTGCACCCTGACAGAGTAGAGTGCACCCTAGGATAGAAAACTAATAGAATGTATGAAACAACAGCATATAAGAATTTTACTGGACCCCTTGATTAATCTATGTGTGAAAAGGAAGAGTAGATAGTCATTATACCCTTCCAAGTGAGCTCCTTCCTTGAACCTACAAGCACAAACAAGAAAACCCAAGTTAGATATGCATGTTCACGTTGGGTTCACCAAATGTAGGACCACAAAAATGGGTTAAAATGCATAACATACTATGAGCAAATCACAAACTCAATAACCATACATTAGCACCCAATAGTCTACCATGAAAGCCAAACTAAACAAAAGAAAGCAAACATAATCAAAAACTCCCTTTTCCGTTTGTAGCTCCCATGTCCTTCTTTCTTCTCCAAATGATTGTAGCTCCAAAGTTGCCTATAGTGCACACAAAATTGAAGCAAAAGCCTATGATAGTGATAATTCCATGAGAATACTTGAAGTGTGATTTTATGTGACAGAGAGAATGCAAAATGCAAATTAGTAAAGACTCAAAACTCAAAGATTCAAGGATTCAAGACTTAAGCATTCTAGCCCTTGAAATGAGAGGAAGGGTGTCCATTTTATAATTTTCATGTACGGTGAGAGCATTGGATTTGTCACCCATAGACATGCAATGTGGCAAGAGATTCCTATGACGCATATGACGGAATATGCCAAAAGTAGGATTCTATGGCACATGAGAGTCAAATTTGGAAGAGAATCTATGACGCGTCATAAGATTCCTCAACCCACTTAAAGCCAAGAATTTATGACGAATAAGCCAAATAGGGACATGCATAAGAGGTAATAATAATTCCTGTGATGCATATGAAAAAATATGCCAAAAGTAAGATTCTATGACACACGAGAGTCAAATTTGGAAGAGAATCTATGATCCGTCATAAGATTCCTCAACCCACTTAAAGCCAAGAATCTATGACAAATAAGCCAAATAGGGACATGCGTAAGAGGTAATAATATTTGATTATGACAAATCTCAGCCAAGTGTCAAAGGAGAATCCATGAGGTGTCACATCCAAGTGTCATGATGATGAAATATTTTATGGAATATTTGAATTAAAAATCCTTTTATTCCACAAAATAAGAATTAGTAGAAAATGGATTTAATGATGAAAAATGGAACTTAGGAAATTAATAATTTCCATGGTTTGCAGATAATGAATCAATTAATTAATAAAATTAATTAATTGAGGATGATAATTGGGAAGAATAATTAGAAAGAATAGGATTAAATTATGGGTTATTTAATCCTATAGAGAAAATTAGTAGATGATTGGCCAAATTGATTAAATGAATGCGACTGTATCCTTTGATGAAAATGTGACGATGATGGATATCAAATAAGATGATGAAAAGGTAGACCAAAACCATGGTCAAATTAATTTATAGATCGAAATTGATAACATGCCGAGGACACATGACATGAATAAATTGGTATGTAACATTTAACCAACATTGTAAATGCTATAGGATTGAAATTGATTGATAAGGTTTGATCATAATAACACTATCAATATTATTAAAATGGTTGATGATGCCATGACCTGACATTGAAAGCCTCAACAATGTCAAATATTGAATAACATGAATGATACTTTGACCTAGTACTGAGAGCCATGACAGTACTAAGGTCAGATTGATAAGATTGATAAGTTGATAGGTTTCCAAGGCACTGAAAGCGATAGCAATGCCTAGGAGTGGATAAATGATGATTGATTTGGGATGTTTGATATGTTTTGGGTTGATTAGGATCAATTTTGAGTGATTTTGAGTTGATTTGGGGTGATTCCGAGTTGATTTGATATGATTCTGAGTTGATTCGATATGATTCTGAGTTGATATGAAATTGATGCGAAAGGGGATACAAATGACAAAATATGGTCAATCTGGCCAAAAGATCAAAGTTAGTAGAATGAAAAAATGGGACAAATTAGTTTGAAGAAGTGATGAGGTCGTAGATGCGAACCATTTTTGAGCGTCTACACTTAATAACACTTTTAATTTCTTGGAAGGCCATAGTAGGTTCTCCTTCCCAATTGATAGTTGCTTCCTTTTATGAATGTTTTTGAGATTGGTCTGCTAATTTCAGCAAAATAAGTTACAAATCTCCTTAAAAAATTAACTTGCCCAAAGAAAGACTGTATACCTTTAACATTCTTTGGCTTTGGCACTTTATCAATTGCTTCTACTCTTTCAAGGTCTATCTTAACCCACTCCTTTGATACTATATGACTGAGTGACTTTCCCTCTATCACTCTGAAGGTATAGTTCTTTGGGTTCAAGGAGACACCACACTATAAGGCTTTGATTTAAAAAAAAAAATCCTAAGTGCTTGTAGTGATCCTCAGCCTTCTTCAGGTATGCAGTTAGGTCATCCTAATATACAACTATAAACTTGTCAATATATTCTTTAAAAGCTACATCCATAACTCTTTGGAAAGTTATCTCTGCAATGATTAGACCAAAGGTTATTCTTACATATACATAGGTTCCCCAGGGTGTAGTGAAAGTTGTCTTGAATTTCTCTCTCTCATCTACCAAGTCCTAGTTATATCCTAAAAATCCATCTATCATGGACATTAATTCTAAACTAGTAACTTGCTACAACATGGCCTCCCTATTAGGCAATCCATAGTTATCCTTTAAAGATTCAATATTGAGGTTTCTAAAATCAACACATAGCCTAATATCCTTGTTGGCCAAAAATGCCTTCCCACTAAGGATTAATTTCAAATATTTTAACACACCCAATAGTCACAAAATTCAATTCTATATTTTAAAAATCCTAAAGCCATGACAAGATAATATGGTCCCGATCTTACGATAACTCATGTATCAGAGGATTGTAAAATGAATTAAGCAGTTATAAGATGCTATGAGGCTCATATTGGTTAGATGGTTGAGATATTGTAAGCCAAAGAATGGTCTTTCCTGATGTTATGACAGTAGACAATCGTAAGATCATAAGTACTATGAGGATATGTTCTTACACCACGAGGGTCAATGATCATAGGATCGAGTTGACTTCCTACGTTGTCAATGCTACGAAGGGGAAGGTTGATCATATAATAATAAAGCCATAATTTCATAGGCACAAGTGAGAACACCTCCCAAGGTCACAACAAAGGATGGTCAAACCATGATCATAGAATAACAAGGGTTCTTGCCATAACTGGCGATATCATAATGGACTATGATCGTAAGATTGTAAAGGTCAATTTGATTATACCAGGACATCACAAGGAAAAGATAATGGTACCATGACCTTACACCAAGGGTGTTAAGGGTCACCTTTATATCATGAGATCATATGATCTTGTTGCTATCAAAGGATCATAAAGAGAATGAAGGATGGGCTTGATGCTACAAAGTATTGGCAATCGTAAGAGTATAGAAGATAAGGTTATGAATAAAAGGTGATATAAAGGTTTTTTACCATGGCTGAAGCCTATAGGATCATTAATTTTATGTTGACCAAAACATATAAATATTTTCACTCACCAAGCTAGATAGGAGGAACTCCCAACCATTCAGGTAGCAGGAAAGGTACAGAGTGATAGTTGAATATAGTTGACCTTTTCTTTCCATCTAATTTGGCAAGTTGATGATAGGGGAAAAAACACTTTGATGATAGATTTGATCTTTTAGATCTCCTACAACCACTTTCATCATTCCCTAAGCTTGATAAATGAAACAAAACACTCCATCACTGCCCGTTGATCCATTTACTCAGTCAGATGGTTAATGATCACTATTCTTATCATCTTATAGATTATTTGGTGGATAAGTGATCTTCTTGTGTCTAGATTTGTGTTGTGATCAAATCTTTTCTAGTTTTTTAGTAATTATTCTCTGTAAAGTTGTTCAAAGTAGTTGAATTCTATCTTAGGGTGGAAGCTATCTACATTATGCTTGCACTATAAAAGAAAATTTTGTACTCTTTCTTAGGGTAAGATCTTCTCTATTTCTCTCGCATTTCCTTGGCATGCTACTATAAATTCCCCCTTTACTTTTGAATTATATGACATCCTATCTTATCTCCTTCAATAGTTTATGTATAGCACAAGCTTTGTCTACCTATCTTTGATGTACTATGGATATTTATAATCTACATTTTTGTGTCTTTTTTGGCCCGTGAATGATAAGAAGTGAAGCATTTTTTCCTTGTGTCACTCATGTGGTTGTCTAATCTTTGTGTAATTAATAGATTAAAGTAATTCTAAATTCGTATATCTTTGGATTGTCATGATAATGGTATTATGCATGTATGGATAGAGATTGGTTTGAACACCCTATTTTAGTGCATCACCTCTTTAGAATAGATTAGGTAGTTACTTTCATGTATTCCTTCTCCCTTTTCTCTTCAAGAATAGTTTAAGTGCATCCTAATAGTAGAGGAAGTTGGCCTTCTCTGGAGACTCAACCTCATAGTTCAAGTCCCATAGCTTGGATGTTGTTTCCATGTTTCACGAGGTTGTCCTTAGGTAAAAACTTTGGACAAGGGTGTAAGCTTTTGTGGCAACAATCCCCATTCTTTTTTCTAATTGGCACTATTAGACACCCATTCTTTTTTGGATTGCTAGGTACTCCAAATCCAATATCAAGGTGCATAAGATAAAAACAAGCCTAAGGATTAGCTAGGTCCCATATTCAACAAGACTAATCACATCTCTGAACAAACTTCAATAAAGTACACTAGACTCTCTACACTTTAGGCTCTTCAAGGCCAAGGTAGGTGCACCTCAAGGATATGAATGTGATAGGTTATTTGATTCTTTCTTTAGACACTTTCTCACTAATACTTCTTATTTAAAACCTATCCCTTATAGTAGATAATGGTAACAATTTCTTCTTGGATTTGCAATAAACTTTCTTATTACAATAGCTAGTTATAACTAAAAGGAAATCTTTTACAAATAATTGCTAGCTAGCAACTTTAGTTCTTCATTACATAAATGGAAATTTAATTTTTGATTGATATATGTATTTTGCAACCGAATGAATCATCAACTTGAAACTAAAATTAATTGATCAGTCACTTATCCATTTTTATATAGATTCAAAACAAGAAACTTCATACCTATTTAATTGACTTGCAATCAAATTTATCAATAGTGAACTCTAAATCTCATTATCATATCCCTCTCATATACCCAAAACCCTATCACTTACTAAAAGAAATTACTTAATTATTTGAACCAAAAGCAATCAATAAGAGACATACAATTTATCTACATTGCATTAAACTGAAAGAACATTGTTCACTTTAATCCCAAGATCACATATATACAAGAAAGGAGACAAAACTTAGATACACATATATACATAACTTCCTTTCATATTAAATTCTTTGAAAAATAAATACAATGCTAGTATATATTTTATATATAACTTAGAACTTGACAACTTGATCATTCATATGCATTATATTTTTAGGTTTACAAGACTAAATGCATTCATACCATAAACAAAACTGGAAAGACTGTAAATGACATAAAACTGAAAAAATTGCAAACTTCTGACCTCTATGCCACATCTTGCAAATCCTTATCAAGGATTGCAACAAGCTAAAAATGGGAGAAGGACACATGTCAAAACCTTAATGGAAAAGAAAGGTGGAAGGACATGTACAAAAAGTTACAATTAAGACATTCCTCTATGCTTGATCCAAAAATAGGATGTAATTGAAAAGTCAGCAAGTGGTTGTTTATTGTTGAAGCCTTAACTTTAATTCTTTGTCTTCTTATTTCCTCAGTAAGTGACTCCTCAACTACCTCCTATCGGTAGAGACTTAATCTCTCCCACCACTTCCTAAACATAGATCTCCCTCTTGGTGGACCACTTAGTTGATTTAACTTATTCTAAGTCATTTTTGGCTTTAGTCCACCTAGCATATGTTATGGCTTTAGACTCCACTAAAAATTTATTTAAATATATCTCATCCTTGGACAAGGAGTCAATCAAATTTTTGAATGGGGCATCATTGTTGTCTTCAAAAATTGCTACTATAGCCTCTTGGGTCAACACTATACTAAATGAATCAGACTATTCCTATCATTCTCTAAACTTACTAGTTTCATCCATAATTAGTGGAATACAGGGCTCAATTCCCTGAGATAGAACTTTCATTTTTCCTTGTATTATTTGCATTTTTCCAATGATGAAGCCAATTAATTCCTTACCATTTCTAAGCCCTCCTTCACTATAATGATCTTATCAAGAAAATTTGTCTTTTTAGCCATCAACTTAATAAGCCGCTCTAAGAATTGGTTATATGGCCCCCAAATATTGAATGTGGGTGACAGCCATGAAAGTGCTTCATTGCAAAATCACTCAACATCTTGTAAAGAAACAAATAATGTATGATCCTATTGTGATATACTCTTTAAAGTTTCCACCCTATGGGCAATCACTCCTCTAAGGATAGTTTTCCTTGACTCATCACCTTTTTGTGTTAGTGGAGCATCCATGCTTATTCTTCTAGGCTCAGTTTTATCCTTTACCTCCAACTCATTTTTCTATGTTGTTGTCTTTGTTGTGGCCTTGGATGGTTGTATCTAACTATCCTATTCCTTTCTCTATTTTGCAATGGAAATTTGCTCTACATTGTATAGTTTCTCTTTAAGAGATGCAACTTCAATTTTTAATCCCTAGACCTTAGCCTCAAGCTCCTCAATCTTCTACTTGTATACACGGCTATTATTAAGCACATCCTCATATTGCTTCCTAACATCAATGTAATCATGAAAATACTTAGATAGCCTTGTCTCTATCTCCTCTACCTTGGCTTCATTCATAAATGAAAATTATTTTACGGCCTTGGAGACCTTTGTACCTAAGGTACCTTGTAGTGTCCACACTATCATGTTACCCTGATATGTGCTCTACACATCCATTAGTTTGGGCTTGTTTGTTGCAGGAGCCATACTACATACTACTAGAGACTTGGTATCAATGTTGAATCCAGATCCTCTTTGTAGTCCATCAGCACCATATACCTCATATGAAATGGCATTCTCTTGTCTCCTTATTTGGTCAATCATAAATGTTTGTTCCAAATCCCAACCAGGTACTAGCAGCATCCCACTCCTCTGCACTAGATCCCTGGCCTCCTCAAGAGTCATGATTTTACTTTCTGGATCATAGGCATGCAATTTTTCAACCAATTCTTGCTTATGCTCATCAAATTCACTCGGTTTCATCTTCAACACCACCTCACTTTGTTTGATCTTATATAAAGAGCTCTTAAACTTGGTTGATTTGATGAACTTTTCATCTTCTATAAATTATTGGAATTGGATGATCCTATCATCCAATCTTTTCGTTGCTAATTACAAGTTAGTCAATGTATTCTCAACTGCAATGACTCTATCTTGTATGTAGCTTTGTCTCCAGTTAGTTAAGTACTAACTTTTACTTGGTAGGATCTGAAATGTCCTCTGTTCAACTTTCTTAGGGATGTGGATGACTTTTTTCCTCTTGTTTCCCTTAGTGACCCATGATGCCTTGGGGAGTTCACCTTCTTCCATTTCCAAGGACACATCATGTTTAGGGATATCAAGATTGAACCTCTCTTCTTCCCCAAGTGGTTCCTTTGGCATTTGTACCATAATTTTTGCATGGTCAACCACCATCTTTCTTATCCTTTATGGGTGGGGGATATCTAGGTAAAACCCTTTGAAATTGGGATCTAATCTCTTCAGCTCCCTCTCTACCCTTAGCACATCATCAAATTTTGACAACTTATCAAATGACTCCCCCTCAGAAACAATATTGGGAGTGAGGTCTTCATGGGGAAACTCTCTAGTACTAGGAAACACATTGTTCCTTATTTTTATGAGGATATTCCTCATCCAATTATCAGGATCATACATCCTATAAGGGCCAATTGATAGATTGTAATGGTGGAGGAAAGAATGAATTTGATCAAGGGATTCTTTTCTAGTTAAAAAGTACCCCACCCTAAAACACTTACATAAGAATGTGCCTTTATGCACTTTAGGTCCTAGATACTCCCTATTAACCATGAACATCTACCACATGAATTCAATGATGGCCAGTCTAGGGGGAATAAATTTTGGTAATATATGTGAGGGTTGGGGACAACCCAATTATGGTCCAACTCTTTTGTTCTGATGGAGTAAGGTTGGTCTTAAAAGACTCTTCAAGCCCTCGGGTGCCCTGAAATAACCTGGGTCTAACATTTTCATTATAATAGTATTGAAATTATTTTAAAATGAGATTGAATCTTTGTGATGGTAAGAGTTATCCCATACCCATGTCCATAGTTGAACTAGAAACTCTCAATAAACATCATTTGTGCGATCAATGAAGGTTGGGCTTATATACCTCACATTCTTGTATAGGATCAAGTGCATTAGTAATGATTAATGATGAAATTTGAACTTCTCCATTTCTCCACTCTAGGCCAGTCTAGTGTTCTCCTTCATCCTTGCCAGAATATACTCAACATAGTCATATTATCCTCCATGGTAGGAGTCTTGCACATCTCTAGAAATGATGAATTTTGCTCCATATACCATGTCAGTTCCATCTTTACCAACTACCTTGTGGACAGTATAAATAGTTTTTACAAACTAATTCTTGAACTTGTCCAAAGGCATCATCTTCTCCACCTTCTTGGGGTAACCGCCCACCTACTTTAGGTCCATAGGAATATGTTGTAGCATTGATTTCCTTGTGTAGGCTTTGGTGTTTCTCTCAAATTTTATTTGTAGGTCAACCAGGTCTACTGATTCACTCATGGCACTGCCCAATCCAAATGCTTCAATAAAAGAGGCACAGTCCAATGTGCATAGAATAGTTCCATTTCTTCTATGGAATAATTTGGTTGCTGGATTATATGACTTAATTAGGGCCTTTACTAAATCTACATCCAAAAAGACCTCTGGAAAGACTAACTTTTCTAGGTTCTTCTTCAATGGATTGCAAACAAAAATCTTCTTTCCTCTGTTGCCATAGAAATATCTAAAAAGCTCATAACTAGTGACTCCAAGACATGTAGCATCTCTATAAAATACATAGGGGCCCTTGAACTCATGTTCATCTACACAAATGACATTGGTGGATTTTGGGAATAACTTAATCCATTCTTCTACAAACCTATTAGGTTTCTTTTGTCTAGTTTTTCCTCCCCTTGAAGTTGAAGTTTCTACCACCTCCATGTCTAAAGCTTGAATTTCTTCTATTTCCTTGTCAAACATCTTGTAAATAGACTAGAAACTTATGAAAATAGTTCTAACAATAATGATATGTTGATAATGAAAACTTTGCAACTGCACTGAACTATCTAATCTCTACAAATGGTAATAGATTTACTAGATTATGGAATATTTTATGCTAAGCGTACTCTCGTCAACCCTTTTTGTCTATTGCACTATGCATGCTCGAGCTTTAAATTTAGTGCAGTCTTTCATCTTATATGGAATGTCCACATTATTATTCCAGCTCAAGCATCTTGTACTTTACTCAAATTTTATTGGTCATGAGCATTCTGTCATTACTCCAGCTCATAAAATTGAAGTTCACTTTTTCATGTCAAACTAGGGTTTATGACCTCATGACATACTGAAGAAAGAGTCCTTTGTATCATCTTAGGCTTGGAACCTTGGCTCAATAATCTTATGATCATTCAAAATCAAACCATAAGCCTTGAAAATTTCTTCCATGATCTTATGATACACCAGTTACTGTGACATCGAAACTTAACTTTAACTCTCTTGTGATCTCATGAGACATGGTCTATACTCATTGGCATATTATCTTATCTTACTTTCCTTTACCTTACAATCTTACAATCATGTTTAGTGGACCATTTCATAACTTTGGTAGTTACCCTTCAAACCCCTACAATGTTACAAGCATAGCTTCTGCATAGCATCATGTGCTTATTTTTTGTTACTTATGACCTCTTGACCACAGTTAGTAAACTAACTTCATAGCATTAGAGGTTACTTTTAGAAACTATGAGTGACTTACAATGACATGAGATTGGTTATGTTTTCTTTTTCATAGCCTTGGAAGCATCAATTTTCACCTTCAAGATCTCCCACTACAACATTGCTTCATAGCTTTGTAAAGCTTTAATTTTACTTGTGAGATCTTACAATCTACAACTTATCATAGCATCAGAGAACATAACATGCCACATGTCTTAAAACTTATGCAGAAGCACCTTGACCCACCTTGCCTTATCAGTTTTACCTTATGATCTTATGATTATCCCTTTATCGTGCCATCTGACATCCTAAATTTTGCTTCCATGATCCTATGATCATGACCCTTTCTTATCTTCAAAAGTCCTCTTGAAAACCTATACAATGCCTCAATCTTCTCTTTTTCATAACATTAGAACTTAGTACATTACCTTTACACTTTTATGTCTTTGTAATCTTACGATCACCACTTTACCACATGGTCATGAGCCTCCATTTCTTCCTTTATGATCCCACGATTACCTGTTTGTCATAACATCGCACACCTTGGTTTTTTTAAACCTTTCATAAAATACTTAAGATAACACAACACAAGAGGAATCATAAGATCAGAGACCTCAATTTGAACACATGTGATGCTATGACCATATAGTATATCTTAAGATAGGGAAACTCAAACTCTACCCCTACGATCCTCTCCTAACCCTAATATCATAACATTGGGAGAGGGATATTATGAGCTTACGAATAGATGGCTAAACCCTTGGTTGTAAGATCATATCACATGATTGGAATGACATATAATATCCTACTTAGAATAAAACCTAGGGTAAGGAGAAAATGATTGTGGTCTTTAATGAAATTTTTCATGACAAGGGTGAAGACACAACATTAGGATATCACATTATTTCACTAGGGCAAGATTTTCAATACTGAGCTAGGGCATAAATGACCAAGTTAGGTTTTTTTTTTAAGCTGGACATAAAATAAACAAAAAACCCTAACAATACAACTTAGTTTTAAAATATTTTCACAATGAATTTTCAAAATTTTGGCATGATGAAAATAAGGGCTATCATAACTATTGTGGTAGTAAAATCCTTTAATCAAGGTTGATCTAACATTCATATTGTAAATCCTTTAATCAAGGTGACATTCTAATGGAATGATCTAAAGACCTCTAACAAGGCCACTCCTAAGAGGGTGATTAAATCCTTTAATAGAGTCGCACCTAATAGTGTGTTTTGTAACCTTTAACAGGGTTGGCTCTTAACTGAGCTCACTTCAGAAGAGTGAAAGTGGTAGCATGTTACTTGGTAGTTTTTCCCAAATTGAGTTTCTAAATCCTAGTGTCATACTTGTGTGAATGTTATTTCTATGTTGTATGTTATTTATTGCTATTTATTTATATTATTCAACATATACTAAACAAAGAGCTAAGTTTTGGATGAATAAGTTGGATTACTAATGAATTATTATATTGGTCATGTGGATTTATGAGTTTGAATAAGTTGTTTAAAGTTTCTAAAAGTTGAATTGGTACATCGAGACCTGAGGATAACTTATTCACCCCCTTGTTAGTTATTCTAATCATTCTAATAATATATATAGGTACACATTCTTCTGGGGTATTTGAAGGAACGCCTATATTAAGAATAATAGGTTTACCTTATGTATGTCAAATAACATTCTTCATATTCATAAAACAATCAACTAGAGTCAAATGAGTGAAATTTCTATAACTTTAAACTTTGAAAGTGAAGAAATAATTACCAATATGAACATAAGAAGTCAAGAATTTACTAAAGAGAAAAAATTATCAAAATTCATGTATTTAAATATAAGAGTGCATTGAAACTAGCTAATATATACTCTATATGTAAAATACGTCAAGATGCATCAAGGCATTGAATTTTTTTTAATTCATATTAAAGGTGAATGATAAAAAAATTCAATGCCTCAATGCATCTCAGTGTGTTTTACATATAGAGTATATATTAGCTTGTAGCAACCACAACATGCATAGCACATTGAATAATTAATTTGATTATAGTTGAAAGTTAATATTACAATTTATATTATGGTTAGGTTTAGTATTAAAGTTAGTTTTGATTTATTATTATAATTAGGGATACGGCTTAGTGTTAAAGTTAGGTCTACGGTCTTTCTTATAATGGAGTTATTATTAGGGTTAGTGTTATTTTTAGGGCTAGGGTTAGGGTTAGGGTTAGGGTTAGGGCTTACATTAAATTAAAAATTTGTATTTGGGTTAAAAATAAAGTTTTGATCAGTACCAAAAGAAAGGTTGGAATTACTATTAGGGTTAGGATCACAATTATAATCAGGTTAAAGGTAAAGACTTAAATTTGGTCAATGTTATGGTTATGGATTGGCTTAGAGTTAAGGTTAGAATTAAGATTAATATTAGTATTAAAATTAGTATTTATTTTAGTTTTATGATAAAGGCTTTATGTTTTTAGTTATGGTTAGGATTTAAGATTTAGTTAAGGTTATACTTAAAGGGATAATTGGGGGGGGGGGGGGGTTAGGGTTTATGATTTCAATTAGGGTTAAGATTTAGGATTTTATTTAGGGTTATTAATAGAGAGGATTTTATTTAGGGTTATTAATAGAGATAGGATTCAATATTACATTTAATGTTAGGGTTGTATTTATGGTTAAGGTCAAGCTTTCTTATTATGGTTATGATTATGTTTAGGCTTTTTGTCAAAGTTAACATTAGGGTAGGGATTAGGGTTTAATATTAGGATTAGGGTGATGAAACACATGGGATTGAGATTATAATTATGATTGTGATACAAGAATAATTGTGATTGGTTAAAATTTTGAGATTAGGATTAGTGCTAATGTTAGAGTTCAAATAATATTTCACTTATATTTTCCACATCCAGTGAAGAATGCCATTTAATGCTACACATTTTAAAATTATGTTAATGTCATATAGTATAGAAAGGTATGCATAAAATAATGATTAGGGATAGGATTTATACATGATGCTTAGGATTATGCTTATAATTGGGATTCCTTACAAATGAATTTAATGTTTTATATATTTGTGACATGAATATTATAATTAATGTGTGACACATATTTGGCACTTCCATATAAAAGAATCTTTTAACACCACACATATTAGAAATCCATGCATATAAACTTATGGAATTATACTCTACACATCACCTCAATATAGAGTTATGAAAGTATACTATACACATCACCTCAAGAAATAAAATAAAATCACTTTCCTTTTATTATAATATAAGTTAAAAATAAAAATGAAAGACACCTATAAAATGAGTATCAATATTTTTATGAAACATATAAAAATCACATATACAAAAAAAAAGTATGATTTTCAAACTTACATAAATCAAAGGAAAAAGAGATGTTCCACTATAACCATTATTAATAAGTATAAAAAGTCAAGGAATAAATAACTATATGTAAAAGATTTCGTTGTAATGATGTAAGTACATAACATATTCTTCAGTGATCATTATGGTATTACAAAATTTATTTGTCTAATGATCACAATATACTTCTTTCATTATAGATGGAAATGCATCAATTTTAAGAGATGTCTCATGAACTATTTTTGCAACATCCTCCATAATACATATTTCTAGCTCTTCAAGATCATCAATTGTTAGGGTTGTGTGTTCAATTGTTTTAACAATACCTTTGCAATACTTTATAACTAATCTTGCACATTTTTCAATATCAAATTCAAAAAAAGTATTTGAGTTTGCAGAGGCATTTGGGCTTCAACAATTATTTCTAATTTGTTTTCTGAAGCATCCATAGTTTAAATTCTAATTTGCAACATAGAAAAAATAGAAAAGATAAGTATCACAATGAATTATGAGAGTAAAATTATAAATAATTCAGATAAATAAGAATTAAAATAAACAATGTTTAATAATACATGTTATGAAAGAAATATTAAAAACACTTAGAATAAGGGATTAATTTACTTACTATGGTGAATTTTTATCAAAATAATTTGAAATAACAAACAAAATATAAAATTATAAGGAAATGATGCTACATGGATAAATTTCAACTTATTAGTTTGAAATAGTTATTCATGAATATGTCCATTTTTTAAATCAAACTATATAGATAGAATAGCATATTAAAATTATTTTTTAAAAAATTAACATTTAATAAGCTTATTCTCATGTGAAATATCTTAGCTTAAAAAAACCTAAAATATATAAATACATTAAAAAAAAAATACAAATTTTGTCATTCAAATAACTAACTTTTATGAAACAATGTATTTGATTTACTAATCTTATATAAAATAAATAAATAAACATATAGATTTTATCACCAAGCATTTGGATTGAGAGAGAAAATATGACGATATTGTTCATTATTTTGATAAGTACAAACCAAAAAAATGTATTGACAATATCTATTATGTATCAAACAAACAATAAAAATGTGTTGACAAAATGCATGATGTATCAAATAACTTCTAATATTCCCAATCTTCTTTGTTATTCTTTTCTTCTAGCAACTTGTTATCCTATCTTCATTTTTTCATATCCCTCATATGTGAAGGGTGGCATAATTCTTATTCCTTTCAAAGATTTGATGTGTGATATTTCCACAAATTAGAGACCGCTTCTTTTAGTGACACCTATATCAATAGTAGCTTTTTGTAGTGTTAGCCCTTGTGACTTGTGGATAGTTAAAGCCCAGACCAATCTCAATGGAATCTATTTTGTGTTGCCCCTATAAATTGCAGGAATTGGAACTCTGTAAGGATCATGATCATTGAAAGGAATTATAGAGTAACTATCAAAATCCACAAGTACATATGATGGTGGTAAAGGTGTTACACTTCTAGGTCTATATACAATACTTCAAACAAATCCTAATGCTAAATTGACAAGACCAGCTTCAATCCATAGGTTTTAAGTTAGCACTACCCTTGCATATTTTCTAAGTAATAGTTTCATGTCCAACTCATCACTTCCATCTCCATCCATAGGAGTGCATGTTGTTTTAATAGTGATGCTTTGTGTAATATAGTTTCATGATAATGATAGTAGTATTTTATTATTATAATTATACATGTTATTGTTTGTTGAAAATATATGAACACTATTTCAAAAACTCCTCATTTTCTATACTACTCATGTTTGTATTGCATCTTGACATAAGTATCATACAATCCTCTATTGTGGAGTTTGAATCCCTTATATTTGATAGAAGAAAACAAAATCTTTCTTTCTCATTGCTTTGTCTATCTTGTTTGAAGATATGATTTAAAGTAACTATAGTTTGGAATTCTTGTCATAGTAGCTTTGCATGTCATCTACTTTCATATATTGGTCTATCACTGACTGGAGGCAATAGTGCAAAATATCCAACCATTATCATAGATATCCCTCAAAAAATAATAAAAATATGTTATATCAAATAATATTTACTTTAGAGTCAATATTTTAATAGAAATGAATAAAGTAAATTAAATTGAAAATATCTTACTCTAAGAAATTCAAACAATAAACACACCTCCATAAAATTTATGGCTATTTTATGAAAATGCATGTCAAACATGAGAATCTATGTTTTGGATTAACCTCTCTTTGAGGAAGATCATTTCATATGTATTTATATGAGATAATTCCTCTTGGAAATATACAAGTCTCATTCATTGTAGCTCAATGAATTCCTTTGTAGGTATTCTTAACTTAGAATGGATCGTTGATGCTCCGATGTTGAATATTGCAATACCCATCAATACAAGTAGAAGGAGAGGAGAGCACTATAGAAAAAAAGCATTTTGTAATGCTTGATTGATTGCACCAATCAATTATGACTTGCCTATTCAAGTTGTTCCCTGAATTATCATATGTAAAGGTGGTGCACCTTGACATGTATGATAGTGTGATAGTATAATGTTAGCTTCTTTATTTTGTTTCTCACTAATTTTACCATAGTCCATACATTGTGGTGTCTATTGTGGTTCCACAACATGAACCCCATCTTCAACTTCAAAGATGCAAACCCCCTTATTTTTTTGATTTCCTTGCATCTTTTAGCTCCTTGATCTATTAGATCACAGTCTTTTCTAAGAGACCTTGATGGTCAAGAGGCTCCTGGTCATGTCAAGTAGGTTTTTGGGTTAGTATTGTTAATTTCATGTTGTGTTGAATTCCAATTTTTTGTCTAAGTGTTTTATTTTGCATCTTTCACTTTTCATTCCTAGAGCATGATGGTGACCCTCGAGATCTACTAGACCCAACATGTATTCATGATTTAGATCATAAATAGGTTAATTTTCTTTTAT
Organism: Cupressus sempervirens; assembly: GCA_028749045.1. Taxonomy (NCBI): domain Eukaryota; kingdom Viridiplantae; phylum Streptophyta; class Pinopsida; order Cupressales; family Cupressaceae; genus Cupressus; species Cupressus sempervirens. The sequence continues at coordinate 173,669,524 of CM053788.1, read as the reverse complement.
TACTTTTTTATTTTCAATAAAACATTGTTGATAATTGCATTACATGTGCTAATTCAACACACACATCTTCAAAAGTTGAGGTTCAAGAAGTAGGCGTTCGAGTCCATGCCAATATTGGACTATTAGGAGGGCATAAATCATCAAAATGATTAGAAATAAGTACACAAGAGTGCTCCCAAATTCCATATGAGAAAAAACCAAAAAAAAAAATTCAAATCTAGGAATTTTGAATTTTTTGCAAAGTTCTTCACCTTTTGCAAGTGCACACCTTTGAATTCTTAGAGATGCACAAGTTCAAGATCTCCAAGGTGTGTAGGTGTGTGAAAGGGCCCAAATCATTAAAAAATGTTAGAAATAAATACATAGAAGTATTTCAAGACCCTTTGTTAGCAAAACTCAGAAACCATTTTCAAATCTAGGAAATTTGATTTTTTGGGACGTGCGCAAGTCCCCAAGGTGCACAAGTGCGTAGGTGCACAATTTTGAAAGTTTTGAAGATGCATAAGTGCAAGATTTCCAAGATGCACATATATGAAAGTTTTCAATTTTAAATTTCTAGAGATGTGCACATCCAAGAAGTCACACTTCAAGTTGAAGTTCTAAGGAGTACCCAAGAAGTCACACTTACAGTCAAAGTCAAAGATATTGAATATTGCTAGATGTTATACAAGAGAAGAAATGAATAATATAATTGATTGATTGATAATATATAATCTGGTAATAAGGTCGTCTTATCTATGTATGAAGATATGCATGGAAGAACACACATCCAACTATTAGAAGTGGATAAGTGTTATAGTGTGGCTAGGTTAGAGATTTTTTTATAACAACTGTGAAAGGCAACTATGCTTAGTGGAAATAGATGAGGAAGATGTTAGACACATTTTTAAAACTGAGGAGACATTGAGGGAGTTGGATTCTAAGTTGGATGATTTTGCAAAAGTAAGACAAGATGTTTGTGATTTCCATAAGGAAGTAGGGAAAATTATGAAGATTTAGAGTTGATGAATCCTCGAGAAATAACTTCTTCCATCCAAAATTTTAAAGAAGCACATCTAAACATCATTTGGTCAAAGGTCAAAAAGAACTAAATGTTGGAAGCTGAAAAATGTGGTCTTAAAGAAATCCTACTAGTTTTGGTCCTCCACCCCTGAAGATGTGTAGGTGCAAGTTTCAAGTTTTGGTAGAAGTGAATTTTGTCCCCAATCTATGTAGGTGTGCATTTTTAAGTTTTGGTGGAAGTGAAATTTGGGCTCCAAATGTGTGCAAGTGTGAGGGTGTGTTGATTTCTAAACACTTCAAGTTGTGTTGGTAGTTAACTGCTAGGTCCAGTTTTGAGGCATTTTCATGCACCAAAAAATGCATTTTTGTGCTTTTGATAGAAGTTTAACTCATAGAGACACACAAATAAGGCTGAGTTTACAACTTTAGAAGTCCCATAGACTCCCAAATCATCTAATTTATTCTTTCTTCTTGTGTGGATTAGTAATATTTCAATGCTTCTTAAAGCTTCAACCAACATTGCCTTGACATTTCAGAAGGAATAGCATATAAAAGAAGGTCTTTTGAAAGAATTTATGGGTAACATATCAAGGAATTTGAAGTGTCTTAGAGAAGGTCAGAATCCAAACATCCTTTTGCTTCCTAGCTATTGTTGCCTCCATCAAGAGAGTTATTCTAAGTAGGAATGCGCTAATTGTCAAGAAGTAGTATCTAATGTGTTAGCACATATGGGTCAACTTCCTGAAATTTCTAAAAATATTTGATTTTCTACAAGTTTTGGTGTTGTGGAAATGATAGAAAATTTAGAGGATGCAAAAAATTGTGAAGTTCCAAAAAATTATGGAGTTACAGAAATTTCAAAGTTGCAGAAACTAATGAAAATGCAAAAAATGTTGAGGTTGCTGAAATTTCTGAATTAGGAAGTAGTCAAGAAGAAGATACCAATGGTTCCTATAGGGATATTGGTCCCTCATTGGATAATGATAAGATACCTCCCTCAAAATAAGATATTTCATCAGAGAAGATGGAAAAGGCTCTTAATTTGGTTTCATGCTTGAGTAAAGAAATGTCCAAGTGTGAATATTCCCTAAACATATCAAAGCTTGCAATAGAAAGCTCATGTAGAATTCATCCATTTGGGTTCCATTCATAAGTAAGTTGTCATGAGTCCCTATTAGCTTGGGATATCGCCATCAAAGGTAAGTATGACCTTCAACATGCTTCCTTGAGATATGAGGGAGAAATTGCCTTGATTGATGATATTAATGAACCTTGCAATTTAAACATGGGCTTATGATTGAGTTTTCTAGTCCCAAAGAGCCTCAATGTGAAAATTCATTGTTTATGGCTAATGATGGTGATAATAAGGATCATAAATGTAGTTTTATATCTTTTGGGTCTTATTTTGATAGCTATATTACACCATTGATGCATGTGTTTCCATGTGCCCATGGAGTTGTGTACCATAAGGTAAGACCACCATAAGGACAAATTGCAATGTTTGAGTGTAGCCCTATGGTGGGGGACTCGCTAAATCAGGTGATATCATTCTATTATCCCTCTTAGTTTGATGACTTTCAATGTGAATATGATGTGAAAGGTAAAAAAAGGTGTTTGTGGATTATTCATGACCATGGAGAGTACCACAACTTTTGATTTTGTGTGATTTGTGCCCAGAATTTGAACCAAGATTGTCCAAATTTTATTTTTTTGAGTATAAAGACAAGTCAACATTTTTTTGAACTATATGGGGTGGGTTATTACTACTGCACATAATGATAAATCTACTAAAAACTAACTTGTGTTCATATTGTTCATGGTTTTTGTATATAAGTTTTTGTTCCTTTTCTTTTGAGTCGAATTAGGTAGGTGTTAGTTTTATTTGAGTCAATTTTGTATACATTTTTCATCTTTTTTTTTTTACTCTTTGAGTCAAGGAGTCAATGTGTTTTGTTGGGGTTGTTCCCAAGATATGGTATATCCCAACTAGTTCTGAGTTTTAGAAGAGGTATTTTTAGTTAAGGCACTCAAGGGATAAATCTTGCAAGAAACTACATATAGGTATCATGAAAGGAAGTGTGGGTATTTGGTTATCAAACTCAAATCCAAAATTGATTATTCTCACCACTCTACACATCTAAGAGTGATATGAAGATTTGTCAATCCAGGTGAGAAGTCTTTGAGATTCATCCAAGTTGATTGGTATGAGTAATGGTGGTTTTTAGATCCTCTCCATGTTTCTTCTTGGCATGTGAGTTTCCCAAAATTTGAAAAAAAAGGAGAGGAATGTAAATAACAAGAGTTAAAGGAGGTAAAGAAATCAAGAAAGTTCAAATGCTCTAGTAGCACACTCTAAGTGTTGCATGAGAAATTCAAAAAGCATAAGAAAAGATTATGCAAGGTAGTACAGTCTAATCATTGCCTCATATACACAAAAGGTTTAAAGAGAAATCAAATAGAAAATGTGTGAGAACTCTCAAATTATAAATATTACAAAAAAAGGAGAGCTAAAAGATTACTCATTAAAAGAGCCCTAAGAATGGATTTTCACATTTAGCCAAGGTTTATAGAAAAAGGTTTCTTGAATATTATACAAGATCTTTCTTTTTGGTGAAGATTAATCTATGTTATTTCTTACTTATGGTTACTTGAGCCTAAGAATCGAAAGGAGTTAAGAAATTATGCACACATTGAATATGAAAATTGAAGTTTTAGATTGATAGCTAAGATACTCTATAACCTCTTATGGAATTAGTGTTAATTTTATTGCTTGACTAAGTCTAAGGGTGGTTGTTGATAAAGAAATGTCTTTGTCATTTCTTCCTTTTGTAGGAGCTATTTGTAGTGGTTCCACAACACAAACACCATCTTCAACTTCAAAGATGGGGACCCCCCCTACCTTTTTATTTCCTTGCATCTTTTAGCTCCTTGATCTATTAGATCATAGTCTCTTTTGAGAGATTTTGATGGTCAAGAGGCTTCAAGTCATGTTAGGTAGGTTTTTGGGTCAATTTTGATCATTTCATTTTGTGTTGAGTTCCCACTTTTTGTCTAAGCATTTTGTTTTGTATCTTTCACTTTTCATTCCTAGAGCATGATGGTAACCCTTGGGATCTACTAGAACCAACATGGATTCATGATTTAGATCCTAACTAGGTAAATTTTCTTTGATTAGTTTTATGTTTTCAATAAAATAATGTTGATAATTGCATTGCATGTGTACATTTAACACACACATCTTTAAAAGTTGAGGTTAAATATGTTGGAAATATTAGATAGGCAAGATTACTGAGAGGGGAGGGGTGAATTAGGAACCAATAAAACTTTGACTTCACCAATTAGTCCTTCAATAATATTTTGATCTAATTACATGCATGAAAGAATGAAAGAAATAAACATTCATAGCAATTTGACACAAGATATGGTGACCCAAAAACCTTCCAAATAGAAAGTAAAACTGGGGTGAGGATGATACCCACAAGCTTTAGTACTACAGTATAAATTTGGTCAGTTAAGGCTTATAATTGATTGCTTCTAATGATATGCCCTGTTAGGAGCAATAAGGACTACTAGGTCCACCTCGTTAAAGGATTTACAAAAGATACAATCAAGTATGCACTCGGTAAAGAGATTTGACAAAGACTATTAAGTCTACCCTATTAAAGGATTTAGCTGATACAACTATTAGGATGAACTAGTAGCTGATCTCTAATCTATAACTCTAATTTTCTAGTTGAGATTCCTTTGAAATGTGAAGATCACCTTTTTGTGATAGATAAATATTTGTTGTCCCTTATATTTCTTGTAGTCTTCTCAATTCACACTTCTGCTCATGATATTCACATCATACATAGTTACATGTCATATTTGGATGTGATACAATTCATTACATATATACGAATTCAAATTACAAATCAAAAAAGTTGGCTACAACATAGATTTCCATTAAGATCACAAAGTTGACCCAACTACTGGCACTTAGGTTCTAAAGAAAAACTTGGTGAGGTTCTAATACTTGGCAACCATTTTCAACACTCAGCATCATCATGCACTCAATAGACGTAGAAGCTTGGTTCATACTAATCACTTCCAAGTAGCTTGAACTTGGTCAGCACTTGTGTGACTCATTGAATGTTGTGAAACTTGACATATAAACTGAATCACTTGGTTGAAACAATGTGGCTCAGTCAACACTAATACTATAAGCTCAGTATAAATTGAATCACTTGGTTGACACTCCTTGGCTCAGTCAACACTAGATTCACAATACGTACACTACGAGCTTAGTAGATACTAGAGAACACAGTTGACATTGTGCAACTTGGTTAATCTAGTGAAGCTTGGTTAGCACTGTCATTGATCAACTTGGTAGATACTGCTCAACATGAACTAATTGTAGATTTTGAAACTGGGTAGCAACTATATATACATTGCTTGGCTTGGTAATAATTGTAGCACTTGATTAATACTACAAACTAAAAGATAAGCTCAATAACAGCTTAATCAATTGACTAAGTGTGAGTCACTAATAAAAAAACTTGACCTTAATGTCAGGCATTAGTGACAAAAACACTTATCAATCCAAAACTGAATACTCAAAATTTTTAGGTCAAAACATTCTTGTTATCTCCATCCTATGTCTTTAACTTGATAACATACTCTATTTTTTAGATATTTCAAAATTTCTTTTGTAAAGGATGTTTTATGATCTATACATGTATTTGTATAATACTATGTTGCTCCCTCGTACATATATCACATATATATTATACTTCTCCCCAATACATATATCACATATATATTATACTTCTCCCCAATACTCTTTATATATACATACATTTTATATTATATTTTTCCCCCTTTTTGACATAAATGCCAAAGGTGTATACTACATGGTAATACCAAAATGTGACAAGAAATCATAATGTACCTTCAAAATAAATGCTACTATCTTGTCCCAAATTTTTTGTAACCCCTTTCTTGCATGTAATACAATTTGTGCTTTTGTTGATAACTCCATCATGTGATCAACTATGGAGAAGTTATTGTCATGGATGAGTGTCTTGGCATATGCAATGTGTTTCTACAATGCATTCATGTTTGGAAGAATCATGCCTTGGATGTCTTAGTGTGGCCCTAATCCTGGCTTCTTCCCTTAATAATTATGCTTACAAACTTGTCAGATATCTAATCTTTGAATAGTGAGTAGAACTATAGCTTGGGTCAAGTGGCTACTAGTGTGCACTTGCCTTCAAGTCTTCATCTATCTTAGATAATTTCTCTTTTATTCCCTAGGTGAAGATAGATGTATCACACAGCTTACTAAATAATGAAGTTACATTATTTGTAGATGTCTCCAATGAACTGAGAATAGTAGACAATTCTACTTGATGTATTGCAATTTTATGTGCTACTTGTTCCAATACCTTGTTCTAAAATTTCCTTTTTGCTCTTAGAAGCAATTTATCTTGTCCATTTAGATCTTCATTGAATTTTTTGACAACTTCTACTAATTGAGTCAAAATAGGTTGTGAGCTATCAACCTCAATACTGAGTGTATCTACAAATATGTTCTTTACATCTTCAAAACACTTGGTTTTCTTTGCTTTTCTCTTCTCCAAGCTTCCATTTCTTAGCTCTATTTTGCAATAATTCTCCCATGATGTTTATTTGATCAAGATTCAGAGTAGAGATATCCCAATTCGGGATAACTATGTCCTCATCTAGATCAATTTCTTCTTGTTTACCTTTAACCTTATTTGAAACTTTAGTACTTAGCTAAGACTTGTTATCAACTATCATTTTACTTGCTACTAACACATTTGGAATTGTACCAATAGTAGAAATAGAGGGGCTAGGAAAAAAAAAGTAGATATTGCACTAACAGTAGAAATACCTTGTTGTTGTATAGCCAAATCTGATAATGGAGGCACTTATTGCTTGGTAGATGAAGTGTTGATCACTTTAGTCAACATGGTACTTAGCTTAACAGTTGCAAAGATTGGTTGGGTGCTTATTGTTTCAGTGTTTGCCACAACCAACTTAGTAGAAGCTTTCTTAGAGCTTGATGGCATTAAAGCTTTGCTCAATGAATGAGGAAATGAGGCCATTATTGTTGTTGCAATCTTTTTGAGGTCAGTTTCCTCAATACTCTAAATCTCAAGGAGATTCTCCTCTATATATTTTCTTTCTTTCTCCTCATCATCTAGATTTACATCTTTTGTTTCTACATATTCTTCATCATCATTATCATCATCTTTCTTGACATCTTCATCATCTTTGTCACTAACATGAACAACAAAATCACCTGGTTGATGAAGTTTGTAAATAATTTTCTATTTAGTTGTAGCTATATTCACCACATTTTTAATGTCATTTACCAATATCATGCATGTGTTGAATTTAAGAGTGAGCTTTTCTTCATTTTTCTTTAAGGATTCTTTCACCTCTTTATCACTAAGACTCAACATGAGTTGCCTTAGAGTTTGTTCAAATATATCTTTTGTAGTCTTCTTAGCATGCTCCCATCTAGGCTTGATCACTTGCATAATCTCATTGGGAATTTTTTGTACAAGTTGATTAGGAGAGTATTTTCATTTGCCTAATTTTTTCATCAATATGTCTTCAACTTTCTTTTTCTCATCCACATTCCTTGTTTCATATCTAAGGGATTTGAGGTTTTCCATCCCAGCTCCTCCTTCTATTTCCTTGAATATTTCTTGAAATATAGGTGGAATCCTTTTGAAAATAATTTCATCAGCATCCTCCTCACCAAACTTCAATTTCTTCCTTGATCTTGATATCCTTCTTGTGAATATTATTGTGGATGACTTAGTAGGTTTGGTTATGATAACCTTACCTTTCTTCCTTATAGGCTCTTCTTCCTTAGACTTTGTTTCTTTAGCTTCATCCTCTGCTTCATCTTATTCCACATCATCTCCTTTTCCTTTAGTCAATAGGAGAGTAGAACTTTCTTGCCTTAATTTTTCTATCCTCTTCTTTCCTTTGTTAACTACTTAAGGAAGCTTAATTTCAAGCTCTATCCTCACCTTGGCTTCTTCATAAGTACCAAAATATGGTGCCTTGGGATCCACGGGTTCATTTAGTAATGCCTCAATGGTGTCCTCTATCTCATCAATGTTAACCTCATATCTTAGAGGCTTAACCCACACCACTCTAGGTCTGACTACTTGAATGTACACTTTGTCACGATCTACCATGAAAAAAATATTATCCTTGTAGTCTTCTACAAGTTTATTTGGTATTCTATATCTATTATTCATATTTTCCTTGAATGAATCAAAATAGTTGTCCATGATACTAACAAATATTTCACCAATCTCTGTTATATATTCATTAATCTGATACAAAACTTGTACATCTTTTCTCCATTCAATTGAGCCTTTAGAATGGAAGAATTTTTGCACATAGAAGAATAAAAAAGTTAGGAGTGAACCAAACTTACATGGATTTTTTTTGGAAGTTTTGATGCTCTCCATGTTCTTGTTGAACTGATTCATCATTAACTCGGAAAGGTAAAAGGGCATGTTGTTCTTCACTACCTTGAGAGCCAGATCAACTACCTCACATGACATACTATTTAGATGACTAGAGTTGTAGATCTTATGAGCTATCACATGAATTCCAAAAATTAGTTCCATGTTTGTGACATTGCTGATCTTCATTCCTCTTCCATCCCACTTGGCAAGAATTTTATTTTCCAATTCTACCTAACTTAGGGTTTTGGTAGTCTTGGATTTGTTCAATAGTAGGGGCCTTGTAATTCTATGAATCATTTTCTTTGTGATTTGAATAGGCTACTCCAACCATAACTGCCCATTGTGTACATGGTTGAGGATAAACCTTATCCATTTTATTTCAAAATCTCGAGGCATATGCAGAATGTGTGTTAAATCGTTGGTCTCCAAATATTGATGCTCGGGTTTCAACACACCATTCACACATAACTTTTCCAAAGTCTCATCCATCTCTAGGGTTCCAAGTTCTTGTATCAACTAGAAAAAACATGAATGGATATTTTTAATGAGTAATATCTTGGAAAAAATCTATGATTGAGCTCTAGTTGGGTCAAGTACTTCTACAATTGTCGAACTCAACTTGAAGTCTGGTGCCTTGAAATCAATTCCTTGAACCAACATCTCAGATCCTTTCCTGGTTTTGTTGTTGGAAGATGCCATGCTCAGTAGGGTTTATAAAAATATGAAAATCTTCAACAAAAAACACACAAATCACTTGGAAGCATATAAATTGACCTTTGCAAATAGCTCTCAAAAATTCACAGTGAAAAATGAACTTGATTTCAATCCTTTTAACAAATTTCCATTTTTCAAATGCCATAAATTCTTGGTACTTTCACTCATTTGATGATAGACTATCTTCCACTCAGTTCAATCTTAGTGCTCAATAGAGGCATTCATAGCTCGATTAACTTATCATTACTCAGTGTCCACATAATGTTTTAGTGTATCCTGACCTTTCTCGATAAGGTCTTGCGACCTGACCTAGCTCAATAAGGTCTTGAATTTTTGCAATCACTCTATGATCCCTTTGCATCTTGAATGTTGATATGGATCTCTTCTTTTTTTTTGCTAGAACTGATGTGAGATTTCTAATTCAAAGTCTCAGTTCCAGTTATTCTATAGGAATTTGGGTTGAGATGCTTGAGTCACCCAACTCTTGAATGACATCTACTTCATGACTCAAACTTACATTCTCAGAAGATTTTGGAATCTAGTACTAGTTCATCTACTTTCTAATATTATCAGCTTTGTATTTCTTTTCATCTTCAACTCTTGCAGTGTTCATATAGTTCTTGGGAAGATGTCCAAGCTCTATACAAATAAAACATCTTGTCTATTTTCCTCATGTGATGTTTCACACAATTTGCTCCAATGTGCCGAAATTCTCCATAGCACTGGCATCTACACCATGTGTTGTAGTACCATTCAAATATTGCTTTTACAATCTATTTTGATGGATTTAATATCTTGGTTTTGCATTTAGAAGATTTGTGTCCTTATTTCTTGCAATTGTGATATTTACCTTCAAACTTGAATTTCTCCTAACATTCACTTGCTCTATGACCATGCTTATTTCAATTGTAACACTTCCCATTGAATTTTACTTTGCCATTACTCCAACATTTGTTTGATGTTTGACCTAACTTACCATAATGATTGCAAGTAGGTCTTTGATTCTTTTGAGCTCCTCACTTGGATGATTCACCTTCTTTTGTGTATCCTATTTCTACTTTTCCTTTGTGTTTGTACTGAATTTTCTCATTCAATTGATTCATGCTTTCTTGAGTTTTCAAAATTCTTTTATTTTTTTTCTTTTTTAGTCTTTAGATCATTCTACATTCTTTCATTCTCTAATCTTAGATTCATCATTTCTTCATTTGCATTAGTAAGCTGATCAATGAAGTCTACCTACTAAAGAGATAGATGCTAAATTTAATTTTTCTTTTTTTCTATCTCTTCTTTGGCTTTGTCTTTTTCTTTCATGACTTAACTTAGTCTTCTTGACTAGATTTTTTGTTCTCTTTTTAGCTTTCTAACTTCTTCTTGAAGATTGGAATTCTTTTCTAAGAGGTCTTTGATTACCTCATCAGCTTCATCTGAATTTATTTTTGGATAGATATCTTCAATTATTTCTTCAATGTAGAGATTGTCATTCATTTGTATTGCAATATCTTTTCTTATTTTCAATGATTGATAGATTTTCTACCTTGCTTTCTTTAGTTGACCAATGGCTAATTTCAAATCCAAATTTTCATTGTCAATAGCCTTATCTAGCCTAAATACTTCCATTGCCTCTGATCTTTCCTCAAGTTGCTAAATTTCTTCTCTGAGAACCACAAATGCTCTAATACCAATTGTTGGAGATATTAGATAGACAAGGTTACCTAGAGGGGAGGGGTGAATCAAGAACCAATAAAACTTTTACTTACTTCACCAATTAGTCCTTCATTAATATGTTGATCTAATTGCATGCATCAAAGAATGAAAGTAAATAAGCATTCATAGCAATTTGACACACAATATGGTGACCCAGAAACCTTCCAAATAGAAAGTAAAACTAGGGTGGGGATGATAGTACTGCAATATAAAGTTGGCTAGTTAAGGCTTACAATTGATCACTTATGATGATCTACCCTATTATGAGCAATAAGGACTATTAGGTCCACCTTGTTAAAGGATTTCTAGAAAACATACAATGAAGTATGCACTCGGTAAAGAGATTTGGAAAAGATTGTTAAGTCTACCCTATTAAAAGATTTAGCTATTACACCTATTCAAATGAACCAGTGGCTGATCTCTGATCTGTAACTCTGACTTGCTAGTTGAGATTCCTTTGAAATGTGAAGATCACCTTGTTATGATAGATAAATCTTTTTTTTCCCTTATACTACTTGTAGCCTTCTCAATTCACACTTCTACTCATGATATCCACATCATACATACTTACATTTCATATTTGGATGTGATACAATTCATTACATATATACCAATCCAAATTACAACTCCACAAAGTCAGCTATAGCATAGATTTCCATTAAGACCACAAAATTGGCTCAACTGTTGGCACTCGAGTTCTGAAGACAAACATGGTGAGGTTATGATACTTGAAAACCATTTTCAACACTTGACATCATCATGCACTTGGTAGAAATAGAAGCTCAGCTTATACTAATCACTTCCAAGTAGCCTAAACTCGGTCAGCACTTGCATGACTCGGTGAACACTATGCAACTTGACATATAAACTAAATCACTTGGTTGATGATCCATGGCTTGGTCAACACTAACACTATGAGCTCGATATAAATTGAATCACTTAGTTGACACTCCTTGGCTCAGTCAACACTAGATTCACATCACTAACACTGTGAGCTTGGTAGATACTAGAGAACATGGTTGACACTATACAACTCAATTAATATTGTAAAGCTCTATTAGCACTGTCACTGATCAACTCGGTAGATACTACTCAGTGTGAATTGAATGTAGATTCTGAAACTTGGTAGCAACTATATATAGACTGCTTGGCTAGGTAGTAATTGTAGCACTCAGTTAATACTATAAACTAAAAGATAAGCTCAGTAATAGTTTAACCAATTGACTAAGTGTGAGTCACTAATAAACAAAATTGAACTTAATGTCAACAAAAAATGTATAAGGAGTTCAAGTCCATGCCAATGTTGGACTATAAGGAGGGCATATATCATCAAAAGGATAAAAAATAAGCACACAAGACTTCTCCCAAACCCCATATGAGGAAAAAGCATAAACTATTTTAAAATCTGGGAGCTTTAATTTTTTGGCAAAGTTGTACACCTTGCGCAGGTCCCCAAGGTGTGTAGGTGTGCAAGTGTGTAGGTGCATAATTTTGAATTCTTAAAGATGCACAAGTGCAAGATCTCCAAGGTGCACAGGTGCGCAAATGGGCCTAAATCATCAAAAAGATTAGAAATAAATATGTAGAAGTTCTCCAAGACCCTATCTAAGAAAAACCCAAAAATCATTTTCAAATCTTGGAACTTTGATTTTTTCAAACTTATGCACCTTGCGCAGGTCCCCAAGGTGTGCAAGTGTGCAAGTGCCCAATTTTTCAAGTTTTGAAGATGCATAAGTGCAAGGTCTTAAAGGTGAGCATGTGCAGAAGTGTAATGCCCCACCAAGGAATCCAAAAGAAATTAACCTAATATATCACTAAGTTTGTTATTTTTAAATATTAAAACAACAAGAGATAACATAGCAAAAGCAATAACTCACATACATATAAACAATCCATAAATAAATTACATCTCTTAAGGGTTCCATGAGGTTGAATCACATAAATTAGTTTCATTTATTCTTATATGATACATAGCAAAATCCACATCATAGAATAACCATAAGTACGAGTCAAATGAAATAATATACAATTACATAAGATGCCACATGGCATAACCAGAATGCATAATCATCCTTGTACAAGTCATAGGGTATGAAAACCTCAAAGAATATACATCATGAATAAATACAATATCTCATAATATCTCCACTAATCAAGTACAATACAATGGAATATAACCATTGAACATAAACACAAGATCAGAAGAATAGAACCACTGCACAAGCACATCCAACAACAACATCTAGTTGTTGGATCTCAAAAGTATAAGAAACACTACCACCTGACCTCATGGAACCTAAATGGCCTACTCCCATCATGCTAAGGAATAATCTCAAGTCCCAAATAGAAAAAAAATCCAACAATCATAACCACTATCTAGGTCAAGGAAATCCTAATAGAAATCTATCTCAAAGGTACCAAGAGATGAGTAACATCTAAACCCAGAGGCAACAAAGACACGTAGGAAACCTACTATGCATGCGGGAAAGTGTCATCACATGAGCCAACTCTAAGGTTACCCTAGCAGCCTCTCTAGACTTCGGTCCCTTGGTGACTTTATGTGGCATTAGTATCCTTTCATAGAGACAAGGCATACTAATGAGGCAATATCACAACCAAGCATCCTTTCTACTCTCATCCTAGCCTAGGCAAGGTAAAACATTGACTCTTGTTAATTCATTTTAACCCATTTAATGAAATGTTATCACTTATTAATACAACTTATAATGGGTTACCTAAGTAGCCTCTTTAGGACTCTGACCTCTATTGCAAGCCACTTCCCAGCATACACATAGATAACCTACCCTAAGCTCATAAAAATCACAATATTCACCTCAGTCCTATAAAATCAACTAAAAATTACCAAAAGATAATTAATAAAAAACCTCATAGGTTACTCCAAGAAAATCACATTGTTTACCTCAGTCCTATACAAGCAATTGGAAAGAAGTACCAAATAATTGATCAAAAACATCATCACAGAATTATGTGAATGCATCACAACGGTTGAGAATAAAATATTGTGACCAACTAATAGACATAACATCATCATAGATCAAACACCTCCCAAGCCTTTGGTCTACATACCTAAACTAATCAACATATTAAGTTAAACCCAACCCCAACACATAAATAAATGATACATCTCATCAAGTATGAACAAGTGTAGTTTCATAAATCATTTGGTTTGAACCATAAAATTTTGATTAACGAAAAAAAAATAGCTTGTAGGCTTTAAGAGTCACAACATTAGTGTACTACCTTATGGCGATACTTGTTGCTACCGTAGCAGGTTGTCATGTGGACTGCACAAGTAGTCGTAGGGTGGGGTTGGGGATGTGGTGGCCCCCACCCCTCTTCAAACATTTATTAATTTTTTTAAATTTCCCTTTTTTATAAATTACATTTTTTTAATGAAATATAATTTCTAATTTTTAATGTTTTTCCAGCATACATATGATAGGGAAAATAATTACAAACAATCAAATTTATCTAATTAAAATCTAGTTTTTGTTTTCCAAACCCTATCCCGATCTTAATTTCTAAAAACAATCCAATTTTCCAATATGAATTTTCAATTGATTTCTCTTAGAGATAATTCAATAATGAATAACAAAATTTCTCAAACAAGGGTTTGAACCAAAATCAATCTCTAAAAACAAGATCTACAATCAAACACGAAGCAAACAGAGAAAATTCAAAGAGAAATTACTATGATAATCTCAACAAGGATCCTACCTCAATTTGATGCTAACCAGAGGAATGCTAGAAGGTTGCAAGAATTCTTGTCTCTCGAAACCCTTTCTAGAAATTTGCTCTTCCAAGCCTTTGTATGGAGAAATGAGCTCTAATTTCTTAATCAAGAGCTTTCTCCTTTAAGGTTTCAATTTTGCAAATATTTTAATTTATTTTAACTTCATGTGCAAACTTTTGGCATTTTAATTAAAATAAACTTTATTTAATTTATTCTCTCTTGCATTTATTAAATAATAAGATGTATTTTAAGAGTATATTTATTAATTTAACTAATAATAATATTTATAGTTCATTATTAAAATGAAACTGCTAAATAAATTATTATTAAATTAAATAAATATAATTACGCCAAATATGGAACTTTCATTAAATTTTTATTTCTCAATTAATTAACTATAATTTAAAATTAATTTTTTCTTTATAAATTTTTTATTAAATTAAATTATTTAATATTATCTTTATTTGATTTAATTATAACTGAAAGTCATAATAGACCCACAAATTGAACAATAGAAAACCCATCTAGAAGATAAAGTATAGATTCAAACTCAAGGGTCAAAATCTCGAATTCATGTTAGTGGACAAATTCAGAAGGGGTAAACAACTTAGATACTTGTCCTACTTTCTAGAAAAATTGGCTATGGTTAGGATTTGGACTCAAGAACTATCTCCCCTCTTTACCATTGAGATACTATGATAGGGCACACTCATCCTGGCAATTCAAGGAAGTTGATTCCCGATACATATAATCTGCATAAAAGTCAAACATGTGCATATGCATATACATACATACATACATATATACATACATATATATAAACTAAATAGGAAATGGCAAGGAGTGATGCATCGTGTAGATCCTCACTAGTAGGTGACTATGACTCCCTCCCTCAACCACATCAAAAATGTCAAACATACAAGTACACCATACAAATGTAAGTATGTGGTAAGTAACCATAGAAAACTATATATAGATCATACATCTAACTATCATCATGAAACAACTAAAACCACTATATGAATATACAAAGCATCATTATCAAAAGAATAAACATGAAGACATGAAATAACCGAGTATCAAGTAGCTCATCAAATATGTAAACTAAGTATGAAATAGCATCCAATCAAATCAGGTAACTAAGTAGCACTAACACAACCATAAAACCTAGCTTAAAAGAATTCAACAAAATAACATGAAAAGTAAACTAGGGGTAGGCATTACAAAAAGTTTACAATTTTAAAGTTTTGGAGATGTGCACATCAAATAAGTCACACTTCAAGTTCAAGTTCCAAGGAGTACCCAAGAAGTCACACTTCATAGATTTGCACTCAGAAGTCAAAGATACTGAATGTTGTTAGATGTTATACAAGAGAAGAGCTAGATGAGATCAATGATTGGATTGATAATATACAAGTTGTGAATAAGGTTATGTTATCTATGTATGAAGATATCTAGGATATGAAGGGAAGAACACATGCCTAACTATTAGAAGTGGATAAGTACTATAGTGTGGCCAACTTGAAGATTAGTTATGACAACTCCAAAAGATAACTATGCTTAGTGGAAATAGTTGTACAATAATTATGAGTATCATTTGAAGAAGTTTCCTTTGAGGAAGATGTCAAACACATTTTTAAAACCAAGGAGGCACTAAGGGAGTTGGACTCTAATTTGGATGATTTTGCAGAAGTAAGATAAGAAGTTCACGATTTCCATAGGAAAGTGAGGGCACAGTATGAAGCTTTAGACTTGTTGAATCCTCAAGAAATCACTTGTGTCATTCAAAATTTTAAAGAGGTACATCTAAACATCATTTTGGTAAAAGGTCAATAAGACATAGATGTTGGAAACTAGAAATTATGGACTTAGCTACTTTTGGTCCTATCACCCCTAAAGGTGTGTAGGTGTGCAAGTGTGCAGGTGCAAGTTTGACATTTTTGTAGAAGTGGATTTTGTCCCCAAGGTGCATACATGTGCATTTTGAAGTTTTGGTGGAAGTGAAATTTGGTCTCCAAAGGTGTGCAAATACGAGGGTGCACTAATTTTTTAACACTTCCAATTTCATTTACAATTAACTGTCAGATCTAGTTTTGAGGTGTTTTCATGCACCAAAAATGCACTTTTGCACTTTTGATGACAATTTAACTAGTAGAGACACACAGAGAAGGCCAAGTTTGCAATTTTAGACGTTCAAGAGACTCCTAGATCATCTAAATTCTTCTTTATTCTTATCTCCTTCAACCATGTTAGTTCAAAGTGGTTGTAAAGGCTCTTGCATCATTTAATATATAAAATAAAGAATGTAAGCCTACTTAGCACCTAGTTAGGAGTCTATTTGTACATAATTTTATTTAAATTAGCATTTTTAGCATGTTTTTTGCAAGGAAAAAGTCTTAGACCAAAATTTTCATGAAGGATAGAGTTTTTTATAAATACAGAGATGTAATATGTATTCAAGGCCAATATTTTGATGCAATAAAGTATTTTTTTGGTGCTCTCATTTTGTGTACAGTGTTTCTTGCTGGAATGTGTTTTCCTTATGAATTGTATGTTTGTGAATAGCGATGGAGCCAATGGGTGTATTGTGTTTAATGTTTGTGCGATCTTCTAGTTTTGGTGTTTATCATTTACTAAGAAATTCATCTATTGTGATGAATTAGAGAAAGGATCACCTTCAACTTCTTACGTAACAATTTGTCTCATGTACATACACTTTCCATGGCTATATGATTTGATGAATTATGAATCATCTTACAATTTTCATTATTTCCTTTGATGGTTGCATCGATGGAGTTAAGGACACATTTCTCCTAATTTAATTTGTTTATTCTTGATGTCTTTTAAATATTTAATTTGCAGATGCATTGTTGATTTGACTTATATCCATTAGAAATTTCATTTTCAGCACTTTCCTTTAAGTTCTTGTTACCCTAAATTTTTTATTTTCTTTTGAACATGTGGTTAGACATATAGTTGCATCATTAAAATTTGCATTCATCAATAAATCTAAAAATATAAAAAAAAAGTACATCAGTTCATGGTCACTTTTCTTCATGTTTTTTGTAGGATCTATAGATACCAGCAAAGACCTTGTGAACATTCACATTTATCTTCAATTGAGCTACCTAGTAGGTTGAAAAACAACCATCCAAAAACTTGGAGTTAGTTAACTGATAATATTTTCAAGAGAGAACTTTGTAAGGATTTATGTCATTGTCACCATGTAAAATGATTGCTCAATAGTATCCCATCATGGATAAGACAACTCGCATTTATCATCAAGCTAATGAAATTTATAACTTATTTTAAAATTCTCAAGACTAATTTATTTTTCAGTCAATATCTCTTCTCCTCAATACATCTATCTTTGAAACTTGCATAATTTGAGCATGGTGAAGTCTAGAAAAAAACTCCCATCCATTCTCTATAGTAGTGCCTTGGGCATTATCATTATCTTTAGATTATGAATTAGACTCATTTTTAGTATTATCTAAATCTTCTCTTCTTTCAAGGCATCATGGATTATATTTGAAGTACCCCATGTTGCAAGTATAAATTCATCATTGTTACCAATATCTTTGTGAATGTCACAAAAAAGTTTATAAAGCAATAATTCTAAAAATAAAAAATGAATCCATTTTTATGAATGACATGCATGAACTGAGTAAAATCTAGGAAAGACCCTTAGAATAGCTAATTTTTTTCTTGGACTCCATTTATCATCACCTCTCTTTTCCTTGTTATGTATCCATGATTTTGCAACATCAATAAGGCATTAAACCTCCATAAATTGTGGCCTATAATTCTAAGCATCGATGAAAGATATTGTATGTTCCTCATTTTCTTCATCAACATTTAGGTCTACTCTTTTGAATATTTCCTTGGAAGCATTTAAGTTGAAAAATACTCTACTACTCTACATCAACGGAAGATCTAATAGAATATGACTTGTTTCTTGTGCCCCAATATCCCTTTCTATCAATGTTTAATGAGAAATTGTCTATAAGCTTTTGATGTTAAATCATCTAGATTTTCTACATTTGCTAGTCAAAATAACATCTGATAGTATATCTATGAACTTATTTCAACTTTGGATGCATACTTTTCAATATATTAAATCCTCTACATGTTTAGACATAACAGGTCACCAATCAATATTTGCTCTCCAGAGTTGTAGTATGTAATGATTATATGAGTTAACTTTGTAATCATTTCTGAATGGCTCAAGTATATTCTCCCCAATCTCTAAATCTTTATATAGTCTAGATCCTTCTAAATTTAGTGGCCATGGTGCATTATACCTATATTTTATTAACATGTTAGTTTGATAAATATAATGATATAGAATCAAAGAACATGTTAATGATTGAAATGAATTGAATTAATTAGGAAGCACACTTACCTACAAACCAATTTCTCCCTCTTTTTGTGTAGAAATGAACCTTCTTTACACATTGTGTGTCTTTGTACAATATTTAAAATCTTGTCATAGTCAGTGTTGAAATCACTTTCAACCAATTGTCTGGTACTTTTTAAACATGGGTGTAGACTAAAATTTTGATATACCTGAAACATATATTTAGATCAAATTGAATATCATAATTTTTTATTTTAAAGTGATTATATTAAAGATAAGGTTTAATTGTCCAACTTCCTATTATCATACCTATATATTTTAGAGGTGTGTATCTCTCCTGGAGTTGCATGCGTGAACCAAATTATGGAGATATGATGCAATATAGTAAAATAGATCTTGATCATTCCAATCAATAGTATTTATTTTTTGTGTTCCTTTTAACTATATAAAATCATAGACATGTGTAGATCTCCTATGTAGAAGAGGTGAATATTAAAATGAAAATTTAGTAGAAGAGGTGAATATTTTTCTTCTATTAGAAGGAAAATAGAAAATTGTTAGAAAACAACAAATAAATGCATGTCACAATCATATTTGTCTTAAAATAAAGACTTATAAAAATCAAATAGATTTTTAATTATATACATTATACCACACACTTCTATTATCTAATATTACACACAACTCCTATTCTTTACTCATTATTCACAATTAAAATTTGATTTTTATTAAAGATATATATACACAACTCCAAAAATAGTCATCATACACTTTATCATTATTCTCAATGCAATGTACAATAGTTCCATCAAAATATTTGATAATACAGAACCTAAACATCTATAAACTAATAATTATATTTAATTATATTTAAGATCCTCTCAATATTCTATCATGTTAATATGCATTTATTTTCGAATACACCAAGCTTAGGTAAATTTATCTAGTAAGTAGAATGGTATATTCTACTTAATAATCCTTTTGTGTGTCTCATATAGTTCTACTTAAAGTTAGGATTGAATTTGAAAGTATAAATGATTTATACCAAATCTTATACTACTTATTGATGGAAAAGAAAGCAACCTAAAGAATGAAATCTTTAGAAAGAAGTTTGAATCTTGTCTCATTGTAAAAGGTGATGTTGATGTATTTTCATGGATGAGGAATACAAATATTATTGAGGAAAGATTTGTGTTTTTATTTGTATTTGTGTTTTGTACCCCTTTATTAGTCCCTACCTTTGTAAAAAGGCAAGGAACTTATGTTTTTATTTACCCTCCCATAATTAATTTATGCCAAAAATCGAATGCATGATTTGATACTTTTTAAAGTTTGATTTAAAAAATCAATTATAGCATACAAATTTTGAATTTCTAATTGGTCGAAGGATAATTTCCTAGGATTTATTAGTATTTTCGTCAATAGAAATTTAGGAAATTAAAAGGCAATGTTGGCAGAGGTTATTTAATATTTTCAGACGACGTGAACAAGTTTTTGGCCCACCAAGGAATTTCTCAATCCGTATTTAGAAAAAAATTAGGATCTCTATTGTTGGGTTTAAAATAAAGCCAATGAAAAAATGTCCTTGACAAATTTGATCTCCACATGTAAGCACAGATGTGAATGGAGACATTAAATTAGAAAAATATACATAAGATATTAAGTGGCCTCTTCCATATACCATAAAGTATTTTTATGAGTCAAGAAAATTTAAATCTGTTTCCCCATAATCAGATTTTCTTTACGAAAAGAAGGGGAACATAATCAGGAGACATAATAATTATATTTAGGCTCTAACTATAAATATTTATAATATTTTATATATTTTTATTCTTTTTTTTTAAGGGAAGAATATTTTATTAAAAAATTGGAGGATAAGCTCTCAAAAGCATACAATTAAATTTAGTTATTGGAATATCAAATTACGTCTTAACCTTTTATAATATGAACAAAATATTTAAGGTGTTTCACATTTGATAAAGAGGTTATATATGTATGGTTCTTAAATTACAATGTTTCTTAAAGGTTTTGCAAATGGGATAGCAATCTAAAAAATTTCATTTTGTGCATAAGTACAATTAATTCAACCAACATTATTTTATTATCTTATTCTAATTTACTAATCAAAACATAATAAAAATGATATATAAAATAAAAAATGAATAGATTAGTAAATATAAATAATTTTAGTTAAAAAATACTCTAACTAAAATATATATTTCAAAAGGATCAAAAATTATAACTACAATTAAACATTGTATTTCAAAAACAAAATTTGTTATAAAAAATCACTTATTGATTTAAAGATGATTTGAAAAAAAAGGGTGAAGCCTTGTTATTATTATTATTAAGTTAATTAGATAATCTCATAAAAAAAATTAAATTAAATGAACACGCTAAAATGTCAAAAGGCAGGGACTCCATCTCTAAAGAGCTGTTGTTTTCATAAATGAATAAAAATGAGTATATGGTTGAAATAAGTCCACAAAAAGTATATGGAAGGTGAAAGATAAAAAAAATTTCATATTAAAAATAAATATTCTTTAAAGATAAAATGATCATTATGATGATTAATAAGTATTTCTTTTTTAAAAGTAGATTAATGTTATAGATAAATAAAATATAGGGAAAAAAAGAAAAAATATTTCAAGAAATTATTTAGAATTATATTGGAAAAGGGAAAGGAAAAAGGGAGTAAAGTGTCTAAGATAAAATATAATATTACATAAATAAAATAAATGATTTAGAATGATATGGTTTTTTTAAAAGTATCAAATTTAAGATTGTGATTTGAATAATAAACATAAATATAGTGAATCTACATTAGCAAAAAAATGAAAATTGATATCAAATATTTGCACATGGAGACCACCAAAGTTCTAGTGCAAGAAAAAAAATATAACAAGAAAATTTATGGGAAGCTATTGATACGAAAAAATAATCACATACTTTCAATAAATGTAAGGGATGAGGGTAGAATTACTTAATCATATTTTTCATATTTTAAGCAATTATAAGAAAAATAAGCTACCTTATAATTAATTTACACTAATTAACTTATAACCAACATTAATAACTAAACCTAAACTAATTTGAGCTAATAAATATGAAAAAGTACCAAAATATCATTTAGCTCTTGGTCAATTTAGAGGCATCCCATGAAGGGGAATTGGTTATGTGGCTTGTTTGATGAGTAGCTTAAAATTTTGATATTGTATTTAAACTAATATAGTTACATTAGATATGTAGTAAACATCTAAATATACTTGGGACGAGGTTATGAACTTAGTTAGTTATTGGAAACTGTGTTTGTTTATCCTTCATTTAAACACCCTTCAGTTCTGTGAATTTCCCCCATAGATCCTTTTAAGAAAAATTGTGGCATATTCTAATCAACATCTATAGGATTTATTTTATGTGAGAGGAACAATAAAAATTTCTTGATAGTAAAGGAAAACCCTTTATTGATTCATAATGATTAGGTAAATAGAAGACACAATATGTAAATTCCTATTGCAGTATTCTTGAATGATAATTTAGAAATATGAGTAATGCTCTTACTACTATTTTTTGTATGCTCTAAATTGACTCTTAGATGAGATTTCTTGATTATGCTTGATGAGCTCTAATATCTTAGATTTTTTCCTAAAACACTAGATCTTAAATACTTAATCAAAATATTTGGTTTGTAAGTCAAAAAGTGACAATAATAACCTATATAAAAGAGTTAGCTTGAGAAGGAAGAACGATATTTATTCAATTTAGAGGATAAATTTGTAGCATATTATGGGTGATAAATAATAGGGTTCAAGATTATATTTTCTTATGGGAAAATAAGAATAATTTTAGCTCTTCAACATTTATTATTCACATGGAAAAATTGAATGTTAAATAAAAAGGTAAAATGGTATGGTGCATATTTTATTTGAGCTATATTTTATCCCTCATGTGGTGTATATATTCAATTTACATGAATTGTGAATGGTAAATTGAGATGAAGACAATAATTGAAATGAGTAGATAAATTCAAAAGGATATGTGTGTGGACAATGCCTTACACTTTAATTTGTATTCTTGGTATAACCACATATTTAAACTTGCCCAAACAAGATAAGTATTGGCATATCTAGGAAAGTATCTGTCAACACTTGGGACACTATTGAAACACTTTTTATTTTGTCATTGATGTCAAGTATACATTATTCTCTTAGTTACCTAACAAGATTTTTAGTTAATGAATGTATACTTAGAGAAAATTGCTAAGTATGGATGAATGTGATAGTTTATAGGCAGATACTTTGGATCGATATGAGAAGATTCTTAAGATTTTTCTATTATGCAAATAGGATAGGATTTTATAGGGTATGAATAATGCTAACCAATTATCATAGGTTATTGTGATGAGGTGTGATGGATTTTTGATACTCTATGTACTGATAGGAGTATCTTATGTTGAGATAGAGGTTTATTAGATTGATCAATAAATTTATGAGATCAATGATCCAATTAGTTTGATGGTAGAGATGATAGTACACTATCATGTATATCTCTAGCAAATGTTGGCATGAAGAATTAGCCATTATATGATTTGGATTTTACACACTACATGTTGGATACAATTGAGGTATTATTTTTGTCTTATGATCTAGTATATAAAATTGAGTTTTTAAGTAATTTGGAGAGTGATGAAAAGAAATGTGATTTGCAAACTTGATGATATGTTGTTGACATACTAAATGTGTAAAAAGGCAGATTTATATGGTCAATTTGATTAGATTGCACTAATAGGGAATTGTTCAAGCATAACGTGATGCTATTATCCAATTCAATTTTTTGAATTTTTGTCCATCTAGGTTTGTAGCCATGATATTGTAATCAGTTGGCTTGTAACCCTCTCATTTTGTCATCGAGAAGTGTGCTCTAGATTGTAAGCCTAAATGCTTATGCATTCACCCTTTTTTTAATTAAAACATTTTGTATCATTGTGAAAAGTGTACACTTACTTTGTAAGACCGTTTATCCCTCCCTAGTGTGGTTTGGTACATTGGGACCTCCTATTGTATTTAATCACTTAACTCAAGGTCATTTTCACCCTCCCAAATGTGTTTAGAACCTTGGGATGAAACCATTTTTTAGGCACATAGATGTGGTTCCTCATTTGTTCTTCCAATATTTAAGATTAGGATTTAAGTGCATTCTCGACTAATTTTACTACATATGTAATCATTATTCCTCTAGTCAATGACATTCCTTAGACCTAGGACCACCTTACCATGGAGTATGTACCTTTGAGTTGGCCTCTACCCTAGATAAGGTCTATGGTAAATCTTTACCCTTGAGGTAAGGTCTGAGGTTGACCTTTACCTAGGAGACCAATTTTCATTGGCTCTAATGTCTAATGCAAAGTGGTATATTTTCTCCCACTTTATACAATCAACTGTTTCTAGCTTGATCACAAAATGGTATAGAAGGAGATTTTCTCACTTCATTTGATCATCCATTATTTATGTTATTAATCTACACTCAATAAAGAAATAAAGTGTGTTCAATGGATATTCCAAGAAAGCAATCAATGCATCCATTTCCATCTTTCAAGTATTCAAGACTACATCATCTGTCATGCAATTCTTCTCCTAGAATTGTCTTCTTTCTTCATTGGAGACAATGGATTCATTCATTAAGGAGGAGATTATACTTTTATGGATTCATCAATTCATCATTACGGTGAATTAAAAGTGACCACATCCATGATGTTTTGTCTTACATGATTTATTTTTGGTTTTTGTGTTGAGTCGAGGTTGTTGCATTAACATACTTGATCATATATCAAATGTAATTACATCAACATTACTACAATATTTTGCATTGTCACATATACTTCTCCTACATTGTTAGTGTTCCTTTATAAATCTCTATTTTAATGTAAGGTTTATTCTTCAACTAAGGCTTTACCAAGGAAATCCCCTCTCCACCAACAAAATCCTCTTTTTCTTGTGTGTGGATATAGGTTTCAGAGTTGTGGATTTGGGATTGTGAAGCAAGAGTTTTATTTTCTATTGGAGCTTTGAATTTTAGACAATTAGTGCAGAGTAGGTCCAATTCAACTTCCTAGGTCCACGTCAACCTCATCCTTGACCCTTCCTAAATGAGATTTGACCCTAAATTTATCCTAGACCATCTAGTTCAACCTTGACCTAGGACCTTTAGATTTAGAGGGTTCATAGTTTTAGTCTTGAGAGTCCAGATTCAACTTGGTTTATGTTTATATTATTCTATGAGAATCCATTTTCATGTTGGTATCTTAGTAAGCATATCTCTCTCTTTTGTCATTTATTAACATTACTTTTATCAGATTTTATTACTTTACAATTGGTTCTCTTAGAAAAAAGAAGAATAAAACCCAAGGAACCTTTATAACAAGGGGATTATGCATCGGTATTTCCCCTTTGTACCAACTATATTTCCCTTCTGAAGGTATCTTGGTCATCCTCCTCTATTTATAGTTGGGTGTGTCCTATTTTACCTCAATACACCTTTAACAGTGTTAATTACTTCCACAAAGTAATACGTTTTGGTTTCATCCTCACCTTGGTTTTACATAAGTTGTGTTTCCATGCTAAAATAATTAGGTCATGAGTTCTTGGATGTTTACTTTATAGTTTTGAAATTCATTTTTTATTGCTATTATTTTATAGTTGTGCAATCATTTTAAAGTATTTTAAAAATTTAGAACACCAGTTCACCCGCTCTCATGTTCTTTAATCATAACAATTGGTATTACAGCTATGTGCCTGAGAGAAAGGATAATTGCTTGAGAAAGTTCCTAATGGTTGAACTAGGGTGATGTAGGAGCATCCTAGGTGTAAGGGAAATCTTGCATTACCCAAAAATATTAATATTTCTAGTTTTATAGTTTTTTTTTTCAATAAGGGTTATTCCAGTACAGAGTTTCTATTTGGGGGAGACTACTAAGTCTAGTAAGTTGGTATTATGCGGTCAAATTGTTCTAATCTCATATGTGGAGGTTCATCTTTGACATATCAGCCTACAAGATGAGTTTTATTGTCATATCATATGTATTGGTGCAATTATTGCAGATTTTTGGTATGAATTTTGGTTATCCAAACTTCAGGTCTGTCAATGAAGGTTTAAATGGCTCCAAAACAAGGCAAAACCTTAACAAATCAATTCTTGCATGATTGTATCTTATTTATCACTAGTCAAGAATTTTGGAATGGGGTTATAATAGCCCATTGGGTCAAAAATTTTCTAGTTATGGTCTCTAGAAGTGGACCCATCCAAAAATGTAATTTGTAAATCATCTTGAGTTGAGCATATGTAATAAAGTGAGATGAAATGATATAATGATAGGAATAGGTCTAAGGTGTAGTTAGATGGCGCACATTAAGATATTCTCTACCCATAAAAAGATTAACTCGCTTTAGTTACTACAAGATATTTTGTTAATAGACCAACCTACCATTTTAGGCTTGCTTCACTAGATTGCAACTTCTTTCTAGGCCTCCCTATGACTTAACTTGTCTTGCAAGGGTTGGAGGCTCTTCCTAAAGTGTTTTGGATAGGATTACATCCATTTTTACCATTTCATTCATCAACTTGATGCAAGAGCATCCTAGGTGTAAGAGCAATCTTGCATCACCCAAAAATATTTTTATTTTCAGCCTTTTCTATTTTAATAATGACTAGTAGACAAGGGGGTTGTTATTTCTAGGAACTTGCTATTTTTAGTAAGTTTGTCATATGAACTCGGAATGTTCTCATTTTCTACATGAAGGTTCATTTCATATTTATAAGCCTACCATAAAAATAAAATTTCTCCAACTTAATTATCAGAGAAGTTATTGTGGAATTTCGATTGAAAAAATTGGAGAAAAATCTTTAGGCTTAACAATGGAGGCCTTAGAGTGCCCAGATGATGTCCAAAAACTCGGCAGAAGGGTGCTTGCATAATTTCATGCCTGTGGATTAGGAGTTGGCATTTTTGAAAAGTGGTTATAATAGTCAATTGGAGCAACGGTTTGAGAGCTATGGCCTTCCAAAGTTGGGCTACTCAAAATTTCTAAAATAATTTGTCAAAGATGTATTTAGCTGACTCTATATGTATTGTTAGGGTCGATCGGCCCTAGGTATTAAGTTTGAGCATCGAGAACCTTCCCAGGTAGCATAAAATTTCTATTTAAGAAAGGCCCGAACATTGTCTAGAACAACTTTGGGTGGTAGTTTGCAGCTTAGTCTTGAAGATTACTGTAACAAAGGTACCCATGTGGTAATGCATATCATACTTGTGAATTCTGTAATTCCACATTTGTAGCGATAATAAGAAGTCCATATTTAGTTCTTTCATTTGTTATAGTTTCTTTGTTTTTGTTATGGGTTTATGGTTTTAAGGGGAGCACCCTTCATCACAACTCCTATACAATCTCTTCAAAACAAGAGAAAACTCCTTCTAGGCCTAATAGCCCTCCTATTGGACTAAATCTTGGTTTGTGTTAAAATTTTCTTAACAAGGCTCCAAGCTAATCCTAGTTTAGGATACCATTTTTAAAGACCTTCAATATTCCTGAGGTCTTGGTTTTCCAAGATACACTATATGCCCTAACCCAAGTTTCAAGGGTTTGCTAGGGTTTGACAACACTTCATGATAGTCGTAGATATATCTGATCAGATTTCAACTTTGGTAGCTCATGACTTTGAAAAGTATGTAAGTATTTTTAAGGATGCTCATATTTTCTCTTATGATGTTTCTTATTTTTAATGAAGTCACTTCCCCAAAGTTTGATGTGGAAAAGGATATGAATTCAGAACTATCTTTGTCAAACTTTGGAGGTATATATGATAGTACCTCAAATGTCTATGCACATGATAAGTTGTTAAATGTGAGGGATGTTATTGAAGGGAAATTTGGTACTGATTCAAATTTTTCTCATGTTTGTGATAGTGCTGCAATAATTTTTTATGTTTCATGTGATGAAGAAGAAAATACTAAAGGTTGTCAATCTAACTATGGATTTTCTTTATATGTTAATAAATCTTGCAATGATAAGTTGAAGGTTCCGTCTAATAGTTTTTTAGATGGAGACCATGATTATGACCAACTTAGCTTGCATTAGCATTTTTAGGATAGGTTTTCAGACTTGATGACTAATTAGTTGTTTGAATGTGAAGGAGTTTCAAAAAATGATAAATCTGATTGGATAAGTAATAGGACTACAAATAACAAGGGATCATATTTCACATACACTTCGCATCCAAGTATTCAAGGTGAGTTGGAAATTTGTTATGAACATAACTCAAAAGAGTATGAGCACTTTTTGTTTCCAATCGATAGCATGCATGAGTCTTTTGATATTGAAGACTCTCAGCTTGATTTTGGAATTCAAGAGCATGCTAACCCATGTTTTCATGGTGAGCATTATGTTGAGAATATTCCTAATATGCACTATGAAAGTAAGGAAAGTTATTTTGTTTCACCTAATCTGCTAATGAGCAATTCTAATGTGTGAGGTGAAATTAATGGAAGTAATATTTATAGCTTGCCTTGGGAAGATGTAAGCGATAATCAAGTTTTTGACAGAGGTAAGAGGTTTTGAAATTTTTATGGCCTGGGCCATTCTATATAGTTAGAATATGTTTCCCTATTTTCAATAAGTTGTTCATGAGGAATTTTGTTGTCAGGTGTGTGGTCTAGTTCCTCTAGTGATTTTGAATCCTTTCCATGTCTGCAAGGGACATACATCCCCAAATAGAGCCACTGTTGGCCTAATTTTTCACCCTTCAAATTTGGAAAATCCATTATGAAAATACTTGAATTGTGTTGCACTATTAGGGTTTTGTGTTTCATTTTATTTTTAGTTTCTAGAAAAAGCCCTAACCTAGTTATTTTTCCCTAGCCCAGTGTTGAAAATCTTTCCCTGAGAAAATTTTTTTGTTACCCTAAGGTCATATCTTTACCCTTGTCATGAAAAGATTCATTAAAATTTGTAGTCTTTCTTACCCTTACCCTAGGTTTTATTTAAAGAATGGGAAATTATATACCATTTTCAAATTATATGTTATGATCTTACGATCAAGGGTTTAGGCATCTAGTCGTAAGGTTGAAATTTTCCTCTCCCGATGTTATGATATAAGGGTTAGTGGATGGTCGTAAGGGTAAATTTTAAGTCTCTCAATCTTAAGATGTGTTATACGATCATAGCATTGCAAGGGTCCAAATTGAATTTTTTGATCTTATGATTCCTCTTTTTTTGTATCATCTTAAGTGTTTGTTGTAAAGGTTTTAAAGTCAGGTTTTGATGTTACGATACACAATGTGCCATGGGATCGTAAAACCATAAATGAGGGCTTTCAACCATGCAATAAATGGTGATCGTAAGATCACAAGAACATAAAAAATGTGAGGATAATGTGTCAAGTTTTAATCCTATGACAAGAGGCAGATCGAGACATCGTAAAGGTTTTCAATGAGATTGTCAAAGATATGAAAGGGTCATTATTGTAGGATCGTGGAAGCAGATTTTGGGTTGTCTGATGGCATGATAAATTCACAATCATAAGACCACAAGGATCAAACAATAAATCAAGGTGGGGCCAGGAACATTTTCTTAAGTTTTAAGGACACATGGCAAGTCAAAGTCAAAATGCTACAACAAGTTCGCAATCTGGTGATCGTAAAAGAAGAAATAAGGACTTGATCATACAGAGTGGTGTATGTTGTAAGATCGTAGGGGTATAAAATGCCAAGGTTAATTCAAGTCTATGATGTTACAACACACAGTGTGTTGTGAGATCTCAAAAGCAAAATTGGAGGCTTATGATGCAACAAAAGGTGGTGATCATAAGATCATGAGGACAAAAAGTGCAAAGGTAATATGTTGAGTTTTGATCTTACAATACAAAGGGGAGTCATGACATCGTAAAGATTCTTCAACAGGGTTACGATGGCATGATAAAGACATGATTGGAAGATCATAAGGTAAATGATAAAGCAAGGTGGCAGTTTAGTGTCAAAGTAAGTTGGTGTAAGGGAGGTTCTTGATTGGTTAAAAGAATGGATAAAGGTCACAAAGTTATGCTTTTGTGTGAGTCATTAATCAAATAAAGATCTATGGTTGTCTCTTACCTATATTTTGAATATTATCGAAAGATAGCCAAAGTGGGGATATGACAAGCCGATGTGTGGAAATTGGTGGGACATATTTCAACCTGGACCACAAAAGGAAAGATGTCAGAGTGAGTTGGCATATGGGCAAAGTTTGATTGGTTGAGGATTTTGACTTGAATGGTA
Source organism: Cupressus sempervirens (assembly GCA_028749045.1). NCBI lineage: Eukaryota > Viridiplantae > Streptophyta > Pinopsida > Cupressales > Cupressaceae > Cupressus > Cupressus sempervirens. The sequence continues at coordinate 173,639,186 of CM053788.1, read as the reverse complement.
GAACTATGGCTTTGTAAGTATGACCTGATCTTTACAAATCAATGATTGTTGTGTTCTAGGAAATTAAAGTTACAAGGTTTTTAACTAAAGCAAGGATATGACAACGTGACACATGGAAAGAGGTTTGAGGTGTGCACATGGTCACGTGACAATGAAGGCATGTAAAATTATAAGTTGTGAGCTTGCAAAGTGGTCAAGATAGTTAGTGATTACAGCTTTCACATCTTCATAGGTCAAGTATAGCAATTAAGGTTTCAGGTTGTGAACTTGCAAGACAATGAAAATGTTAAAGAAATAGCTAGCACAACATTACATGTCATGTGTTGTAGTTAAGTGGGTTACCTTTGAGGTTTCAAAATAGTGTATCTACCCATCACATGATCACTGTAATTAGAAAGATGAAATGAAACCTGGTTGCGAAGCTATAAAGTAAGGAAAAAAGAGGCGATTCACACCATCATAGTAAAAGCATAGCAGTTAAACAAATGAGATACAATGGTGTGAAGCAAGAAATCACGTGTTCACAAGGTTTAACCTGCAGTTAAGAAATGGAGTCATGAATTTGTGAAAGATGGTTCGTCACAAGGTCGCTTGAGTTAAAGCATGGTTACGATTTAAGATTGCGAAGGTCTGATTGAAGTCAGTTTGCAAAGGTTCACAAGATCACAGGTCAACATGGTCAAAAGGGAAGGAAGGCTAGAAAGATGTAATAAGAAGAAAGGTGATGGATCCAACAAATCAAATGATTACACATGGCTCTCTCTTGGTAGTCATTTGAGTTTGATCTTTAGGTGGCAGAAATATTTGATTTAAAATAAAAATTTGCAAGCTAGACAAAGATGAAATAAGGTTGAGGGATGAGTTAATGCACAAGCATCATAGTTTTGATGGTAATCAAATTTCAAGGAAAAGTAAAACAGTGGTAAAATCATATAAAATTAGACTCATCGAATGGCCACCAAGAAAGAAATGAATGTCTGGAAAAGTAGTTGCAGATATCAAGGCATTTTTGGTAGAAAGTAGTTAAAGAATTTCATGATCATGAGAAAATGAAGACAAAAAGAATTAAATTAAAGCCTCCTACTTATTTGATATTTTTCCAATAAAAATAGGGTTTCTCATCACTCTAAGGAGATATTTTACAAGTTTGTTATTTGGTTGTAATGAGATTTGTTTTTATGGTTACAAACAAAAGAGATATTTTCTACAATAGTAGTAGAGAGAGTTTCATGTGGACACATGGAAATATCAAATATGATCTGGAAACTTCTTCTTGTTTATATATTCTCTGCTTCTCTCATTTGTAAGGGTTCCAATTTTGAGATTTTTCTCACTATTGTGAGACCAATAAGGTTCCAATTTTGTTATTGTGAAACTAGGTTTCTAATTCTTTGGTTAAGAGTCTCCTCCATTATTGTCAAACCACAAGGGTGGTTCTAGTTCTTTGGGTTGAAAATCTCTTCCATTACTATGATATGTTGCTTCCAATCTTGTTACTATAATACCATTCTCAACATATTTTCCTATGTATTAAACAATAGTTGTAGTTTCTTGTAAGAAAATACATACTACATTCATCCATTGCACTATTCTAGTTTTTTCATACACTTATGATTTATTAGTTTCAAGGAAATTAAGAGAAAGCATTATTGAAAGTTTCAATCTAAAATTTGTCTCCATCTTCATGGATTTGTAATTTTTTGTTGATATATGCATAAAGTGCATATTGTCTAGTTGTAACTTGGCTTTGAAGTTGTATGCCACTGTGTATTTTGTTGTTGGGTCAACAACTTGAGGAAAATGCTTGATATGCCTTGACAAAACTTTAGGGATCATGGAAGGATATGACAAGTATCGATTTCATTTTGAACATAGATGTATGTTTGCAAGGTGAATTTATAGATCTGATATCTAAGTGCACAAGTATATTTCGGATATCCATGTGTGTGTTATGACTTAGTTCATGCCCAATGGATAAGGGATTGATCAGCTTGAAGATTGCAGGTCTTTGTTGCTCATACCTAGGTTGTGCTAACATTTCAACATCATTAATTAAAAAAATGTCCCTTTCATGTTGAAGAGCTTAAAAGAGTTGTCCTCACTTAGCTTATCTAGTTCATATGTAATGATTCTATCTACTTCATATCTATGTTGTTTACATAAGTATAGAAGATTTAGGAGTATTATCTGCTATATAGATTCAGTGTATGCTTTAGCATTGGTACCATATGAATGAATATGAGGTACACCTACCTAGGTTTTGTAGAGCCTAAAGTAGAAGAAGGGTTTAGCCTTATAGTTGGCCCTAGTTTTTGAATAAGTATGTTGAATATGGGAATTTGTTGCCCCTAGATGTATTATATTCCCATCACTAGGTTTTTGAAACATGATGTTTTGAAACACCAACAAATTGGCGATTCTACTAGGGATAAGATGACAATAAGCCTTGTTAAAAGGACAAGAATATCATATGTGAATCAAATATTTTATTCTTGTTTTTCAGAGTGGTTTTTCCCATCCGAGTCACCAAAAAAATGATGAATCTGCTAGGGAGTATTGACTCTGAAAGGAAATTCAATACAATTAAAAGAAAGGCATGTGCAAATTTTTTTATTAGCAACAAGGTCATGATGAAGATTCATGTCTCCTAGTAATGTTTTATCCAAGACATCAGTAGCTTTAAAGGTTGAATGAAAATTATATTGTTACTAGTGATTCATTATCAATCAGCTCAGCTAAGGATTGTTTTCAAAGTGTTGTAGTGTTCAAAGTCAAGAATGAACAATCGGGTTTGTTCTATTTTCCAAGTTTTTAAATCTCCAAAAGTTGTTTGATGATTTGCATTTTTCTTGCAATTCAAAGTCTAGTCTAGATTTGTCAAGTGACAAATTATGTTTTATTCTCACATGCGTGAGTGGAAACTCTATATCTCTGTACCAGTGTACCCTAGTTGATTTCATGTTATATTTTGGAGGACTTTCAGTTTGTATGGGTAGATCTGAAGCTTTTGATGGTTTCTTGGAATTAAAATTGATGATTCTTGATATCAAACTTTGAGTGTTTGTTGCATCTACTATTGTAAGAAGTGGTTTATTTTTCCTCTTCAAGGAGGTGGCAACTTCACATGGTTTTGATCAATGCTGTGAAAAAGTTGAGATTTACACCAGTGCCAAATCAGTAGATTGAGCTTTTGCATTAGCACATAAGGTATTTTACTTTTCATGATTTTCATTTTCATCAAATTTAAGTGATAATTAATCAGTGCCTCTATTTAGTGTTTTCAACACTAAGCAGAGAGGTAAAATTTATTTCAAGATGGAGTCAAATCTTAGATCTGATGTTAGTCTACCAAGTTCTAAGAGTTATGAAACTATGGTTAGTAATAATGTTATGTTGAACAAGCAAATCCAAATTAGGATTGTCAGTTTTATTAAAGGTGTAGTAGGAAATGTCCAAAGTCTAAGAGATGATCAAATTTATATAAAGTTCAAATCAGCAATCATGAAGATGCCTTCTTCTTTAAAACTTGTGGAATCCTCATGGCATGTTGTTTTTCTAGATGTATTTATGCCTAATTCAATTAACTGGCTAGCACATTTGAGAGTACAAAAGATTTTACATGTTGAAGATCTTTTCAAGAAATTTGAGAGTGATTTAAGTAGCAATGGATTTTGCATTGAATCCTCTAATAGAAAATATAAAAGTGTTGAAAATAAAGTGAATGTAGTGAATCCATAGATAATGATAATTTGCCTTCTGAATGTGAAGAGATGGATTCTAGATATACTAAATTAGAGAGTTGCAGTCAGCATGAGGAGGATGAATATGTAACTGAAGATGAGTCTTGTGATAGTGTGTATGAGAGTGAAGAAAGTTCTTCATGTCATCCAGATAATGATCACAGCCAAGAGGAAAAGATTTGTGAGGAAGTCTTTTTCAACCTTGATGAGATTTCAACTTTGTTAGCTTGTGATTTTAAAAACTATGTAAGTATTTTTAAGGATACTCATATTTTCTCTTATGATGTTTCTTCTTTTAGTGAAGTGACTTCCCCAAAGTTTGATGTGGAAAATGATATAAATTTAGAACTATCTTTGTCAAACTTTGGAGGTTTATATGACAGTACCTCAAATGTCTATGCACATGATGACTTGTTAAATGTGAGGGATGTTATTGAAGGGAAATTTGATATTGATTCATTTTTTTCTCATGTTGGTGATAGTGTTGCAATAATGTTTTATGTTTCATGTGATGAAGAGGAAAACAATGAAGGTTGTCAATCTAACTATGGACTTTCTTTATATGTTGATAAATTTTGCAATGATAAGTTGAAGGTTCCCTATAACAGTTTTTTTAGATGGAGACTATGATTATGACTAGCATATTTTGTGTTAGCATTTTGAGGATAGTTTCTCAGACTTGGTGACTAATTAGTTGTCTGAATGTGAAGGAGTTTCAACAAATGATAAATCTGATTGGATGAGTAACAAGATTACAAATAATGAGTGATCAGATTTCACATAATCTTTGCATCCAGGTATTCAAGGTGAGTTGGAAATTTTTGATGAACATCTTAGAAGAGTATGAGCACTTTGTGTTTCCAATTGATAACGTGCATGAACCTTTTGATATTAAAGATTCTCCATTTGATTTTTGAATTCAAGAGCATGCTAAGCCATGTTTTCATGTTGAGCATTATGTTGAGGGTCATTATCATAGGATCATAGATGTTCAATGGCATAATAAAGTGATGATTGTAAGATCATAAGGATTAGATGACAAAGCAAGGTGGGGTCAGGTGCATTTGCATAAGTTTCAAGGACATGTGGCAAGTCAAAGTCATGATGCTATGACAGGCTAGCAATCGAGTGATCGTAAAAGAAGAAATAAGGACTCTCGATCATACAGAGTGGTGTGTGTCATAAGATTGTAGGGGTATGAAATGCCAAGGTTAATTCAAGTTTATGATGTTACAACACACAGTGTGTCGTGAGATCTCAAAAGCAAAAATGAAGGCTTACGATGCAACGAAAGGTGGTGATCATAAGATTGCGAGGAAAAAAAGTGCAAAGGTAATATGTTAAGTTATGATCTTATGACAAAAGAGGGAGTCATAACATCATAAAGATTCTTCAGTAGGGTTGCAATGGTATGATAAAGGCATGATCGTAAGATCATAAGGTAAATGATAATGGAAGGGGGTAGTTTAGTGTTAGAGTGAATTGGTGTAAGGGTGATTCTTAATTGGTTAAAAGTATGGACAAAGGTCACAAAGTTATAATTTTGTGTGTCATTAATTAAATGAAGATCTAAGGTTGTCACTTACCCGCATTTTGAAGATGATCAAAAGTTAGCCAAAGAGGGGATATGACAAGCTAACACATGGAAATTGGTGGGACATGTTTCAACCTTGGGCTGCAAAAGGAAAGATGTCAAAGTGAGTTGGCATACAAGAAAAGTTTGATTGGTTGAGGATGTTGACTTGAATGGAAGAACTATGACTTTGCAAGTATTGTCTGATCTTTGCAAATTGATGATTGTTGTATTCCCACAAATTAAAGTTACAAGGTTTTTAACTAAAGTGGGGATATGAAAAAGTGACACATGACAAGAGATTTAAGGTGTGTGCATAGCCACATGACAATGGAGGCTTGTAAAATTACAAGTTGCAAGCTTGCGAAGTGGTCAAGATTGTTAGTGATTACAGCTTTCACATCTGCACAAGTCAAGTATGGTGGTTGAGGTTTTAGGTTGCAAACTTGCGAGACAATGAAAATGAAGGAAACAAATAGTGCAACATCACATGTTAGGAGTTGTAGTTAAGTGGATTAGCTAAAAGGTTGTGAAATAGTGTGTCTAGTAATCGCACATGATCGCAACAGTTAGAAAGATGAAATGAAATATGGTTGTGAAGCTGCAAAGTAAGGAACAAAGAGGTGATTTGCATCATCACGGGTAAAGCATAGTAGTTAAAGAAAAGAGGTACGATGTTGTGAGGCAAGCAATCACTTGGTCACAAGGCTTAACTCACAGTTAAGAAATGGAGCCATGAAGTTGTGAAAGCTGATTTTTTGCAAGTTTTCTTGAGTTAAAGTATATTTAAAGATAAGATTGTGAAGGCATAATTAAAGTTAGTCTGCAATGGTTCACAAGATCGTGAGTCAACATGGTCAAAGGGGAAGGAAGGTTGCGACAGTACGATAAGAAGAAAGGTGATGGATCTAGCAAATTAAAAGATGACACATGGCTCTTGCCTAGTAGTTAGTTGAGTTTGACCTTGAGGTGGCAGAAATATTTGATTTAAAATGTATATTTGCTAGCTAGACAAGGATGAAATGAGGCCAAAGGATGAGTTAATGCACAAGAAACATAGTTTCAATGGTAACCAGATTTCAAGTAAAAGTAAAGCGGTGGGAAAATCATATAAAATTAGACCCATGGAATGGCCACCAAGAAAGAAATGAATGTATGGAAAAGCAGTTGCAGATATCAAGGCATTGATGGTAGAAAGTAGTTAAATAATTTCATGATCATGAGTAGACGAAGACAAAAAGAATTAAATTAAAGGCTACTACTTATCTAATATTTTTCTAGTAAAAGTAGGGTTTCTCATCACTCTAAAGAGATATTTTACAAGTATTTTATTTAGTTGTGATGAGATTTGATTTTATGGTTACAAAGGGAAGAGATATTCTCTATAGTAGTAGCAGGGAGAGTTTCAAGTGGAAAAATGGCAGTATCAAATATGATCTGGAAACTTCTACTTGTCTATATATTCTCTCCTTCTCTCATTTGTAAGGGTTCCAATTTTGAGATTTTTCTCACTATTGTGAGACCAATAAGGTTCCAATTTTGTTACTGCGAAACTAGGTTTCTAATTCTTTGGTTAAGAGTCTCCTCCACTATTGTGAAACCATGAGGTTGGTTCCAATTCTTTGGGTTGAAAATCTCTTCCATTACTATGATATGTTGCTTCCAATCTTGTTAGTGTGATACCATTCTTAGCATATTTTCCTCTATATTGAACAAAAATTGTAGTTTCTTGTAAAAAAATACATACTACAATCATCCATTGTATTATTATGAGTATTGCATACACTTATGATTTATTAGTTTCAAGGAAATTAATAAAAAGCATTATTTAAAGTTTCAGTCTGAAATTTGTCTCCATCTTCATGGCTTTGTAAATTTTTTTTGATATATGCATAAGGTGGATATTGTCCAATTGAAACTTGGCTTTGAAGTTGTATTTCACTATGTATTTTGTTGTTGGGTCAAAGACTCAAGTAAAATGCTTGATATGGATTAACAGAATTGAAGGTATCATGGAAGGATATCGTAAGTATGGATTTCATTTTGAACATAGATGTTTTTTTGCAAGGTGAATGGATAGATCTAATATCTAAGTATATGATTATATTTTGGATATCCATGTGTGTTTTATGACTTAGTTTATGCCCAATGTATAAGGGGCTAATCAACTTAGAGATCGCATATTTTTGTTGCTCATATTTTGGTTATGCTTTCATTTCAACATTATTAATCAAAATATTTCCCCTTTCATGTTGAAGAGCTAAAAAGAGTTGCCCTTAGTTAGCTTATCTAGTTCATATGTCATGATTCTAACTATTTCATGTATATGTTGTTTGCATAAGTATTGAAGATCTAGGGGTATTATCTCTATATAGATTCAATGTATGTTTTAACATTGGTACCATATGAATGAATCTGAGGTACACCTACCTAGGTTTTGTAGAGTCTGAAGAGAAGAAGCCTTTAGCCTTATAGTTGGCTCTAGTGTCTGAATAAATATGTTGAATATGGGAATTAGCTGCCCCTAGATGTATTCTATTCCTACCACTAGGTTTTTAAAACATGATGTTTTGAAACACCAACACCTCCTACACTAAACTGGCCCTCCAAGATAACTTTTAGCAATAACTGTCCTAGTTGACAACATTCTGACAACACAACAATTTGACACCAAGTTGTCTAGGATGCATTACATTTTTTCCCCACATGCATAAGGACCTCAAAAATTAAGGAAGGACTACTCCTAAGTCTCTCAAAGACTCTTATTTTCTTGTTAACATCCAATATTAGGTGCTTCTGCACCATACTCCCCCAATGAGATGAAAGTCCTTCTAGGACTTTAAGAGGAAATCAAAGAAGGATCAATTCCATGTTTCTTGAAGTCTCCTTCTGCAACCCAAGTGGCTTTAGTTCTGGATTTCTAATCCATTTCACAAGATGTTTCATGTAGGTTTTGTTCCTAGTCACTTATCTACTTTAGAGCTCAAAATCTTCTCAGCTTGTAACCTATTTGTAGATGGCTTTGGAAAGGTAGCTACAAGTTATTAAAAGTATGTATCCCCTACTAGAATGGAAGTTGGAATGGGACCCTTATAAGCTACCAATTCTACAACATTAAAAGTAGTGGATAAACCCATATTTTCTTGCAAATCAACTTGATATGCATTGGTGCCATACTTGGCCAAAATTTTGCATGGTCCCACCTTCCTCATCTCTAACTTATGAGATTCCCCTTTGGATAACCTATGCTTGTTAAGGTGAACCATGACATAGTCTCCAATTACAAATTAAACATATCTCTTCCTAGCATCAGCCCATTGCTTCATCTTCAATGTATTCTTTTCTAATGTTTGATTTACCATGTCATGAACTTCCTTCATGGAAAGAGAAAATTCTTCAGCTACTCCACTAACCTCTTCACCTACCTTCATGTCTCTTAGTTAAAGAATACCTATAGGATGCACTCCATAGACTATTTCAAAAGCACTTTTCCTAGTGGTCTTGTTTATAGTATAAAATTAGGCATACTCTACTTAACCAATAATGTGATCCTAGCTCTAACCATATTCCTTGGTTAAGCATCTCAAGAGGTTCCTAGGCTCCTCTTAAGCACTTATTTCTACCCATCCATTTGAGGATGGTAAGTAGATCCAAAGGATAGATTTGTACCCAACTTGTGCTAAAGACTCTTCCATAAATGACTCATAAATTTAGTGTCTCTATCAGACACAATACTGAGAGGAATTCCATGTATCCTTACTACCTCCCTAAAGAAAAAAATTGCAATGGTTCATGCATTATGAGTGTTTTACATGGCACAAAGTGAGCCATTTTTCTGAACTTGTCAACAATGACATAGACACTATCAAAACCCTGCTTGGTTTTATGCAATCCCACCACAAAGTCCATGCTTAGAAACTCCAAAGATCTTTGGGGAATAGCCAATGCTTGGTAAAGACCTACATTAGTGGCAACTCCCTTAGATTTTTGATTGACCATATAGCATTCAATATATTTCTTCACATCTCTACTTAGCATAGGCCAGTAATAAAACCTTTGAACCAGATCCAATGTTTGATGCACACCAAAATGACCACTTAAAGCACCATTGTGCTTTTCTTGGATTAGATTTTCTCTAATGGGTACCCTAGGGATACACAACTAATTACCTTTGAACAAGAGGCCTTCCTGTAAGGTAAAATCAAAAAACTCATGGTGAAAATGGTTAGTAAAATCAATACAAACTTGATATGGCTTGGCAAAATCTGGATCAAAAGGGTATAGCTCCTAGAAGTTTTTGATCCCCACACTCCTAATCTGTACTTCTTGAACAATCAACAACCTATGGCTAAGTGCATCTGAAACTTTATTTGCAATACATTTTTTATGCTTTATGGTGAATGTATAGGCCTGTATATACTCCACCCACTTCATATGTTTGTGGTTTAATTTGTCTTAAGGATTTAGAAAACTTAAAGCCTGATGATCTGAATAAACAACAAATTCTTTAGGCAATAAATAGTGCCTCCACTTTCTCAAGGCTTAGACCAAGGCATGCATTTCAAGGTCATAGGAAGAATACTTCCTTTTTGCTTCATTTAGTTTCTCACTATGAAAGGCACTTAGTTTACCCTCTTAGCTAAGGACTACTCCAATGGCAAGGTTATTGGCTTCACATTCAATAGTAAAAAAATTCTCAAAGCTAGGTAAGACCAAGATTGGTTGGGTGGCAATCTATTGCTTCAACAATTCAAAACTCCTACTATCTTATTCAATCCATTTGAATGTTTCCCTAATCCTGCCTTTAATGGTTTCTAACAAGGGTGCACATATATGACTAAATTACTTAATAATTTTTTTTGTAAAATTGAGCTAAGCCATGGAAGCTCCTTACCTCTAAGGTAGTCTTAGGTTTTGGCCAGCTAAGTATGGCCTCTACCTTGCGAGGATTAATCTTGAGTTGTTCCTATGAGATGAAAAAATCCAAATAGACCAATTCTTCCTTCATAAAATCATATTTTTCAAGATTTATGGTGAGCTTGGCATTAGACAATCTTTTCAAGACAAGACCCAAATGTCTTAAGTGTTCTTCTTTAGTGCTACTAAAAATCAACATATCACCAAGATAAATGACAGCAAACTTACCCAAATAATCAGAGAAAACTTCATTCATGAGCCTCATGAATGTGGAGGGGGGATTTGACAAATCAAAGGAAATCACTAGCCACTCATACAACCCTTTAGTGATCTTAAAAAATTTCTTCCATTCATATCCATCCTTAATTATTATTTGATGATATCCACTTTTTAAGTCAATTTTAGTGAAGTACTTGACATTTCCCAAACAATCTAACAAATCTTCCATTCTTGGGACTAGGAATCTATACTTGATTGTTATCTTATTGATTTCCCTTGAATTTGTACACATCCTCCAAGTACCTCCCTACTCTAGCACTAGGATAGTTGGAACTACACATGGGCTCACACTCTTCCTTATCAATCCATGATCTAGCAATTCTTAGACTTGCTTGGCTATCCCCTCATGCTAACTAGGAGTCATCTTATATGTTGCCTTATTAGGAAAAGTTGCTCCAGGGATGAAGTCTATCCTATGGCTAATAGCCCTCTTAGGTGGCAATGCAGGCTTCCCATCACTCACAATATCTTCAAACTAGCCCAATAGTTTATGTACCTCCTCATGCAACTGTGACCTTATTGTGTTTTGTGCATTTTTGATGGGGACGCAACCCAAGCACAGAATGGACACAACAGGAAAGGGAAAATTTTATTAATTGTGAAAATATGCTAGTATACTTAGTGTAGAGAAATAGACTCCAAAACATGCCCTATGGGCTTACAATAGCATAAATCTGGAGATAAATTCTTCTCCCAGTACCTTCTCTCAAACTCCACTCCGAACTACCTTTTACAATGCCAGAAATGTTTTTAAATATACCCCAAAGGGTTAAGGATTAGGAATACATTCTAGAAAGTGCTAGTTGGCATCCACCAACCAAATAGAAGGCTCCAGAAGTTGCATTAGAAGTTGGCACAAAATTAGAAGAATCCAGAAATGGTAACCGAACTTTCGGGAGGCATAACTTTTGAACCGTAGCTCCGATTGACGAACCATTTACATTTTTGAAAAGCTCTTGAAGTGCTCTATAGCCTTATGGACCAGCTTCACTCATCCCCCATTTTTTGGCCCTGTTTGAGGTCATTTAATGCCCCTAACTTGACTTTGAAGCATTCTTAGGAGGTCTCCAAAAACTAAAAAACTGCGATAACTTTCAAACCGTGGGGCCCTTTGACCTGATTCTTTTTTTGGAATGCTCTAAATTACAATTACATTCATCCAGCCAATTTAAACCCTCTAATTTATCAAAATTATGGCTCAATTACATACTCCTATTTTTTTGGCATTTACACATATCCCAAGGTGTTCAAATACTCTAACCTAGAACACTGATAGTGGAACTGTGAGAGTTGGAACCTTTATTTGACCCAAATGGGTATCCAGAAATGAAAACACATGAAACAAAAACTAAGTCTAAGTACATTTTTTTGGGTGACACAGGATTGCCCTTATACCTCTGGATGCTCCTGCATCAATTTTGTAGTTTTACAATGATTGCATACCCTGTGCCCTCTCCTTCTTTCATAGTGTTTAGGAATTCTTTTTCACTTACCATTAGGATATTAGGTCCTACCAATTGGGTGCCTTCTCCCTCTAACAAGGACTGAATGGTATAGGAGTCCTCTCCTTTCTTAAACTTGTAAGCATTTTTCCTTCCATCAAATTGGGCTTCCCTATCATATTGACATGGTCTCCCTAAAATGAGATGACATGCATCCATTGGTAGTATATCACAAAGAACCTTGTCCTCATACCTACCAATATTGAAATCAACCCATGCTTGTTCCTTTACCTCTACATGTTGACCCTTATTTAGCCATGTGACTTTATAAGGATATGTTTGAGAAATTCTTTTAACCTTCAATTTTTCCACTACTTCTTCTAAAACTATGTTACCAGTAGACCCAGAATCAATTATAACTTTACATACCTTATTTTGCACCTTTCATTTGACCCTAAACAGGGCTCTCCTTTGGCTTGGCTCCTCCTTCAAGGGCTTCCTAATTAGTATTCTTCTAAACATGAAATTCTCACCCTCTTTTGAATCCAATGGGTGATCAATTGCTTTCTTGCTACCACTATCTTGTTGGGCATATCCTACTTTCCTTTCTCCTAAGGTAGAAGCCTTCTCTAGAAATCTAGATGATGTATGCCCAGTTGGTCACAATTGTAACACTTCATTGTTGAAAAATATGAGGGACATCTTCCTTGGTTGCTAGTTTTGCCCCTGAAAATACCATTACATATTCCTCTTTGATTAAATCCACCTCTTGGACTGCTTGAACCACTTTTTGCACTTGGATTATTATCCCCTTGGGGGCTATTTGTTTAACCTCTTCCACCACCAAAATTGAATCTCTAATTGCTTTGCTCTCTTCCTTATGCCTTGTTCCTATTATTGAAATCTTGCTTCTTCAATTTCTCCTCTACCTTGAGAGCTAATTGGTAACATTTCTGCACTATATTAGGACTCCACAACTAAAGTTCCTCCTAGATATTCCACCTCAACCCATTAATATATTTTGCAATTTTAATTCTTTCAGCCTCTTGCACTTTGGATCTTAGAAAAAGTTTCTAAAACTCCTCAGTATAACTTGCCACATCATTATTTCTTTGTTTGAGATTCTACCTCTTTGTGTGTAACTATACCTCAAAGTCCTCAGGAAGATAGATTTTTTGAATCTAACTCACCATACTCTTCTAGTTTGCAAAGGGTTTATTTACCTCTTTCACTCTTTCATATTGAGTGAATTTCCACCATGTGAGAGTTGGTCCTCTCATTCTTGCTTTTGCTACCTTGACCTTCTAGGCTTTTGTCACATTCTCATACTCAAAATAGTTTTCCATGCCTTCCAACCATTCTAAGACATGATTGGCATCCAACTTTCCATTGAATACTGGGACTCCTTCCAAAACTTTTTGGTTTAGTTGCTTGATTGTTCTAAGAAATGGTTACTCATTTATTTTAGGATCAAGTGTGGGTGCCTTCTCTTCATCATACACTAGTTGCTTATGCCTACCACACTCCTCTTGTTGGATGACCTTGCTAGTCATTTCTTCAATCTCGAGGGTTGTTTCCTCAAGCATTATTTCCAAGGCTTCTATCTTTTCCTTCAACTCTAGGTTTTGCTCATCCTATTCTTAAACCTTCTTGGCTAACTCTGCATTTGTTACCATGGTGGATCCTATGGAGGATTCTACTTCATAGTTAGACATACACTTATATCTCCCAAAATCAAATGGCTCTAATACCAATTTTATAGGAATAGGTCTAAGGTGTAGTTAGATGGTGCACACTCCTTGGATATGCTCTACCCACACAAATATTAACTCTAACTACTACAAGACACTTTTCTAATAGACCAAACTACCATTTTAGGCTTGCTTCACTAGATTGCAACTTCTTTTCTAGGCCTCCCTATGACTTATCTTATCTTGCAAGGGTTGGAAGCTTTTCCTGGGGTGTTTTGGATAGGATTACATCCATCTTTTGTTGACATTATAGTCATGTTAATTATTAGTGACATACACTTATTTAGATTGTTAGCATCTTCTGAGCTTATTGTACAATTAATAGTGTTAACCAAGCATTTCAGTTGCTACTGAGCTCTACAGTTGCTATCGATTCCTTTGGATAGTTTTCAATTTGCACCAAGCAGTTACTAAAAAGTTGTTGACTAGTAGTGTAAACCAAGCATCTCAGTATATGTCGAGTCTACCAGTGCAAACTGAGTCTTGCAGTGCTTACCAAGTTCACAGTTGATGTGATGCAAGTGTAGTGTTAACTAAGCTACTTAGTGTTAACCAAGTGACTTAGTTTATACCAAGCTCACAATGATAGTGTTGACTGAGATATGCAGTTAGAACCAAGTGATTCAGTCTATATGATGACTTTCACAATATTCATTGAGTCAACAGTGCAGACCGAGTTCAAGACTACTCAAAAGTTATCAGTATAGACTGAGCTTCTACATCTACTGAGTGCATGATGATGTTGAGCATTGACAGTGGATGTTGAGTATCAGAACCTTACCAAGCCAGTCTTCAAAAGCCGAGTTTCTACACTTTGGCCAACTTTGTAATTTTTGTGTAAACTTGTATTGTGGTTGACTTTGTAATTTTTTAATTGGATTGGTCTATATGTAATGCACTGTATCACATCCAATGTAATGAAAAAAAAGTAATGTAATAATCAGAGAAGATCAGAAGAGTGAACTACAAAGGCTATAACAGTATAAGGAGCAACAAAGATTTATCTATCATATAAAGGTGATTTCTACACTTAGAGGAATCTCATTTAGCAAACCAAGTTGTAGATTAGAGATTAGCTACTATTTCATCAAAATAGGTGGATTAGTCAAATCCTTTAACAAGGTGGACCTAATAGTCTTGTGTAAATCTCTTTATCGAGTGCATACTTCATTATATGTTTGTAAATCCTTTTGCAAGGTGGACCTAGCAATCCTTATTGCTCCTAATAGGGTAGATCATCAGAAGTGATCATTGTAAGCCTTAACATGCCAACCTTATATTATAGTACTAAAACTTATGGATATCATCCCCACTTCAATTTTACTTTCTATTTCAAAATTTTCAGGGTCACCAAATTGTGTGTCAATAGTGGTATGAATGCTTTAATGTTTTTAGTTTCTCATGTATGCAATTAGATTAGAATATTCATGAAGAATTAATTTTTAATTAAGGATTAAGTTTTATTAGTTACTGATTCACCCCTCCCCTCTTAGTAACTTAGCCTATCATAATACTTCCAAAATCTTTACCATTTTATTCATCAACTCCTATACGATCTCTTCAAAATAAGAGAAAACCCCTTCTAAGCCTAATAGTCCTCCATTAGCCCTCGTGTTGGACTAAATCTTGGTTTGTGCTAAAATTTCCTTAACAAGGCTCCAAACTAATCCCAATTTAGGATACCCTTTTGAAAGACCTTCAAGATTCTTGAGGTCTTGGTTTTTCAAGGTACACCAGATGCCCTAACCCAAATTCCAAGGGTTTGTTAGGGTTTGACAATCATAGGTATATCTGCCTTCTCTCACTCACCTATAACTTGGAACACCTATCCTTGCACCCATAGCACCTTCACTCTATGTGCTTACCATCCAAATACACCAACTCTTCAAAATAACTTACCCTTGCAAGATATCAACATTCCTTGTCTCAAATTCTAGCCGAGAACTACCCAGTCTTGCCTAGGGCTTCCAAGGAAAGTACATGGCCTTGTGCTTCCTACTGCATTCTTTCTATGATAAAATGAATAGGGTGTCTACTATAATTTATTCAGGTTTCAAAGGTTTCCAACCATGGGGAATGCTAGCAGACATCATTTTTTGATGTCTGCCCTAGTCTCGGCTAGTGAACAGGCAGTTCACAAAAACATTTAATATAAACACCAAAAGATTGCTCGAAGATTCAAACCAAAAAAAAAGAAAGGAATAAATATTTAGAAGCTAAATCCAAACACCAAAAACTATTTGAATCTCATTTCCATTGAATCCATTCTCTTCCATTCAAAACTGTCAGCATTTTTCCATTAACTATGTAGCATATGTACTCCTCACAACTACTAACCCCTTCCATTTTGATTTGGAGGGCTTTAACATTTCATTTTCCAAATTTACTAAACCAACTCTTTCTCATTGATAACCTCTTTGTTCTCTCCAACCAGTTTTTCAACTTCTTGGATAAGAAAATTGTAAAATTGCAAAATTGTCACGTTGCAACTTTTGCAACATTGGCAATTTTTGCATTTTTACACTCTTAACTTCATGAACCTAAACGTAATGACTCAAAATAAAACATGAAATTTATTTATACCATGATTCTACCATTTCCACTCCTAACTACCCTCCTACACTAAATTGGCCCTCTAAGACAACTTTTAGCAATAATTGGCCTAGTTGACAACATTTTGACAACACAACATTTTGACACCAAGTTGTCTAGGATGCATTACATTGTTTCCCTGCATGCATAAGGACCTCAAAACTAAGGAAGGACTACTCCTAAGTCTCCTAAAGATGATTACTTTCTTGCTAACAACCTTTCTTAGGTGCTCTTGCACCATAAAATATGAGGTTCGTTGACCTCAAGGGTTAGAGATTAGTGTCTAGTACCTTGTTGGGCGGTAAAATGTACCTATATGAAGAAGGCATGTAGGTTGTCTAGGGAAGTTCTAGGTGATAGTCGTAGCTCTGTCTTGTGGGCCATTGTAAGGAAGGTGCCCATGTGGGTTCTCATATTGTAATTATGTAATTCCTCATTTCTGGCAATAATAAGAAGCCCATATTTCATTCTCTCAATTTGTGTTGTTCTAAATTTCTATTGTTTGTTATGGTATCAAAGGAAGCAACCTTCATCATAGGTAGTAGTGTTTTGAAACAAATCTTGATTTTTCTTAAAGATATGAACAAGTCAAATGCAGAGAATATGGAGTTGAAAGAAATTCTTAATGAATTTGATGAATTATTTAAACTCTCAAAGACTAGATGAAAAAATCTAAATCTAAGAAAATGGAACTTATTGGTAATTTACAAGTAAAAGGACTTTTGATGATTCATCTGATGAAAAACATAATCGATGTGAGAAATTTGTAAAGGAAACAAATAGTTTGAAATGTGGGATGGAGATCATGGTCATAATGATGTACAAGGAGATTGAAGATAGGAAAAGTTTTTTTTTTAAAGTAAAAGATCCTTGAAGGAAAAATCTAATGAATGTTGTAAGTTAAAATTTTAGATTGGTCAAATGTAACTTTTTCTAGATGAAACCAAACATAATGAGTAGGAACTTGAAAGAGTGAATGAAATATTATGAAGTGATCTTATTGTAGCTAATAAATTTAAAGAAAGATTCAAAACTAGTTCAATGAATCTTGATGAGAAATTGGAAAGACAAAGCCAGTTGGAGATGCACATGGATTAGGTTATAAAAAGGGAGAATGTTCCAAGTCTACTAAGGAGAATGGAAATATGAAAAAGAAACATAAGGAGAAACCTGGAATGTATTCTACCAGATAAATATTCACAAGAAGATGCTTCAATTACAACAAAGTTGGTCAAAGGGAAAATCAATGCAAAAATAATACCACATCACCTCATATTACTTTACATATTGGCAATACAAGGATACATCAAATGAACATAGAACTAAGAAGGAGAAATCTATGAACAAGGAGAAGGCTATATTTTTTCAATTGTAATAATTTTGGTCACATAGAAATGTATTGTATATTGAAGACAAATCTAGTTACTTAGAGGTATGTGAATTAAAATTTTATATGTCACAAATGCAATATTTCTAGTTATATAGCTAGAAATTGTAGTTATGGCAATATTGGGATGAAATGGAATGGACTAGTTGAGAAGAATGCCATGATAAATAGAAATAAGGGAAAATAAATTTATGTTGGTGGATTCGAGAAGGAAATGAATAAGATATGGGCAAGGAAAGAACTAATTGATGCTACATGTGCACCATCTCTTGGTAAGGAGATATCTTCTTCCAATTGATTTGGTAAAAATTATAAGGAGAAGCTTTTGTACAGAATTCTAAATGTACATTTGAATTTGCATAATTGATATGAGTAATTGTTAGAGTGGGAATAGGGAATCTATATTTCCAATTTCATTAGATATAATGGCATTCTTGAGGATCATAGACAAATTTTATGTTATCAATGAACACAACTTTACTAGTTAGGGCACGAACAACATTTATTATGGACTTGATTTTGAGTCAATTGGAAGGATAAAAAGGTATGTTTAACTATTATTTAGCACTTTTATATCTAGAGAACTATTAGAAATAAGGTGTCTCAACCTTGGATAATTCCTATTCCTATTATTTGTTTTGTAAATGTATTTTTTTGCAAATAATGTAATTAAGTGTGATTGTACATGTCTAGTTGGCATGTTGATATGTTAGTTCACTTGTATGTGTTAGCATCTTGAATTGTGTGTAAGGAGATCATGGCTAAAATGGTTATGACAGATTCCTATGACATGTAAGAGCTATCTCTAGAATATTTCATGATGGGTGAAGACATGAAGACATGTGGAAATTGATCATTGAGTACTATACACTCAAGTCTCCAACTCATGCATGGGGTTCAGGGCATCAACCTAAAAAAAAAAATTGGGTTCCTATTTTTCTAGAGAATATTAAAACCCTAATACATTTGTTCTTTGGAAGTTTCCCTAAAATTGAAAGCGCATGATATAAGCATTTTTATGGTTGCAGATAGGAGAGAGAGAAAGTGTATTATTTGTATGATATGTTGCTACTGAATTGGTCTTCTCTGTCCTGAAAGAACTTGCACTACAAGTGTGTTGTAACCTTTTGTGTTGAAGATAATACATTGTACAAGTTTTGGAGGAGTGGGGTTGTTTTATCAAAAGGTTTTTCCCCATTTGCATATCTTTGTGTTTATGTGTTTTCTTTTTTTATCTATTTTCCATATGGTTAATGAAAATATTATTGTTTACTTCTCCCACTTGTTGAACACCTTGTAAGAGCAATAGGAACATAATAGGAACTAACCACTATAGGCCAAAAGGGCCATAGACTCTGAACACCATCTAAACTTCTCTGTGACCATTGGTTTTGTCAATGCATCTGCAACATTCTTTATAGTATCTAACTTCTCCAAATTACCTTTCCATCTTCCACCATATCTCTCACAAAGTGAAACTACACGTCAATGTACTTTGTTCTGGCATGGAAAGTTGGATTCTCTGCAAGGCAAATAGCACTCTAACTGTCACATCAAATAGTAATCTGTCCTGCATCAACAACAATATCTAAACACAATCTCCAAATCCAAATGGCTTCCTTACACACATGAGTGGTAGCCATGTACTTAGCTTCTATAGTGGAAAAAACAACCATAGGTTGTCACTTACTCATCCAACTAATGACACCACCAAACATAGTGAACACATAAGCACTAGTGGATCTCCTATTGTCAATATCACTGCCCAATCTAAAGCCACAAACCCACAAATACAAACTAAATGTGGAGCTCCATAAGAGTTACCATATAAAAAATGGAGTAATCTGATGGACCCCTCAAATATCTGAATACTCGCTTAACTGCATCCCAACGTACCCATCTAGGATTAGCCATAAACTGGCTCAAAACTCTCATTGCTTGGGTAATGTCTAGTCTAGTATAGACCATAATATACATAAGATTTCCAACTACACTAGCATAAGGTGCTCTAATCATGTCCTCCACCTCACTAGGAGAACTTGGACAATCATCTATAGATAACTTTGTTCCCATATAAACAAGAACACACAATGGTCTACAATTTGCCATGTTGAACCTATCCAACACAGACTTTACATACTTACTCTAACTCAACCAAATTTTTTTGTTAGACTTGTCTCTACTAATTTCCATACCCAAGATGTACCTTGCTGCCCCAAGATCTTTCATCTCAAACTATACTGACAATTGAGATTTAAAATTAGAAATCATACCTTTACCCTTCCCAAACAACAACATATCATCAACATATAATGCAACAATAATAAGGTGATCATTTTCAACTCTAAAATAAACACAATGATCTAATTTCAATCTTACAAATCCAATTGACAACACAAAGGCATCAAACTTAAGGTACCACATCCTAGGAGATCGTTTCAAACCATATAGAGACTTCTTTAATTTGCAAACCAAAGATTCTTTACCTTTAACAATGTAGTGCTCAAGTTGTGACATATAAATCTCTTCCTCCAAATCACCATGAAGGAAAGTTGTCTTCACATCCATCTGTTCTATCTCTAAATCATATGATGTAGCAAGAGATAACAAAAATCTAATGGATGTCAACTTTTCAATAGGAGAGAATATTTCACCATAATCTATTCCCTCTACCTGTGAGTGCCCCTTCGCAAGAAATCTAGCTTTGTACCTTTCAACACTATCTTATGCACATAATTTCTTCTTGAACACCCTTTTGTTACCAATAGGTTTCTATCCTTTAAGCAAAGGTACAAGGTCCCAAGTTTTGTTTTTATCCAATGAATCCATCTCATCATCCATGGCCTCAATCTAGGAACTTGCATCTTCCATATCCAAAGCCTCTTTCATAGATCTAGACTCATTAGTGTTAGTAATAAAAGTGAAGGCACAACTAGAATCTATCATAGAATAACCAAACTTTTCTTTCTCTCATGGATCTCCTCAAGGGCTAAGGTTGAGGTTGTTCTTCCTCTTCTTCTAAACTATCAAAGCTACTAGAGCTCTCCTCATCATTAGACCCAACATGGTCTTTTTTTTAGTCTTCTTAGGGGTAGGAGGCAACTGAACAATATCTTCTTTCTTTTCTTTTTTATCTGGTTGTAACACAATAGGAGAAGATTTTAGCTCTCTAAAAATAACATTTCTGCTATACAACACCTTACCAGTCACAAGGTTCCAAAGCTTGTATCCTTTCACACCAACACTATATCCGATGAAAATACATTTGACAGCTTTGTTTTCCAACTTAGATATTTTCTCCTTTGGAACATGTGCATAAGCTCCACAACCAAAAACACAAAGATGTCTAATTGAAGGCTTCTTACTAGACCACACCCCCATGGGTGTCATACCAACAAGAAGTGATGTAGGAGATTTGTTAACCATATAGCAAGTAGTGGCCACAACTTTAGTCCAAAACCTTTGTTCAAGAGTAGCTCCACTAAGCATACTCCTAGCCTTCTCCATCAATGTCCTATTCATTCTTTCTACAACTTCATTTTTTTGTGGGGTATACGGAGTTGTCTTATGCCTCTCGATACCTCATTCTTTATAGAACTATTTGAACTTTGCTGAGCAAAACTCACCGCCATTGTCAGTTCTCACACACTTAATCTTCTTACTAGTTTGATTCTTTACAACGGCTTTAAATTCCTTGAATTGACTAAAGACTTGTGTCTTACTTTTTAGGTAATAAATCCATGTCCTACTGTAATCATCTATGAAAGATACAAAAAATACAGACTTGGAGGTTGAAGGAACTTTTACAGGACCAAATACATTAGAATGAATAAGATCCAAAATATAAGAAGATTTGTGAGAACTAGAGTAAAACTAAACTCAATTTTGTTTAACATAGACACAATGTTCGCAGAAGTCAAACTCAAGATTACAATCATTTAACCCCTTAATGAAGTTCTTGTTTTTCAGGGTTCTAAGACCCTTCTCACCAATGTGGCAAAATCTCATATGCCAAAACATTGTCTTTTCTATAGGAAGCTTTCCTTCCAAAGTATTTTCACCCTTAGGTACACATGCTACACTACCATCAGAACCAATAACCACAATCTTCTTTATTGCTCATTCAAATGGTGGGGATGAAGTGATAGTTGCTCTCTTCTTTGAAATGGAGGAACTATTACACTGAGAAATGCATGCATCAAGCTCAAACATAGTACCTCTTCTAGTTCCCTTAGCAAGAACCATAGCTCCTCTCATCATCTTGCATCCATCTTTAGAAAAAATAACTTGCACACCTATATCATTCAACATACTTATAGATAATAGGTTTCGTGCCAAACTAGGGATGTGCATTACCCCGTTGATCCTCTTTACTCATCCATTAGGGAATTTGATAGTGACCCGTCCTTGTCCAACTATCTTTAGGTGAGAATCATCACCCAAGTACATCTTTCCACCATCAAAAACTCCATACTTTGAGAACTAGCTTCGATGAGAGGTCACGTGGAAAGAAGCACCCAAGTCTATCAACCACACATCATAAGATGCATGCTCTATCGAGGCTACAATGAAAGCATCGCCATCTTCTTGAGATTTTTCTGAACTTGAATCCAAGACCTTCTTCTTCTTCTTTAGCTCTTTATGGTCTTTATGAAAGTGCCCAGACTTATCATAGTTCCAACATTTTTCCTTGGACTTTCCAAGAGTCTTTGATTTTCCACAGGATATGGATCTACCCTTTCTAGACTTGTCATTTTTCTTCCCTTTGTTGTTGGATCTCCAACAAATAGCAAGAGCTTCCTTAGCTGAATCTGAAGACTTTCTCCATGTCTCCTCAGATTACAGTGAAGACACCACATCATCAATTTTGAAAGTGACTAAAGTACTTCCAAGAGCCATCATGAGATGGTCCCATGAATCCAACAAGGAACATAATAGGGTCATACATCGATGCTCCTCCTCTATCTTGACACCAGATGATGTCAATTGTGCAATCAATAAATTAAAAGCATTTAGATGATCTATAATAGATCCTCCTTCCTTCATTCATAGAGAATAAAAATTCTTTCTTAGGAACAACTTGTTCACCAGAGATTTTGCCTAATATACAGACCCACACTGTGTTCACAAACTATTTGTGGTCTTCTCATCAAGAATGTTTAGGAGAATTGAATCAACTAGACAGAGTCTAATGAGACCCTTAGCTTTCCAATCCTCAAGATCCCAATCTGCTTGAGATATTGTTGTGGGTCTCACATCAAGTGAAGTTTCCTCCCATAGATCACGATCTTCAAGCAAGTCTTCCATCTTGAGTTTCCACAATTTGAAAGTACTTCCATTAAATTTCTCCGCCTCCATTTTTCTATATAATAAACTAGCCATCTCAATCTATAAATAATATTTAGAATGATCTACACAAAACTCCCACTCAACTTGAGATTAGCTCAAAAAACCCTACCCAACAACTAGGATCAAAAGTTAATCAAGCTCTAATACCACTTGTAAGGAAACTCAGGTGCGGAAACAACTTCCTACACTAATCCCTTAAGGAAAGTATTGTGCAAATTCCTATTAAATCCTTAAAAGAACAACATGTAGACTATTTGAGACTTTTTCAAAAATGGTAAAAGTTGGGACAAAAATGGAAAAGTGTTGGAAAAAATCTCCTCCAACTAATAATGGATTCAGAAGGAATCTATAAGGGTTTTCAACCAAATTTATAAGTCTCAAATAAGTATATAGGGTGACTTAATTTTGTGGTAACATTATCCATTCACTAGAGTTATATATTTATATGGCGACTTAATTTAATAGTGACAATTTACCCATTCACTAGGTGTTTACATTTCATTTCATTTTGTTTCTCCATTGAAATATCTATTTTCCTAAAATGGTGCAAATCTTAATCTTAAATTTTCTTTTTTAGTTCTTAAAATATGGGAGTTTAATCTAGTGATCTAATATTTATTTTTGTTGGGCTATAATTCCTAGAATGATCAAAAGTTAAATTTATGATTTGACCTACCTGGATAATTGAGAGAATGAATTAATATTTAAAATATACTATATTTAAATGCTTTTATGAATGTAGAGAACTTTTCCTAGAAAAAATTGTCTATAAAAATTCTCGCCTTTTCGTTGTGCCTTATGGTCTTCCCTTCCCTTCCTCCCTTCATTGTGTCTCCTCTCCTTATATGGAGAATGAAGATTGCCATGTTCTCCCTTCCATGCAATTCAACTTTTCCCAGATTGACAACCCTTGGTTCCATTTTATTGGAGAAAAATAAGAAGAAAATTATCTTCAAGAATGCCAGAAACATCATTAATAGATTGGAAATGGCTCATATGAAGCAAAGCCCTCCATTGTCTAGATGGGAGTGACGAGATCATGCCAAAGTATTAAAAAAAAATCCTTAGGCCCCTACTATCCCCTTCAACCAAGCTATTCCATGAAAAGTGGCAAGGGTTTGAGCCATTTCCATTTCATCCTCAATTCCTTCCTTTTCTACAAGAGAAAACAAAGTCCCTTTGGGAAGACCACTAAATGACAACATTAAAACTATGAAGCCATGTAATTTGGAGCCCTCACAAAACCCTATTATTTCCAATAAGGAGTTGATGAATGTTGTTCCAAACATTATTTTTGATGCGCATGATTCATCTAGTTCTTACAAGCTTCTAGCACAATAGAGTGGGAGAGATCACTCTAAAATGGTGGATTGGTGGGTCACAACTTTCTTTGCTCAGGTAAGTATCTCCTACATTAAGTGTGATAATTATTGCATCAAATGCTACTTAGGAAAGCTAAAGAATTTTCTAATAGAAGAAGGAAAGATCTATTTCAAGGGGTCTCCCTTCCTCTTCTTTTAATTAGACCCCAATTTCAATCCCTATTCCTGTGTTTTACAAAGGAAGCCTATTTGGTTTAATTTGGAGTATCTCCCATTGTCTCTTGTCAGCAAAGGTATCCCTCATGTTGACAACTGGATAATATTGATATGTAATTATTTTCATTTATGGCAACATTTGATATAAATGATCACAAAAAACCTCAAAAATAAAGATACTTAGTGTTTGGTAATCAGAAAGTTGTCTAAGTATAGAATTTGGTTTATAACAGTGTATTGTTTTGTTTATAACTTATTGTTGATATCATATTGTGACTAGAGAAGTTAGATGGATATAGTATACATTTTTATGATGACATGTATAACCTTGAAAGTTAGTATGGGTTGTATAGAACAAAGATAATCATGTTTGAAGTGAAACAAGATAGTGAAATTGAAGGAAAGGATTATTTTGTTTACAAGATAATTACTTGTCCAATTAGGGCCAACATCCTAGATGTTTACTCTAATTTGGAAAAGTGGATTGTGATCTTAGCCAACCCAACAAAAATTTGTGTAAGGCATGGTATTTATGGAAAGGATATCTTGTGATGAGAAAGTAAGCGATTATGATTGCAAGTGTTATCTTGTAATTGTGATTATATGTGAACTTTTGTGAAAGCGATATATGTCAAGTTTCATATGAGCTATTTTGTGATCCAAGATCAAGTTGAAGATCAAAGATTGGTCAAGGAAGAAGATACAGTATTTATATTCTAGAATCATGCATACTTGTTTGAGCAGTGAGCTCTTCTTGTAATTGGAAGCGCATGTTTGGACAATGGGCTCATCTTGCATTTACTGTACTACAACTCCTAACAAGGTTGGAATATCCTAATAGAGATTCAAAGTCTCCTAAGAGGGACTCCTTATACTGAATTTTCTCATTGACTCCTAACAGGGTCCATCCTCTAACAAGGAACTTGTCTATCTGTATATTATCTAGTGGGTATCATCCCCACCAAGGTTTTCCCTTGGCGAGCATTTCCCTAGTTAATAAAATATGGTGTTATGAGTTATATTTGTGCATTTTTACTATTACTATTCAACATTACTTTACTATTTTTTTATGCATGTTTTAAAGTAAGAAATAATATCCAATTGGCGACTAAAGTTAGTAGATTACTGATTCACCCCCCCCTCGCCTTCTCAGTAATCCCTATTTCTAACACTTCAACATTTAGAAGATTTCTTTGGCTCCTTCTTAGGGTTTGAATACCTTAGGAATTTATAATTTTTATGATATCGTGGGAATTTACAATTAGAACTTCTTTGACCTAATGACCCAATCTACCTTGCTAGACAACATTCCCCATATGGTAACTAATGAACACAACACTCTTCTAAACAAGAAATTCATTAAAGAAGAAATAAAAATGACTATTTTTTAGATGCATCTAGATAAGACCCCTGGTCATAATGGATTCTAGGTTGTCTTCATCCAAAATTATTTGCATTTCCTAGGTGATGAGCTCTAGAAAGCCATTAAGGGCACCAGAAACTCAAGCAATCTCTTAAGAGAAATAAATGACACTTTCGTTACCCTCATCCCTAAAAAGAATGAAGCATTAAAATTTGGATATTTTAGGCCTATAGCATTGTGTAACATAGTCTATAAGATTCTCACTAAAGCCTTGGCCAATAGGTTGAAATTCACACTCCCTCTCATTATCTTAGAGGAACAAATAGGTTTTATCTAGATGGATCTATCATGGATGGGATTATCATCATTCAAGAAATCATTCACTCAATTAAATCCAATAGAACCCCTTTCATTTTAGTTAAGCTAGACATTAAAAAAGCATATGATAAGGTGGATTGGAGATTTTTATGTAAATATATGGAGGCATTTGGTTTCTCTAGACATGGATCCATATAATCTTCAGTTGTATCTCCTCTCGTAAAATATTCATCCTCATTATTGGAGCTACTCAAGGATTATTTGATGTATCCAGAGGCCTTAGGAAAGGAGACCCTATCTCCCCATTCTTATTTTTAATTATGCCAAAGACATTTGGCAGACTTGTTAGTGCCTCTCAAAATTAGGGCATTTTACATGGCATCAAAATCACTGATGGAGTTTTGAATATAACTCACCAAAAATTTACTAATGATACCATTATTCTTACTCATTTCTCTATAAATGAATCAACCTCTCTTAAGAAAACTCTTGAGAATTTTATGAAAGCCTTAGGTCAGATCATTAATGCTGATAAATCTTAAGTCTTTTTCATTAACTTAGACCCACAACTTGAAGACATGATTTGCAACATATTAGCTTTCAAAAGAGGGTCATTCCCTTGTAAATATCTTGGAATACCCTTGGATAAGGGCTCTAAGTCAAATAATGTTTGGTCTCTTATTATCTCAAACATAGACAACAAGATGGACAGCTAGAAAACTAGATAGCTATTTGATGCAGGTTGTCTAACCATGATCAAATTTGTTCTTTTTGCCCTACCCTCTTATAAAATGTCTTGCCTTCCTTTAACTTCCAAAGCCATCTCAAAGCTAGAGAAGAAGACTAGAATTTTTTACTAGCAAAGGGTATATCAACAAAAAAAATTAGCCCTTATCAAGTGGCACAATATATGTAAACCTATCTCATACAGTGGTCTTAGAATTAAAAATCTTTTGTGGAAAAGTAAAGATTTTGGTACAAAACTAGTTTGGAGATTATTCAATGAGTCCAATAAACAATGGGCATAAATAATATATCATAAACCTCTCCCCTTAAGACCCTCTTAGTATCTTTAGTACAAACTCCCCATCGAAAGGATCTATAGTATGGAACTTTATGTTAGACAACATGCATATCATAAGCCAATGCCTAACTTAGGATATTGGGAATGACCACTCGGCTCTATTTTGGGAGGATATGTGGGGAGGTTACCCCTCGGCCCCCTCAAGTCAATTATCCCTATCAACATTTTCAGCTCCATGTTAGGATCATGGGGACCACATTTCAATGATTATATTAATATATCTAACAATAAACTGGTCATTGATTGGAAATAGAAATCATGGGAAGATGCCCCAATCTCCCTCGATGAAAAAGATCTCCTAGTCACAAATCTTAAGGATAGACAAATCTTTCCTAAAGCCTTAGAGAATTCATTGATTTGAATTGTTGTCAAGTCTAGTATATACAATGTCAAAGATGGGTATAAGGCTATAACCCCTCAAATGTAGTGGTCACCCATGAAGCTCACCTTAGATCTTTGTTGGAATAAATCATGTATAATTAAGCTTAGAATATCCCTATAGGATGCAACCCAAAATATAATTATCACAAAAGACTGGTTTAGAAAAATTGGGTTTGAAGGACCTTCCCAATGTGTCCTATATAAGAATGATGTGGAATATGTGGATCATTTTCTTCTTCAATGCCCTTATGCTCGGCAATCTTGAACATGGCTTTGTAAAAAGTTGCACTTCCAATCAGCCTTACCCTATATCCTTTCTAGTCATCTCAAATCCTGGCCTATGGAGTCCAACAAAAAAATGTATAATTCTCTATGGAGACATGCACTATCAATCTTAATATGGGAACTATGAAATAAACACAACGAAGAATCTCTTAAGACACTATAATGAGAATTTCCTCTCTTTGTAAAAATATTAAGGTTACTATTATAGAAAATATTAACAATAGACTTCACTTCATTAATAAATATGAAGGTAATTTTCTAGATTGGGATGCTCTAATGAAAAAATAATGGTTTGGTCTCATTACCCCTGTTTCTATGGGGAAAGGTGGATCCCCCACAAAATTAAATCAACAGAACTATATCTAGACCCCTCCCTCTTCTTCATGGTTTAAAATTAACTTTGATAGAGTATCTAGGAGTAATTTTGGGATTGTTGGGATCGATTTTATCATGCATGACTAGAATGGTAACTTTTGTGGTCATAGTGCTAAGCCTATTATTCCCTCCACTTACAATGTTGTTGAAGTGGAAGCTCTTGTAGAAGGTTTAAAGGCTTATAGATTCCTAAACATTGAAAACTAGATTATAGAGGGGGACTCTCGAATCATTTTAAATTACCTCTAATAAAAATCTACCCCTAGATGGACCCTCAATTCTAAATTAGCAGGAGCTCTGATTTATTTAGACCTTCTCAATACATATAAAATTATCCACATATATAGAGAGGGCAATTTTCAAGCAGACTCCCTAGCTAATCAAGGGGTCAATGGTACCCTCATGCCTAAATATCCCTTAACATTAGCATCTAATTCCTAAACATTTCTCTTAACCCCTCTAATTGTAACTCCTTTGCATAGTTTTTTCGTGCATCCCTTTATAATAATTATTTATAATCATTAATTTTAGGTGTTTTCTTTTCTTTTGGGGATTATGATTCAATGATCTCTTTCCATGTGGTATGGAAATTTGTGTGATCCTTCTCTTTGGAGTATATTCATCATTAAGAGGTTTACTTGATAGTTTTTCATACTTTCTCTTTCTTGAGTTGATTTTAATAATTCACACATTTTGTGGGTTTATTTTTATTTATATATCCCTTCTCAACCTCAATATGCTCATCTTAGAAAATTGATACTAACATAAGAATGAATATGGGTAAGTTCCTATTGCAATTTTGGGGAAGGCTTTCAAAAAGGAGATTAAGGTTGATGTTATATGATTACTCCAATCATAGCTTGATAGTGAGGACAGTGAAGAAAACTATTAGAAATGACTTCTCCCTGCTACATGAAAGACCCAAATCCAACATGGAGATAGTCACAATATTTATCTCCACCCTTCTCCATGTTGGTAGGGATAAGAGGGTTATTTTGGAATTATGTAACAACCTCTTTAAGGCCCACTTACTATTCAATCTAGGTATAATATTCAATAACATTGACCCAAACCTTTGCATTCTTAATTGTAGTAGTTTTGGGGTGGTGAATAGGATATTATAATTCAAACCTATCCTCATCATCAAGAATGAAGTAGGATTTAGCTTAAGGATTCCCTCCATTCGTTTAAATTAGTGGTTTCTTTGGGATGTTATGAATATCCGCAACCCCTAGAATGGAATCAAATTGCATGGTTCCTTCTTGTAGACCATGTGGATGGAAGAAAAGTGGAGGTTGACTCTTCTTTTGATGAAGAGTAATGGGGACTAGCTATTGGTTTTTCACTTTTTTATTACTCTCGTTAAAACTGCATCACTCGATAGCTATTATTGTCATTAAAAAAATTTCACAAGCTTTATATGGACTCATTAATACTATCCTATATGTTGATATCTACTCTATTTTGGTATAATATGCTTTTCTCAGTTTACAAGCTTCTATTTTGGTCATTTTTCGGTTATATTAGCTCTGTTTGGCTTTCTGTGGTTTTTAGAACCTTAACATCATAATGGGTTGGCCAGTTCTCCATTATTTTTTATTTCATTATATGGAGAAAGTTGCACTAATTTATTTTATTTTAACTCTCATGTTAGTTGGCTTCGTAGCAATAGGCCTTTGGATGGTTTAAGCTATAATGGGAAATAATTCTTTGTTCCCTTGATCTCTATTCAAGTGATTGACACCTATCTGCCTCAATTTTGTTTGATTAAAATGGGGTAGTGAATGGTTATCTTCATTCTATGTAACAAGCTCTTATAAATGGATGATTATGTTTAATTTCTTCTCATTATTAACTTTTGCTACATTAATTTTGGCTTCTAACGCTCTCTAGTTAGGATATGTTGTTCTCATGATTCATGTCAAATGGATATCTAGGATAACCTAGAATTGTATTTATTCGCGGCTAATATTGTCAAGGTTTGGTTGAGCTTTATTAGTTTTATTTTAAAAATTTATTTGAGACTACTTCCAAATGCAATATACCACCTCCTTAGGATAGTCGAGAAGTAGGTCAAAGCCCTTTTCCCATCTTCTAGAGCCCTCGTACATGAGGGCTCTTTCCCATATTCCTCCTTGCCCCTACTAGATCTTATCTATGCACTCTTGGCTACCATGAGGTGATGAGATTTCCTAGTTTATTTAAAATATGTAGTGTTTAAATGATTAAGGTTTATGGTGGATGTAATTTACAATTTTGTTCTTGATAAATGGAGCCTGTGATCCCTTTATTCTTTTTCTCCCCTTAACTATGATTGTGTTGCTCTATTCTTAGGAGGTGGTCATATTTTACATAGGATTTTATCTTTTATGCTACAAATGGTTCAAGTCTCATATTCTCTTGCCTTTGGCACAATGTATTCCTGATTAACTTATGAGTCAAAAAAGAAAGTTAACCAATTTGGCCTTTGGTACTATGATTCTCATCTCTATTATATTCATTATACAAAGTACAAAGTTAGTCAATTACCTTCCAAGTCTAAGTTGTTGGAATTAGCTATCTCTTCATGTGGATGTGCTTGTCTTGGCATAATTTTAATAAAAACTCTCTTTTTTTGGATTCTATCCTATGTTGTAAATTTGTATTCATTGGTATTATTATTATCCTAGATGATGTAACTCCATTTGGTTGGGGTAATAATGAGCTCCTTGGAGCCACTTTTAACAATAGCTCCTAAACATGCATCTGCTTGTGGTTTATTTATCTATACTACACAACTGGAGAACTTTTTCTTTATTATTATTATGGAATCCTTAAGAAATTGGGCTCTCTATCACCTTTTCTCATCCATGCTCTTGCCCAACTTAATAAATTGGGTTTAGAGTAATCGATGGAAAGTTAAGGCTATAAATGGTAAAAGTTGACTATAATTGGAGTTTCATCAAGCTGCCCTTGCTCTAAATTTTTCTCAATAATTTAATTTAGAGGTAGTAGATCTGATGATAATAGTTGGAGTATGTGTATCCTTATTTTTTATTATGAAGATCTAATATCCACTTGAGATCTTACCTTTTCTTTCTCTGTGTTCCCCATTTTGCTTCCTTTTTCATTGCTTTTATTGGTTGTGAGTTTGGGCTAGGAATATTACACTTATTTTAAGCACTAATGGTGGACTCATGGTTATGACTTCTATGCAGAAAATGGTTTTTAATCTCTTATCTCTCTACTTAAGATAATTTTCCTATCTAAGCATAAAGGAAATTGACTACCTCTAATTGAAGTGTGAGTATCTATACCTCTAACTTAACTTGTTATTTGGATGTTGAAGATAGCATCCCTCTAGTATGGTGCTCATGTTTGGATTCATGATACTATGCTTAGTATTGGTGTCCTTTGATTCATAATCATATGCTAAGTTTTGGTTTTCTTGGCAAGAACAAGGTGAAGGTATGTGGGTCTATCATTATTAGTTTGAAACTGTAGGCTTGCATATATTTATCATTTTGGAAAGAAAACCTCTTCTCCTTATTGGACATATTATATTGGGCTTTAAGGATAATATGGAGATATCCAACTTTGTATCCTTCTTGGTTATAACATTTTGGACCTCTTTTATAGTATCATTGATCGAATTGATAATATATCTCAAAGTTTTTTTGGGTAGGGGAACCTTTTAACCCCCCCCCAACCCCTGCTCCCCTCCTCATTTTATTTTGTATGGTTTCTATGATCATTGTTCTTACATTTCCTCAACTAGCTAAAGTCTAGGCTACATGGGGTAAACTTTACATCCAACTCACTCTCTATTATCTCCAACTTTCTTCTCTTGTTGTAAGAGATGGTATGCCAACCTGAAGCCCTCACTTTAAGGCACGTGTAAAAGGTGTTATGCCACCTCTTCCATATTTTTGGACACTTTAAAAATAGGTATGCCCTCTCCTTCACATACATACATACATACATACATACATACATACATACATACATACATACATACATACATACATACATACATACATATATATATATATATATATAATAAGATATTTACAATTTTTACCCCATTAAAAGTGTGGAGGCTAGGGAAAAAAGAATAACAAAGACAACCCTCTAGTAGCCTGGGACTAAAGTCCTCTATAAAAAGGGAGGGAAAGGGTCTTCCAATATATGAAGGAGAGAGCATACCTCTTTTTAAAGTGTCCAAAAATATGGAAGAGGTGGCATAACACCTTTTACACATGCCTTAAAGTGAGGGCTTCAGGTTGGCATACCATCTCTTACAACAAGAGAAGAAAGTCGGAGATAATAGAGAGTGAGCTGGATGTAAAGTTTACCCCATGTAGCCTAGACTTTAGCTAGTTGATGAAATGTAAGAACAATGATCATAGAAACCATACAAAATAAAATGAGGAGGGGAGCGGGGGTTGGGGGGCTTAAAAGGTTCCCCTACCCAAAAAAAACTTTGAGATATATTATAAATTCGATCAATGATACTATAAAAGAGGTCCAAAATGTTATAACCAAGAAGGATACAAAGTTGGATATCTCCATATTATCCTTTATATATATATATATATATATATATATATATATATATATATATATATATATATATATATATATATATATATATATATATATATATATATATATATATATATATATATATATATATATATATATATATATATATATATATATATATATATAATTTTTTTAAAAAAAAATTTAGGACTCTTTTAACTTCTATAAATTAAGTAACCTAGGCACTTATCATTAAAAATGGTATTTATCACTTCATATCTTTGTAAATTGATTGGTAGAGATGACTACACCAACAGTAATTAATATCAAGGAGAGGAACCAATATGAAATTAAGAAATACCCATACAAATGCATCAAAGATGATCCTAATGGTGAATTTTGACGTGTTCCACATAGAGTGTTACATGTTGAGGATATTAAGGAATATTTTCACTATAAATTAGAGGAGTTGGATATGCAAATATTCACAGGCAATATGAGTCACTATGTGTGAATAGAACCTTGAAGGATGAGTAAAGAAATGTTGGAGATATAAAACTAGAACAATGTTTTAATTTTCATATTTTTAATGCACTAGCATAGAAAAAATTGTATGGATCATAATTCATGATCAAGTTTTCTAGCTTAGAGACAAACCATGCAAGATTACCAAGGAAGTTTTAGAAGTAGTTAAAGATTTAAATGTAATAGTTGATGTACCTAATCTAAGAATTACTAAGAAATATTTGGTTGCATAGTTAATAGAATCAAAATAGGATTAGAGAGTTATGGTAGTGGAGGATGTTAAGAAGAAAGATGTAAGAATCACATATATGGTCCTTGGTTTCAAAGTTTACAATAATAACGAGATAAACCTTATTTATGCTACCATTATCAACAACGCAGGCTATTGGATGTTAAAGTAGAATGCACAAATAGATGTTTCTTAATCTTGAGAAAGTAGTTGATGGAAATTTTGAAAAATATTAAGCAAGAAAAATAAAAATTATTCAAACATGCATCACTCAGAATTCACATATTCTTCTATTTTTTGAATTTCTTTCCACATAAGGAAAACATCATACGGGATAAGAATGTACCAATTATAGTTTAGC
The DNA here is from genome assembly GCA_028749045.1 of Cupressus sempervirens. NCBI lineage: Eukaryota > Viridiplantae > Streptophyta > Pinopsida > Cupressales > Cupressaceae > Cupressus > Cupressus sempervirens. Next base: position 173,605,173 of record CM053788.1, on the reverse strand, counting down.
TCAATTAATATTATAGGATGCAAAAATAAGAAGATGTATCAAAGGAATTATGGGGATTCTTTAAGGTATTTCAAATATGAATGAAAATTAGGAAGAGGATACCTAAAGATACAGTGGAGAAATATGCAGATTCAATTTACTTTATCATAGTGATAGATGCATGTTGTATGGAAGTGGTCATTCTAAGAACATATTAGATAATGTTCATGGGACATGATAGAGAGTTAGATCTACTTGAGAGGTATGTAATTGACATGCTTAAAGAATTTATTGATTCTAAAGAAGAAAGGCTTTTTACATTTCAATAAAATTTCAAAAGGTTAGTCTTAAGATAACACAAGTTGATGTGAAGAGGAAGGAAAAGAATTTTGTTCAAGATATTAGTGATAAAATGAGCAATATTAAAGAATATATTGTGAATGCAAGAAAGAAGTAGGGAGAAGGACAACATATTCAGATTAAGGTAGAGAAACTAATTTCGATTAAAAATGATGACTCGCCACCTATATACACACCACTGAGTCATAGGACAACCAGAAGTTCAATAAAATATATATTTGATTAATCTGAGAAGTTGAGGGCATCAAAAGAAAAGGTAAATCCACCTTAACTGAAGGTCACTGGGCTTAAATTAGTAAGGCCAAATGTAAGACCATAGCTATAGAAGAGGAGAGTTAAGGAGAAGAGTAGAGGTCCACAAAAGAGAGTTCACGATGATAAAGATGACGAGTCTACATAGTTAGATGATTTAAAGAATAAGCTCATAATAGAAGGAGCTAAGTCAAAAGAGGTTATGAAAGGAAAATAAAAAGACACAACACAAAGTTGCAATCACTGATTGATGGTATTTTGCATAAAATGATTAAGTTTTGTATACTACTTCTATTAAAGAAATATTGTAACACTTCCAATGAAGAATATAAGACAAGATTAGAAGAAGGCACTGTTGAATACTTGAACAAGAATAATAGAGAATTGGTTGATATTAAGGTAAAATTCATGATGATTTGTTTTCTAATCTTGGGGAAAGCAGAATGATTGCACTTTAAGAGGATAGGAAGATAATAGAGGGCATAATAAATGAAATGTTTATAATTATATCTAATGAGGGGTTAAAGTTATTTCTTAAGGAAACCAAGAAGGATTTTTTGCTGAAGAAAAGAATTAATATGCTCATGATCAGTGGTAAAATTAATGAAGTTATTAAGGAATAATTAGTATATTTTGACTAGAGAATCAGTGTGGAAAACCACCACCAAAGGATCATAAGGAAACTATTAAGGAAATTGACACAAGATTTTATTCTATAATGAAAGAACCTAATTTCTTTATATAGGAGTTCATGTTATATTATGCACTAGATAACATGATGAGAGTGATATCCCTAGTGTTCCAAAATACAAATTCTCTATGAGAGAGGAAGAGATAAAAGGTGTTATAAATGAGAAAGGTAACATGTGAAAAATAAATTTAGGCTGGGGTTGAGAAAGATGCGGAGTTTGATGCATATGATGTTGAACTAGAAGCTATAAAGATTAAAGCAGAGGAAGAACAAGCACATGTAAAATTTGATGAGTCAGTGAGGGATGGTATTGTTGATACAACAAGAGACAGTACAGATCTTGATATTGTGAAGTAAATTTCTAAGACGAACGTTTAAGCTTTGATTAAGATAGAAACACTTAATAATGATCAATTAATGAAAATATATTTTATGGCTTATGCATATTTGAAAGAGAATTTGATGAAATTACAAGAAGAGGGAAGTAGACTACTCACTTCAAATGACACTTGAGAGAAGGAAACAATGACAAATGTGTTGAATGAAGTTGTTACTAAGTGTTTCAATCAGCTATTTTCCTTAATTAAGAAAGATAAAATGTATTTGGATATTGCACTAAATTAGTTAAGAAAATTTAATGATTTAGAAAGTAAATCTATAGACTAAATGCATAGATTAAATATTCATGTAGCATACATTGACAAGATCATAAAGTGGAGTGAAAATCATTTGTTTATTATTAAAGAGTAGTTTGATATTGTGAAGGTACTTTCTTCCAATCATAAAGCTAAGGCTGTAAAGTTAAATAATAAAATTATATCTCTTGAAGTAGAGAAGCCAATGATGAAAGGAAGGTTCAATGACTCAAGGAACATAATAAAACCAAAGAGTGATATTTTTCAAAGAGGTTCAAAAGAATCTGTTAAAAGAGGTTCGGAAGAATCTGTTAAGGCATATGATAATTTGAATCCACCAAACCTAATTGAGGTTGAGAAATCACCATATTATATTTGCGATCAGATTCATATTTATGAAAGTACAAGGAAGACTTGGGACACATCATGGGCAAGTTTGAGAAATAACTTTTCAAATATTATGAAACATTTTATAAGTATGAAATGACACTCCTATATATATGTGAAGTTACAAAAATTTCATAGGCAAATTTTGGTTTTCATCCCTACCTTTTTCATTGGTGTCAAAGGGGGAGAATTTTGGGTGAAAATGAGTTATTTAACTTAGGGAGTGTTATCTTTTTTATAAGGATTTTGGAGTTTGGAATTTTGTTTGACACATAGTCATTTTTCACTATTGACACACTTTGTATGTATTCATTGATGAAAACTACACATTATAACCTAACAGGATTTCCAGTTACTAATAGTATGCTTAGAAAAAATTACTAAGTATGGATAAATAAGATAGTTTACAGATAAATACTTTGGATTGATATAAGTAGATGAAATGTGATGTGCAAACTTGATGCTATGTTGTTAATATACTGAATGTGCCAAAATGCATATTTTTATGGTAAGGTTGTTCAAATTGCACTAACAGGGAATTATTCAAACATAAGGTGATGCTATTATCCAATTCTAATTTTTTGGTTTTTTTTTCATAGTTGGTTATAACCCTATTTTGGTAATTAGTTGAGTTGTACCCCACTTATTTTGCAATTGAGCAATATTGTTGTGTTGTAACCTTGAGTTCTTATGTATTCACCCCTTTTGTACAAAAACTTTTAATAAAGTTATCTACTTATGCATAATAAAATTAGTGGGTTTCATCCCCATCGTGGTTTTTCCCTTAACCAAGTTTCCACTTGAAAATCATGGTGTCAAATTTCCAAGTGCAATTATGGATATGCCTTGTGGCATCTTATGTACTTATATTCTTTTATGAGATTCTATATATGTGGTTTATCTATGTTTTATTGAACTTAACTTAATAAAACTTGCAAGTGTGTGATTCAATATTATGGAACCCTTGAGAGATGTAACTTTTTTTGTACTACTTAGAGTGTGTAATGTGTATTTGATTTTTTTTCTTTTCTTTTCTATCTTTGTGTCATTTAAAATTTCAAAAAAAAATTGTTAAGCAAACTTAGTAACATTATAAGTTAATTTCTCTTGGGTTCCCTAGTAGGGCGTTACAATCAAAGCTATCTTGTGAGAGGATTTATATCACCCCTTTTAGGAGGTACCTTGTTAGAGGATTTATAAATTCTTACAATAAAGTGTGCCTTGTTAAGAGCTTACAAATACCTACAATGGTAAGAAACAAGATGAGATGGATGATCCAAATAAACATTACAAGTTGCCTTGTAGATCCAATTGTATACCTTTGAAGATTCTCTAATATCCTTCCTCTTCCTTGGATTTTGCTATGAACACTTTTTGTCACCTTGTCACTCTTTCCTATCCCACACTATGTTTGATGACTTCTCTACTATTCAAGTCTTTGCTCTGCAATTCTTCACTCCAATTTTACATCACACCAACATTGATAACTTCAAAAATACAACATTGAAGAGTACAAAACTTATTTTAGAATTGTTAATGTCTAGGTGCCGAAACCTAATTCAAAAATCTCACTCAAAATTTGAATATCACATACAAATTTGTCACATAATACACATGATTATCTACGAGTAGGTGTCAAGATTGGTAGGTCTATCAGTCTCCTTGTAGACCTATGCAATAGCTTCTATCCTTTATATCTACAAATATTCTATCATAAAATCTTATCACATCATGTTATATATGTGTTCCACTATCATGTTACATTGATGGTGACTCACCATGCTTTCTCTTCACCTGTGTCTTTTCATTTACCTTTGTGATTGTGCAACTTGTTCTAACCACTTTCTTTATTCTCACAAGTATAGTACTCTATCAATGGTCATTCTGACTTAAAATTTTCTATCTTCCTTCTTGATTGGCTGCTAATCAATGACAACACTATGTGATGCTAACTATTAATCACCACTAACTTTATTTGTTCTCTATGCCAATTTGATTGATAGGTCAAACAATCTCCCTCTTTAGCATTGATAGAAAAACATTCCACCATATTTGACCTTCTTCCTTCATCTCTTTGACTATACTAGTGGAAATCTCTATATTGGTTTGGACTTAGTAGAAAAAACATTAAGGCTCTCCCTCAAGATAGTCTCCATTATCTTTTCTCTTTTCTCCAACCTTTTGTGTTTTCCCCCTACTGAGTTGGGCTCAAATATCTCGTTGGTTCTCTCTATTCATCTCTTTTCTTTATTTTTCTCTCCCCATTTTCTTATTCTTCTTCTCCCTTTGCATACTTCTTTTTTTTATTTTCTTCTTTTTCTCCCCCAGTTCTTTGCTCATCTCTTTTCTTTCTTTTCTCTCTCCCTTTTCTTATTTTTCTTCTCCCCCTATATGCTTCTTTGTCTTCTTTTATTGTTTTTCTCCCATTGTATTTCTATTCTTCTTCTTCTCCCTCTTTTTGTCAATAAAAACAAAGGGTAACTCAATGTTTATAACCTATCAAACACATTTTTATATAGTCTTTGACTACTATCAAGTGGCTCCTTCCATGACTCTTTTAGCTTGTTGAGAGCTAGTGTCTCATTTTTTATTCAGCCATGTGCTCTTCTATCATGTCTAGTGAGCTAACTAGGGCTTGTGTCACCAAATTATCTATTTTCTTCAAGTGCTCTTGAATTATACCTACTAGGGATGACAAAAAGCATTATAGTTCTAAGAGTTTAAGATCTCTTTTCTCCGCTTCCGCTTTTATGTAGTTAACTAAGTGGATGGTTTCTTAAATATTTTCTTGATAAGTTGAGGTTGAACTTGTAAGGGGATCAAAAGTTTGAATGACTTGTTCAAGCTCCTATTTATTTGTCCCTTTATTGTTTATGAATCCTAATTAGACTTGAAGGTCAATTTTCCCCCATTTTATTTGGCACAATTTACCCTCATATTTTACTATGGGAATTCGGGGGCAGTACCCCCATGCTCTAGGGGTCAAGGAGAAATGCCCCTTACAGGATTCAAGGGGCAGCACTCCTTGCAGGGTCCTGGGGTTAGTGGTCCCAAGTGTGCTCCCTATCATGATACAGGGTAGTGTTGATGGGAATCACCTTCAAAGCTAAAAATGAATTTACTATTATAAAAGGCATACAGAGCTATATTTTTTCTATTGGTTGACTTATTCTAACCCTAATTTAGTTAGCAACAAAAATCTTGTATAAAATGGCTTAGGGTTAAGGATCTTATAATATATGATGAGATTTTAGCTTCTTGTAGTGGTATTGAGTTGTAAGGGATTACAAATTGTAAGGGTTGTAATTACTAGATAAAAAGAATATTGGACTCATTGTTGGTGGATGTAGTTGAGGGATTGGGTGAATCATGTTAAATCTTTGTGTCTTCTGTTCTCTTCTCTGTGATTTATTATTTTCTGATATTGGTTATATTTGCATGTAATTGTTATTTCTCTCTCGTTAATCCTAACACCCTTTCTTACATTTGAGATCACCAATGAAGGTTCTTGGGTCAAATACTTTTTGTAACACCAAGGTGATCTCCTTGAGAGCCTCAATAATTTCCTCTTTGACATGTGCTAGGTCAAACTTTTTTATCTTAATAAGACCTATGAGCTTGTCCAAACTCTTTTTCTCAACTTTCTTCAAAACAACCTATTTGATATCTTCTATTTGATCTTCTATAAATTGTCAACAATTTGTTTTAGTTGATCAATTAAATATGTTTTTAGGTCATATGTCACCCTTGACGTGAGACCAATTACTAAGTCTTTGGCCTTAAAACTATTATTCTTTTCCATTCTTGATCAAGTTTCTCATATTGTTGAACAAGTTTGGAGTATTTCCTTATCTCTTTGGAATTTATTTTCCCAAAATTTTCTTTCATCTTCTCTAGTTCTTCTTTGATTGAGTCCTTCTCAATATCTTCTTCTTCATCATTTTCAAATAATTCTCCTTCATTTGCTGAGGTAGAAAATGATAATGATGATGAGGATGCCCCATGTTTCCCCTTTCACCTTTTCTTATTTCTAGTCTATACCTCTAAGCTTAACCTCCTCTTTGAGGACTTAGTTTTATTTACACTTCTTTTTCCTTTAGATCTAGTTTTTTATGATTTTGTTTTTTTTGGTGTCACCTCTCTTTCAAGTGATTTTTCATTCCTCTATTTCTCTTCATGTTCTCATTCTAGAGTCTCTTTTAATTTAGGGGTCTTCTCTCATTCTCATGTCATTTCTTTTTCTAGAATTTTCTCCCTCATCAATGTTTTCTCCTTTTCTAGAGTGTTCTCCATCCCAAACACCTTTTCTTGCTAGAGGTAGTCTCTTTTTATAGTGTCTTTTCTTTTATATGAGTGTGCTCCCTTTTTGAAGTTTTCTCATTTTCTTTTTTCTTTTCAACCTCAAGAGACTTTTATTTCTCCTCTATGGGTTGTCTTACTAGTGTATCCACCTTCTTTAGAGTGTCATGTATGACAAGTGTGGTAGCACTTCCTTGTGAATATTATCCCTTTTGTTCCTCATGTTCCTTCTCCTCTTGTACCTTGGCCTTCTTGGGATTCTCGAGTACCTTTTCCTCTTCTCTTCTTTCAAGAGAATTATATTTAAGTAGAGTGGTATCCTTTTCAAGAGACTTATCCTTAGGCACTTCAACCAGTTTCTCCATTTATATTTTCTCAAATAATTTTTCCCTAACCAATGTATTCTCCTTCTAAGGAATTTGTTCCTACAATTTATTGACCTAAACTTCATTCCTTGGTGATGTAAGAGGGTTAAAGTTTACAGTACTTATGACATTTCTTCTACTCATCCCTCTTCAACTTCATCTTTGCTTGACCTTAATCTATCTCTTTGGTTCTTCTTTTTCTTTACTTTAGGAAAAACTCCTTTACCTTTTGGGTCTATTGTTAGGGAAGTTGTGCCTTGGATTCTTCTTCCTTTTTCTTCATACTGAGCTTTGCAAACTATTTAGTCACTACATTCCAATTCTTTACTACATTTTATTATACATCTTTATCTTCTCCTATAATCACAAGGGCTACATTCTCTACTGTAGAGAAGTCTTGTTTGTAGACATCTACCAATGTCTTCCTTTCCGATGGGGAGTATTTTGGCCTCATCTTTGCTAGTCTAACATCTAAAATCTACTTGAATCTAAGTATCCCCTCTTGTCATTTCTTTACTATAATATCAATTAGCTCATTAGGCAATTTACCTCTCATCTTAGACAGCATCTCACTAAATGTTCTCATCCTTATATGTACAACACTAACTACATTATTCTTGTTTATATCATATAACTTTTAAAATCTATTTTCAATGTATTGTAGTTTCCATTATGCATAATATCAGTAAGCATATCATTTATTGAGAGTTGTGATGGTTTCCTTTTACCTCTCTTCATTGTCTTCACCACTTCCACATCAGTTTCTATTTATGAGAATTCTTTTTTTTCAGCCACCCATGAAGCATTCTTTTCCTTTTCATTCCTCTTTCTTTTATATGTTTCAAATTGTGCAGGTTTGATAAGGCTTGGACCCTTTACACCAGTAGCCTCAAATTTTTCTTCTTGCTCAAGAGTGAACTCTTTCTTCAGGTCAAGTTTATCTTTTTCTTCACACTCTAGTTGAGGACAAGATTGAACTCCACCAACGAGTTCTTCTTCCATTTCCTCAACTTCTTTAGTTTTATCAAATTCTTTAGTTTTGGAATCCTCTTTTTTAAATGCCCTCCTAGGCTTCTTCTTTTTTGTTGTATCAACCTCATCTTGCTTCTTTTGAAGTTTTTCTTTGACCTTGGTGGAGGATCCAAATCTTGTAAATTTGGGATCAATAGGCATAGCCATTAAACTATCAATGTGTTTCCTATATGTCTTTATAGTCATTTCATACTAGAAGGTTGTCTACCAGTGGGTCTGAGGTTGAATCACTTGTACCATGCACTTGTTTGTGCTTGTGAGGAAACACAACTCATTCTTATAGACCTCTACCAAACTAAAGGGAATTATTTCCCTTTGATTCATTTCTTATTGGAAGCTCTTGAACTATACCCATAGGGTAGCATTACCTTTCATTCCAATTTCCTATAGAGCTTGGTGATTTGGGTTTTGATTGGTCATTCTTTTCAGTAGGTGAAGGGTGGATACCCTAGGAAATCCTTAATAAAATAAATACAAGGATTGCCCCAAATTTAAGAATTTTATTTCTATAATCCTTCAAGTGATCTTACCTAACTTTTCTATTATCTGCCCATGAAGCCATCTTCTTAGGTCAAGAGGAACATGATTATGAATTATTTGGTATGCTCCATATATAGCTCCACTCGACACACTATTGTTTCTTCTTAAATAATAAATATTATATGAGATCACCATTGCTATATATCTCATTTCATCATCTAATCACTTGTCCACACTTGTCCATCATGATGGCATTTGGTTAGATCTACAATGTATCTCGTTGGCACAGTTCTTGTTGTGAGCTATTTTCCTATAGAGTTAAAACCTATTACCCTTCAAATAACCTCCTTTTTGATCTTTAGGGTTTGTCCAACCACATATATTGGTCATGTGCCTTACTCAAAAAACCCAATCTTCATGGAATAAATTAGGTATTTCCACAATATATTGTAGGGTTGTCTTCTCCAAGTGTTTATGTTCTTTCTTTAGAACCTCATCTTCACACAGTTTCCTGTACTCCTTTCCAATTTTTTGGTCTACAAATTCCTCAATATTCACCTTTAGAAATGCACTAAAATTTTAAGTAAGAAGAAGATCAGCTGGAAGTGACAATAGGGAAACCACCATGTCTTTATCATCCACCTTCAACAAAAGAGCTACATACTAAGGTTTCTCTATTATCTTACCATCGACTAACATGACCTTATTGATTTCCTCTACCATTTTGAATCTTGATTAGTAATTGACAATATTCTACTCAATCAACTATGTTTACCAACACACCTCTTCAAGCTATCTTTCACTATTTATTCAAATCAATACACAATTCACATAATGTTCGTACACAAAAAACTAGGGTTCACAATTTAGAAAGCTCAAGGGATTTTGAAATCACAAAGTGGTAAATGGATCTTCATTAGTCTATTTATAACAACAAAATTGTAATATTAGGTTACTATTAGGGTTATAATGGTAAACAAGATGCATACCTACCACTTGACTTGTCTAATTAATGCTTATGATCTATTTGGTAATGTTCATATTCTTACCATTCTATTATCTTACTACATGTATAACAAACTCGTCAGTATAAGCCAACACTTTGTCAACTTTGATACTATAAAAAGTAACTTACTAGTCTAGATGGGGACCGGCGTAAGATTTTCCTTATGCTTACAACCCCTTAAGCTATGGTAACCTAATTTGTCTTAGAGGTCTCACCACTGATCAGTGAGCTCACACCCTCTACAGGTTTGGTAGTCTCTACTTTATCACTCTTCTTGGTCCAAACTTTGTCAAAGTCCTTTCAAACTTCCTTTATGTTCATTGTCTTTTTTTTCCCTTTCTTGTTAGGGAGATGATTGTTTGACTAGTTTTTGTCCTTATAATCTCTAGCAAGATGTCCAATCTTGTGATAGTTGAAACATTTCATTCATTTCCTCTCCATGTTCTAGTGTCATTTCTCTAACCTATCCTCAACTTACAATAGGTTGTTGAACCTATCCCTTCCAATGGGACATTTTGACTTTGGGGATGATTGGTTTGATCATGCCTTTGATCTTTAATGCTCAGTTTTGTGCTTTTACTTGTTACAATAGTAGTAATAACCATAAATTATTTTCTCATTAAAATGAGACCTTTACTATTATGTTTTATGACCATATTGGTGGCAATTATGATAGTGTCAATTAAAGGTACATTGGATACAAGGTGATACATGTTTGTGCTAGCATACATTTGAAGTATTTCCTACTTTACCACAATAATAACTAGTGGGTTTCTTTGGTTTCATGTCTCTAGGTGATGTACTTCCTTGATTCTTTAAGTCCATGTATTTTTTTCTAGATGACTCATCCTTTTTAGTCTTGTTGTCACCTTTGTATCCCAATCTGGTGGTACTCTTGATCTTTCTTTAAGCTTTCAATTGCTTATCTATCTTTTTAGAGCTATCATTAAATTTCTTCAATTTTTATTCCTTTCATTTGTACTTTTTAGCTCTTTAGTTAGCTTACATGCCTATTCAACCAACTCTATGTTTTCTTTAGTTAGATTGAACTATATGCTCCCTGTGGTCATTATTATACTCAAACAAGACATTGTTCTTCTATCTTATGTAGTTATGCTATTCCACCACTTGTGTTCCATTATTTCTTTGTTCACTCTTATGATTTCTTTGACTATTAGCTTAGCCTCTAGTGCTATACTTAGTACTTTTTCAACTTCATATTTGGCTTGAATGGAAGAACCTTTCTCTTCAAGTGCTACACTCATTCTCATTATTTTATCTTCCTATCATTTCTTCAGCAACAAAATGCTTTTGGTCAACTTCTCATTATTAGCCATGAGATCTATTATGACCTCTTCAAATTCATCTAATCCACTTTGGTCTTCAAGATGTTCAATGAGCTCTTGACTATCAATGAGTTTTTGCACTAATTTATTTATCTTGTTCAAAGAGAGCCTCGACATTTCCTTCAAACCCTTAATAGTGATGAGAGCTTCACCAAGTTGTTTTTGAAGTATAAAAGCTTCCATTAGATCTTCCCTCAAAATTTCAAGCTCCTTACTATTAAGGCCAATGCTCTAATACCAATTATTGTCCCAAATATGTACTAATAGGGGGGTGAATTAGTATTAACTTTCAAACTGGTTAGCTAAGCTAAAGATTCAACTAACATAAATACTAATTGCTTAAACAATAATTTAATGATAAAAGAAATACAAAAAAACCATGCAAACTCACACAATAAGATATACATCAATGATAAATAAATTTTTGTAGATGGAAACCCTTAGTCAAAGGATGAAAACCATAGTGGGAGTAATATACCCACTAGCCTTTTACTATAGATCAAAAGATTCCCAGTTAAAGGCTATAGTTGTTCTTTCTAAGAACATGTCCAATTAAGAATGGTGGTAATATATTAGGATTATAATAAGCTTATCAAAACCAACTTGTGAGAGAATTTACAACACTCCTTTTGCGAGGTCCCTTGTTAGAGGTTTTATAAACGCTTACAATAAAGCATGCCTTATTAAGAGCTCGCAAATAGTAGCACTGCTAATTAGAAAGAACATTAGATGAATGATCTAAATAAATGATACAACTTTCCTTGTAGATCCACTATGTACATTTAAATATTTTTTGATCTCCTTCCTCTACCTTGGCTTTCCATGTGAAAAATTATGTCACCTTGTCACTCTTGCCTTTCCCACACTAAGGTTGATGACTTGTCTACTATTTAGCTCTTTATTCTATGGTTCTCTTCACTCCATCCTCACATAAAACCAACATTGACAACTCCAACAACACAACAACAAAGTGTACAAAACTTATTTTATACTTGCCAATGTTTGGGCATTGAAACCTCATTCAAAAATATCACTCAAATTGTATGCTCAAAATTTGAATAGCACATATGAGTTTTTCATATAACACTCATGACTACCTATGAGTGGGTGTCTAGATTGGTAATCCTTCCAATTTCCCTGTAGACCTATGAATTAGCTTATCTCCTTTGTATTTATGAATACTATATTATAAAAACATGTCACATCATGTTGTCTACTTATTCCATTGTCATGTCGCATTAAAGGTGACTCATCATGCTTACTCTTCACCTATGTTTGTTCACTAGACCTTTGTGCTCATGTGACCTATTATGTCCACTTTTTTTGTTCTAACCAATATAGGACTCTATCAATGGTCATTCTGACTTAAATTATCTTGTCTTCCTTTTGACCGATTGTCAATCAATGTCAACACTGTGTGATGCTATGTATTAGTCATCACTTCTTATCTTTGTTCTCCAAGCCAATTTTAATGATAGGTCCAACACATATTTCTTCCTCTTTGTATTCTTTTCCATTTTGATGATGGATTATAGAGTGTGATTCAAAAATTGCATACATAATCCAATCCAAAAGCATTAACATTTAAACTCAATGGATGGTGGAAACCTGCCAATATTGATTGAATTTTATTTTTTTTGAATTATAACTCAAAAAGGAATTAGAACCATAGGTTTGCATTGATCTCAATTTATAGAGTATAATTGATATTGGTGATAGTATGTTCATTGTTTACACCATCCATCGAGATTCAAACTCCAAAAGGTATAGATATAAAATATGCATTCAAAATCATTCTTCAAATAATTTTGATGCAATAGAATGGGCACCCCTCAACCTATAACTATTTATGATGTACAATATTAACAAAGTTATATTCATATTTAAGAGAGAATGTGTTCCTTGGTTACACCATCCACTAAATTTCAAAACCTAGAAATATGATACAAGAGAGAAGATTGAGATCATGTCCTCAATGTAAACTTGTGAATGATATAAAATCATTAAAGAAAGAGGGATTTAAGAAAGATTGTGAAAAAAGAAAAAAAATGCTCTAATTTTTTTAAAAGACTTAGAACCATAGGGTTGTATTGAATGCAATTTGTTGAGTGTAATTGGAGTGTGTGATGGTATGTTCCTTATTTATGCCATCCACCAAGATTCAAACCACTAGAGTGTCGAGTCATGCCTCAAACAATTTTGATGGAATAGAATGGATAACCCTCAAAGAAAACTTATAAAAAATATAAAATACTAACAAGTCATGTCATATTTAAGAGAATATATGTTCCTTAGTTTTCCACTCACAAAAAATCAAGATTAGAGATTATGGAACATTGAAATACTTTAAAACTTAAAAAGGATTTAGAGCTATAGGGGTGTATCAAACTTAATTTGTTGAGCTTAATTGGTGTAGATGATGGGATGTTCCTTGCTTACACCATATGCCAAGAGTCAAAACTCAGGAAGTATGGTATAGGGTCAAAAGTACATCTTGAATAATTTTGATGGAACCAATAACCCTCAAAATATTTAAGAATTATATAAATTCCTAACAAACTCATGAAATATTTAAGAGAATATCCACCTACTAAAATTCAAAACAAGAGATTATAAACAAAATATGGCATATAACCATAGGATTGCACCAAACTTGATTTTTCAAGAATGATTTATTTGTATCAAATTCAATTTTCTAAGTATAATTAGTAAGGGTGATAGGTTGTTCCTTGTTTATGCCATCACTAAGATTTATAATTCAATATGTATCATATAAGAAATAAGATGGAAATTAAGGTTTAAACAATTTTGATATATTATTTGCCACATGTTGTGCAAGGTGAAATGTGAAGTAATCCTAAAAGGGCTCAACTACTCCACATTTCAAAATTAACCTTGTAGCTCAAAGGGAAGTTATAGAAAGTGATCCTCTTGATTCCACTCTAAGGTAATTATATCTAAGAGGATTACTTCCAACCAAATGATGAAGGAGCACTAATGCCAACAAATATTTAATAAATATAGAGTTCGAGAAATAATACATAGACCCTTAAAACCCTAATGTAGCAAGAGCAATGAAGTGCAATTAAGATTATAGATATAGAAAGTAGATGTACCAAAATAAAGAAAGCAATTAATGACTCACCTTGAAAATGAAGAGGAATATTAGTTCTTGTTTTCTAATGTCTATACAACTCCAATCAGTGAGTAAATTTGGTTTCAAACCTAAAATAGCAAGATCTTCAAAACCCATAAGTCTTTCAGTTGTTTGGCATAGTTGACCCAAGGCAATAGGGACGACTTGGTAGGGATGAAGTGTGTCCTTGCTTGATAATATCAAAATGTGGAACAATTTTTAGATCTTTGAAGTTGTGTGAAAAAGATATTTGAATTTGTACTCTCTTTTTTCTTTTGAGATCTAAAACCTGCAAGAAAAATGGTTTGTGCTTGTTTATGGGGGATTTTCCTTGGTCAAACCCTTGTTAAGGAATTAACCTTGAAATTGAAATAATGGAAATGTTGGAAATGTAAAGTAAATGCACAAATTCACCTTCCAATAGTAGGATTTCTCAAACCAAATGCAATGATCTCACTTTATCAATTGAATGGATCAAGTAACAGAAGGATGAATGTAGAAGAGATAAAGCAGTCTCCAAATGAACTCCTTGAATCTCATTGAAGAAACTTTGAATTCAAGATATCTCCTCTTCAATGGCTTGCAAAACAATCTCCTTTGAAGATTGCTTGAATGCTTGAACACTGGAATGCTTGAATACTTGAATGCTTGCATGTGAATGATGGATTATATGAGATTGTGGATGTCCAAAATGAGGCAAATGGATGGGTTTATATAGAACTTAGAATAAACTTTCTCCCACTAGCCGACCAAACATTAAAATTAACACCTTAGATCAACCTCAAAATAGGGCCCAAGAAGGGGACCAATAATGAGACCCAAGAAGGGATGAACTTCATCCTTGATTGAATAGGGTCATACTTCATCCCTACTAACCAGGTCTAGAAATCCCTAGGAATCCCTCAGGGTCCCAAAATAGGTCTTAGTTTCCACAAATAAGATGAAAATTCTAAGCAAACCTAGTTTTAGTGCAAAAAGAGATTCCGAGTGATACAAAAGAGGAAAGGAAGAACCCAAATGGATAGATCATACCTTGAGATTTGCATTGTAAAATAGCAAAACTAGGGGGGATCTATTAGGTCCTAACCTAATCCCACCTAGGAAGAATAAAGAGAGATAAGAAGAAAGAGGGGAATTCAAATTAAATGCAAGTCTAGCATCAAATCTCACTAAATAGGTGCTAAATCACCATTCAATTGAAGTGCTTCTAATTTAAGATGATACACATACCAAAGTTCAAATCTTAGAAATATGAATTAATATCATGCCCTTGATGTAAAATTATAGATGATATGAAATCCTAACAAAATAAAAGAGTTTTTGGAAATGGGGATACTTTATTATGAAAACCTCCAAATATGCATGGTTTATTAATATTAAGTTTGAAGTGTAAGATTTGCCCAAAAAAGTTGATAAAGCAGGAAAATTATTTATCTATTAAAAGCATGAGTAAATGAGCTTTTTATAAGCATATTGCAAAAAAGAATTATATTCAATCTCACTTGATGTCGTTAACATCATGAATTTTCAAGAAACAATAAAAAACAACTTATTATGAATTATACCAAATATTTTGACATGGAAGTTACATTACAATTGATCATTTCTTTAAATACAATGACAATAAAGGATTCAATGCACAAAGAGTGTATTTGGATCTTTATGAAACATATTTTGCTTAAAAAGTACTTGATTCAAGTATTGATTCATGATCTTATATCTTGCATTGTTCAACACAAAGCTATATTTATGTTTAATGATGAATGGTATTGGATTGTAATAACTATGTTGAATCATTTTTTGTTGACTCTATACGTAAAAGAAAGTGTATTAAAAATAAAATCCAATGATGCATAGAAAAGACTATCAGTGAAGTAACATTGTCAATTGGACAATCATACTATCAGTAAGGCATTATAAAAAGGATAGTTCCAGATAAGGTAGCGGGCATTTAGAGTCATTTTATTCCCCAATAGGGTTTCCACTTAGAATGTATCTTGTGTTACAATCCTTGTGCATGTTTTATCTTTGTCTTATTATCTCTATTCATTTCATTTGAGATGTTTTTATAAGTTTGATTAAAAAATGATCCATTATAATTATATCAAGTTGATTCCCCACCCCCCAGTGATATCATGCTCCAATTTTTTTTTGGAAACATAATATTACTTTACTATAAGTGACTCATGTAATATACTTACTTAAGGCATCCCATTTATAAAGAACCAAATAAATAAAGTTATTTTAAAAATTATGGAAAAATACAACACCCCATGTATAAATTCAATAATACTCTAAAGAGTATAAAACACCCAAAATTAGTATTTAAATCCAAGACCAAACCTTGTGAAGGACTCTTTTATCATTAAAAAATGATCCACTTTATCTCTTAGTGCATATAGATGAGAAATTTATATAAATACATTCAAACCATTCTTTATCTAGCATTTTCATTATCATAACCTCCAATATAATGAATAAATCCACTTATTTAAAACCATTTAATGAATATAAAAGTTAACCATGAGAAAATCATTGATTAAAAAATACCAAAAATTACCCCCATACATCCATACTCAAGGTGTTAGAAACATATTAAGTACATAAGATTTTTATGATTAATATTATCTTTATCCTAACAATATTTCGCTTGATATTGTATATTATATTGTCATAGACAAAAAGAAATATGGTGACATGATTTGTAAGGTTGATATCATCTTTATCATAACATCATTCCACTTGATATTATATATTGTATTGACATAAATAAGTAGCATATAAAGTTAATTAGATTTGTAGAGTTGATGTCATCTTAATCCTAACATTATCCCACTCGAGTATACGAGATAAGGACCATGGCCTCCCTAAACCAAGAGTTTGTGTCCATAAGTGTTGGAATTACAATAGGAAAGGTAAAATTTTGAGAGGTGGGGGGGTGAATGAGTACTTTAAACTTTGAACAATAAAACATTCACCACACATCCATCTCATACATTCAATAAGTAAACTGAAATACCATGTAAAGCATGTACATCTAAATCATGTAAATAGGTAAACATTCACACAGATATAACACCAGATATGATTACCTAGAAACCCTCCAATGAGAAGGTAAAACAAGGGTAGGGGTGACACCCACAAATCTTCACTACTGCAGTAATAAAGTGTATCCAATGAAGGTTACAATGTTTGATCATGAGGCATGATCTACCCTATGAAAGGTCTACCCTGTTAAAGGCTTAAAAAGACTATTAGGTCTCACCCTATTAAAGGATTTCAACACCCTGTTAGAAGTGTGCCTTGTTAAAGGACTTTAACTCACAATTAAGTAAGCACCTTGTTAGATGATTTCAATATAGCTTGTTAGGGCTACTCTATTAAGAGATTTAACTGATTCACCTGCTAGAATGTCTCAGCATTGATCCTGTAGTTAAGATGACAAATCATCTCTAAACTGATGTACTCTTGATCCTTCTTGATCAGATGTCTCTCTACTATATACTATTCCCTTTGTTCTCCTTTAACTAATTTTACAATGCAATTTTAATTCACAATACCTTAGCCACCATGAAAACTTCTCTCTTCACTTCTTCCACAAGCATATGAATTTTAGGGTTTTTCCTCCTTAAGAAGACTTAGGTGACTTAGGGTTAGGTAGGAATCAATGGCTATGATTCATTCATTTTACTACTTAAATCTTCCCTTTAACTCATTGGTTTCATGCAATTCATAGGGATTCCAACTTAAGATTCATCCTTATCTCCAAAATATTGTAAATTAATCTTTAAGTTGGCTCAAAAAAAGTTTACACAGTTGTTTGTGCCATTACAAACAACTATGTCAAAACTGTCTTACTTGGCATCTGAAGTCTCTAATGCTCAACATATACTATTTTCTAAATTGTGAATTGACATATGTATTACTCGGCATGCACTGCTTACTTGAATCCTATATCACTCGGCATACATTTTCTACTCGACACTTGAGTGACTTGGAACTCATTGTGAACTCAGCATGCTCTATCATATACATGTTTTGCTCAGCATATGTTACTTGTTCGACATGAACTAAGTAAATGACTTAAGTGTGTAGACACTAACTTGTCAAAACCAATCTAAGATCAACAATCTCCCCCTTTGACATGAGTGTAAGAAACACTTGGTCATGCATTGATATCCTTATTCTTACAAGCATAACATATCTCTTATTTGGCTTATGTACAAAATTTCAAAAATTTGCAACAACACTTATACCTCAAAATTTGATAACTCCCCTTGAGTTGACAAGATTATTTTGTAGTCAAATTTTTTTACTCCTGTTGAGTAAATGTGTCTCAACTGATACTCTTTGCTTTTTTTTCTTTCCTAACTGATACTCTTTGCTTCTTGCTCCCTCTTTATTCTTTCTCCCCCTTAGCTAACTCATATACTCCCCCTTTTTGACACTGATGTCAATTGGGCTATACACTGATAGTTTGTTTATACAAAAAATATTTATGGACCTCTAGCATAATCTTGAGAGTTGCATCCCAATTTTCACATGCTACATCCAAAGACTTAATTTGGATAGCCAGCTCGGTAGCAAGTTGGACTAGGCCATCTAATGTAGAAAGATTGGGGTCTTTCTTCATAAGAGTTTTTGTGTAGCCTAACTCCTTGTGCAAAATCTCCATGTGTGTGATCAGTGTTGTTTGGATGCTAATTAGTTTGGCCCTTGTATTGATTTCATCTACAAACAATACTATTAACTGACTCTAGGTTCACAACAAAGCTTTGAAGTGTTTATCACTTTGAGCTGGATTCATAGGCAATTTTGCACCTGATGAATTAACTTGACTTTCCAAGCTCAAAATGTGATTCCTTATTTCTTGTGTGAAGAGTGTGGGGTTGCACAATTTGGTGTACAGTGAGAAAATATTCTCAAGTACCTTCTTCACACTTTCTACCTTAGTTGCTAATGCAACTTGTGTGAGTGCTATATCACCTAATATTTTCTCATTCACTTTGCTTTGAAATTTCTTTTCAGACCACTCTAATAATTTATCATTTGTATCAAGGTTTGCATCACTCACCTTTTTCACTATATTTGTTAATTGTTCAATCAGTGGCTTTATTTCATCTAGAGTTAGTAGATTAAATGCATCTAAGGAGATGCCTTTAATATCAAGCAATTTTTGCTCCTACCTATTCTCCCTTTTGAGCAGTTCCTGATGCTTCTTTCTTGCTAGGGCTTCTTGTAATATACCCATATACTCTATTGTCATTGTGTCAAAATCATACTTAGGTAAAACAATCTCTTCATCAAGGCTTACATCTCCATGTGTAATTACCTCTTCTACCTTTGATGAGCTTGGACTCGACACTGAGATTTGCAATAGTATTGCATCTGTGCTCGACTTCTAAAGAGCGTGAGTGGAAGGAGTGTCGAATTCTAGTAAAGTTACTAGGGCTTGAATGATAGTTTTCTCCTTCAGCTGGGGTGTCAACTTGGTCACTTCAGGCTTGTTGTTATTTTCCACAATGCCTTGTGATGCACCTTGTACTTGTGCTAGAGGTACATATCAAACTATCTGACCTATTTGACTCTGTTCTTCAGTGGTGCCTTGAGTTTCCATTGTGTCCTTTCCAACTATATCAACCTATTCTGATGTAACTTCTGGAATTTTATCCAAAGGTTGTACATTAGTGACTTGAGGGGTGATGGTAGGTGGTTCTTATGTAATCACCTCTTCCCTTGTAGTTTCAGTCACTGATTCCTTTAGTTCATCTACACTCACCAAAATAGGGTTATCACACAATTATGCCTGCAGTGTAGATTGATCTAGTATCTTTTTTAGTAAGGGGATTTATTTTCTAAGTAGTGAGATTAGAAACATCCTTCACTATTATTATTTCAGTATTTACACTTGTTATATGTTAAGGGTTGACATTAGGCAATTGTGTGTCTTATACACTCTATTCTTCTTGTTGCTGCTCTACCTCAATTGTTGCCTTGTTAGACACATTCATTTATGTACCTCCCTCAACCGTGTCTTTATTTTTTTCATGTCCTCCATCATCCTTAACCTCTATAGGCTCTTGTTCTCCTACCTTTACTGATGCTAGTCCATATGTGACTTTCCACATCTGTGTGGACTTCTTCACAACATCTTCAATATTGTTTTGTACTATGTTGAAGGCTCTATATTTTAGAATAAATCTAACTCCATATTTCTTCATAGCCTTAGCAATTTGTGCATTATTGAGTTCAGGCATAACTTATGCAAGTGATGTCTCCCTTATTTGTCTTTCTGAATTTAAACAATAATGTAATTTCTACTCGACTCTCTCATATAAACTTTTAGGCATTGAGTTAGTAATCTCTAGTGGGGCTTTCTTAAAATTTGTCATCATGGCATATATAGCCTCCTCCACTTGATTCTTTTCAACTTTACTAAGATTATCAAAATCAACATAAGAAAATCCTGACAAATCTACACTATTCTTAACATTTTCTCATAGGTTTTCTAGATCTAAGATTGGATCATGACTCACCACTTTGAACTAGGTATTATCATCTGATTCTATTCTTTCCTCATCAGATTCAACTTGTGCAATGTATTTCCTTCTTGGCCTTTTCTGAGCTCCTCCTTCCTACTCTGTTGGTTTGGCTTTTTCCTTTGCCTTTTGTACAATGACAAGTGCACTAGCCCTTGTGGTAGGTGTTGTAGGTTTGGGTTGGCTTGGTTTAGCAATCTTCTTGGACCTTGTCATTGGTTGAGCCTTAGCCTTTCTCTTTTTTTGATCAGTAGGAGTAGGTGCTTCCTCAACTTCTTCTTCCTCGACACCTTCTGTAATTTCTATCTCTTCCTCTTGCTAATCTTCTCCCATTCCTTCTATTAATGCAAGTGGTGCTTGGGTATGGGTGTCTTCTTCCACTTCATCCTCTTCCTGCTCGGCACCTTCACCAAATTTACCTTACAATTTCTTTACCAATTTTTCCTTCTTCTTTCTAATAGAGGCATTCTTCAGTTCCATGGTAATCTTAGATTTTTTCATTTCATAATTACCAAATGCTTTGGCATTCTTATCTATATCTTCAACAAGTAATGCAGTTATTGATGCAGAGGCCTCATCTACATTAATCTCATAGCCTAATGGTCTTAACCATCTTACCCTCAGAATTTTTGCTTGAACACATGTGTAATTAGCATCAGCTAGGAAACAAACATCATCATAATGTTGTTCCACTAATGATACTGGAATTCTCAATCTTTTCTTCATAGATTGCTTAAAATTCTCAAAGTAACTAGTCATAACTGACTCAAAATTCTCACCTAATTGTTCAATGAACTCACCAATTTGAACTACCACTGACCTGTTTGTCTTCCATGCCACAATGCCAAATGTGGGAAAAGTGTTTTGAACATGAAGGAAGATACATATCAAAATAGAACCAAATTTGCACTGAGCACTCTTTGTTTTCCTTATTGTTCCTAGTTTTTCCATCAATTATTGTAACTATAGCTTAGCAAGATGATATGTGTGATCCTTTTTCACAATCTTATAACCGACATCTACTGCAATACAAGGCACACTATTTAATCTACTTGATTAGTAAAACTTGTGTGAAATTATCTGACTATAAAGTCTATCAAAGGATTTGTGCTAGTGTTAATTGTCATTCCTCTCTTATTCCACACGACTCCTGTATTCTTCTCAATAACCTCTTTTGAATCTCTCCTCAAAGTCTTAGGTCAATCTAGGGTTGGATACCTTGTTACCCTATGGATTATTCTTTTGTTGATTCTGATAGGCCCATTACCTAACCAAAGTGAACTATCATGAATCCTGCTCAATACAATTCTTATCCATTCAGTTTTGAAAACATTTGGGAAATCTAGGGCACAAGTTAACCCTTTCTTTTCTACAATTTTAAATTCTTTTCTTAACACACCATTCTCATCTCCATATTTCCAATACTACCAATCTTATAGTTGTAACACTTCCTAACATCTTGAACATTAAAACTTTCAGTTGTATCATGGATAACGCACCAAAGGGGTCTTGTTTATATGCAATGTCTAGAATGGCTTTGAAAATCAGTTGTTTGACCTCATTACTAACCAGTTGAACATTCAAAACCTCCTTACCCTCTACACCCTTTGAACTAGATGCCATTATGCGAAACTAGGGTTTATGAAAATATAAATGGCGTAACTCGGCACTTGATAAATACCTTGCAAGATCTGACGAAATGGTGTTGAATTGTTGCTCAAATCTTTTGCATTCGATTTTGATGAATTTCCAAATCGCCTCTTCCTCTTCTTTCTCTTTCTTGATTTTGAAATGATGTAAAATGAGTTGAAGATCGATCAAATACTCTTATGAAACACTACAATAAATGTTGAGTTCTTACGTAGCTGTAAGCTAGGCATCAACCAATATTAGGCTTTCTCGACATCCTTTAGCATTTTATTTGTTTGGCAATCATTATGAGCTTAACATCAACTATCCAATGTGTTTGCTTGACATCCTCTTGCATTTCACTTAGCACATACACTTTTCATGCTCGACAATAACATGAAAAACTTAGAGATTTTTCTTGGATTCCTAATAACATCTTGCATCTTTGTTCATGCTTATGTAATCTTTTCATTACTAGATTTTTTGAAACTGATGAATGATATAAATTTTAAATATCAATCCCACATACCTCTTGATTGCTTAGTTTGATGAGGTGTGATCACCTAACCCACTGGATGAAGTGATCCCTTCTCCATTTGATGTGCTGTAATCATCCTTTTTATTCCATGTCTTGTTCATTTTATTTCTGACATTTTCAACATCTGGCTTGCCTTTGCCTTTATTGAACTCACAACTTGTTGCCTTTGACCTTGTTGGACAATATTGACTAATGCATGACCAATCTTCAAACAACTAAAACATGTGGTTTGACTCAACCACCTTTTGTAGTCACCTCTAAAGTGTATTCTAATACAATTCTTAGGAACATGTCCATACTCTTGACAATAGTGACAACTATAACTTGTATTATAATCCTAGTTATAAGAGTTTCCATTGTTCCTTACCTTTGTTTGCTTGTTTGATGACCATATGGGTTTGGATCTGCACTCAAAAGCTCTATGTCCATACTTCTGATAGTTATAACAATATCCTTCAAATCTTTTTGTGTGCATGGTCATAGTTCAGCATTCATGTTCTTGATGACCTTGTTTGTTGCACTTATGGCAATGAACCATTCTCTTATGCTTGACATTTTGATTTGTAGTCTTTCTCCTACACACATTAGTTGTATGTCCTTTCTTACCACAATTATGACAAGTAGGTTTGGAGTTCTTACCTTTGTTGCTCCTTTCTTTAGCACTTTTGGATTACTCTCCTTCTTCAATACTTGTGAATCCCAATCCATATGTATCATTATTGGATCTAGGGGATCTTAGTAATTGCTCAAAGTATTTGATGGCTTCACTTGGTTTATTGAAACTTTCAGCAAATTCCTTTTCCCTTTTTAGGTCATTTTGCAATTGCTCATTCTGCAACTTCAATGTTTTTATCTCAATGTCCTTAACATTCAGCTCATAGTTGACATTCATCATTTGACTCAAAGTATCCAATTGCATGTTAGAAATTTTAGTTAGCTCTGATGATTTCTCTTCTAGTCTATTGGCCAAAATTCTTTTATTTTCTTCAATCATGGCTTTGTCTACCATAGCTTTCTTTTTCTGTTCAATCATCTCACATAGTAGTATGGCTTGTGATTCTTGCTCTAACTTGAGATTTCTGATTTCCTCAACTTGGGCTCTATTCTTTTCCATTAGACCTACAACTGTTGCATCAAATTCATTGGAGTCTCCATCAACAAATAGCTTAATAGTGTTCATCTCTCTGTATTGTGTGTCATTCTCCTCAATAATAATTTCCTTCCTTCTTTTCAAAGATTTCTTTAAATCTTCTCTTGCTTGATTCAGTTGATGTAGAATGAGATGTATTTCAATCTCCTAATTCTCAATAATATTTCCCAACTTGTAGACTTCCATTTCCAAGATCTTTCCTCAAAGTTGCAAAGCTTCTCTTGCAGAGAACAAAGCTCTGATACCAATTGTTGGAATTACAATAGGAAAGGTAAACTTTTGAGAGGGGGAGGGGTGAATCAATACTTTAAACTTTGACCAATAAAACATTCACCACACATCCATCTCATACATTCAATAAGTAAACTAAAATACCATGTAAAGCATGTCCATATAAATCATGTAAACAAGTAAACATTCACACATATATAACACCATATATGATTACCCATAAACCCTCCAATGAGAAGGTAAAACTGGGGTGGGGATGACACCCACAAATCTTCACTATTGTAGTAATAAAGTGTATCCAATGAAGGTTACAATGTTTGATCATGAGACATGATCTACCTTATGAAAGGTATACCCTGTTAAAGGCTTACAAAGATTGTTAGGTCTCACCCTATTAAAGGATTTTAACACCCTATTAGAAGTGTCCCTTGTTAAAGGACTTTAACTCATTATTAAGTAAGCACCTTGTTAGAGGATTTGAGTACAACTTGTTAGGGCTACTTTGTTAAGAGATTTAATTGATTCACCTGCTAGAATGTCTCAACATTGATCCTATGGTTAGCACTTGGTTGCTTGATGATAGATCACCTCTAAACTGATGTACTCTTGATCCTTCTTGATCAGATGTCTCTCTGTTATATACTATTACCTTCCTCGATTCTCCTTTAACTGATTCTGTAATGCAATTTCAATTCACAATACCTTAGCCACCATGAATGTTTTTTTTGTGCATGCAAACTTCCCTCTTCGCTTCTTCCACAAGCATATGAAGTTTAAGGTTTATCCTCCTTAAGAAGACTTAGGTGAATTAGGGTTAGGTAGGAATCAATGGCTATGATTCATTCATTTTGCCACTTAAATCTTCCCTTTACCTTATTGGCTGCATGCAATTCATAGGGATTCCAACTTAAGATTTGTCCTTATCTACAAAATATTGTAAATTAATCTTTAAGTCAACTCAAAAATAGTTTACATAGTTGTTTGTGCCATTGCAAACAACTATGTCAAAATTGTCTTATTCGGCATCTGAAGTTTTTGATGCTCGACATATACTATTTTCTATACTATGACTTGACATTTGTATTACTCAGCATGCACTTCTTACTCGGCTCCTATATCACTCGGCATACACTGTCTGCTCTGCACTTGAGTGACTCGACACTCACTGTGAACTCGGTATGCTCTATCATATACATGTTCTACTCGACATATGTTACTTGTTTGACATGAACTAAGTAAATGACTTAAGTGTGTAGATACTCACTTATCAAAACCAATTTGAGATCAATACATAAGTACAATTTTGTAAATGAATATGTAACATTGTCCAAAGTATCAATCTTCTAAATAATGACCTTACTATTCTCCACAATCTCATTGATATAATGACATTGCATATCTATGTTTTTGTTACAAGCATGATACATCATATTCCTAATGAAATAAGTACATATATTTGAGGAACATAATCTATTTTGAATTTTCCTAACACATTGAATATATTTGATGACATTAATTTGACATAATATTTAAAGTATTTTTTTATATGAACTAGATTTCTTACCACATATAATTAAAAATATGCTCACTACAACTATTTAGCCAAACTTATGTCTTAAACATTTTGTCAATACCATCGATAGCTAATCTATAATAGACCAACATTATACTAGATGGTTCCTTATTGATTGAGAAAATCATGCTAAAGGCGATAACAACATTGTTGATATTTTTTTCTCCCTATTTTTCATATAGGTTTCAATCAGTACCTTTGAACATCACTCAAATTCGAATGACATTTGTATACTCAACAAGACAAGGGATCTTACTTGTGAAATTCCAATGGGTGCCTAAAGTTTGTCCATGTGACTTAAGCATGGTTAGATTGTATATCATTTTAATGAGGGTTTTTGTATGATTATCTACTATAACGAGTATACCAAGGAGTAATAAATTGTTCTACTCTCATGGGGGATTGCATGGTAAGTCAAATTAAAAAATCATAAAATAATAATTCACGCGACCTAGAATCTTAAGGGTGCATTGTATTTTGTATTGTATCAAGTGTACTTTTAACCAACCCAATGCTCACTTAGAGATTGTAGACCAAATTTACACATTTTTAATACACCCATTGCATGTTTAAGTTATATAATGTGTACTTAAGGTTGGAAATAGTTTTAATATCTTTTGTTGTAAACCATGACCATATTATTCATCATGTGTAAAGATACACTCATCAAGACTTAATGTGGTGTTTGTTTTTTATTAAGTAAAATAGGTTTGGAAGGGGTTGAAACCCTGTATGTAAAAGCTAAAGATTCAAATCATTGAGCGCACTTAGAAAAAAATAGAACAAAATAGAATTGGTCAACATAGAAACAAAAAACCAGCCTATAAAGGACAATGACCAAAAGGCAACACAAACATAAAATAGGAAAAACAAAGACCAAACCCCAACATAGCACAAGGAAAGGCTAGTCAGGCCATGTTCTTAAGAAGCTCCATCGCTTGCAGCTCAAGTCGATCCATTTTTTTAGCAGCCTCTTTAATTTTCTTGACCTCCTTCATGGTTGTAGAGACCTACTTCTTGGTGTTGGACCTAGTCCTTTTACTTAAACCGCCTTGACTATCTTTAGGATTCTCCTAATCATCTACAATTTTCACAATGACCTTTTCACCCACATAACTCTCCATCTTGTTGATGAGGATCTTAATGTGATCATTTGAAGCCTTTAAAATTTTATAGCTCTTTGGTCAACAATGTTTTTTAGTGTATTTTCTAGTTTGGAAGTCCTATTGTACAACTCTAGAGCCTTAGCTTCCAACCTATAAAAAGATACCATATCCATAAGAGAGTTTATATTCACCCTATCCCTAGGCACATTATTGACTTCCTTCTAATTTTTTATCTTTTCTTCCAAGATGTTCATTCTTCCCTTCATTTTAGTAACCTCGTGGAAAAGCCACTTTATGGACGTAAAATTGTCTAGGAGGTTGTTTCTAGAATCGACATTGAGGGATAAATGAGTTCCTTGAGATCCACCTCACCACCCTCTTCACTTGTAATCACCATCTCAATCTTCTCCTGCTATACCCAAGAACACAGAGTCCATGTTAAAAAAATTCGACACAATCCTCCTCTCCTTTTGGGGGGGTATCCCTCATAGGGGAGCTAACAAGGATATCTGATAAAGTATCCTAAGTAGACAAACCAGGGGACTTAATGACCTTCTTTTTTCCCTCTCTATCACACATCTTCATACCAGCCTCGGGAAAATCCCTAATAGGCTCTTGGAGAAACTTAACTAGAGAATCCGAGCCATGTTTCTTCCCATCTTTGTTAGTGGCCTTCGTAACAATTTTACTCTACTTTTTATTACCCCTAGTTGAATAACCCTTATTCTTCTTGCTATTGTCCAACTCTTCAGTGTTTGTCTCCATATCATCATCTTCTTCATTAGACTCCTCATCTGAGGAAGTGACCACTCAGTTCATCCTTTTTTAGAAGTAGATCCTTTAAACTCTTTCTTCACCTTCTTCATGGGACCTTTGGAATCTTTCCCTTTCCTTTAATGTGGTGTTTGTTTGTTGTGTGAAGACTTGATAATATTCATATGAGCCACTTAAATTTCTAATGTTTATCACTAAGAAATAAAGTTGACTTTGTTTGTATTATATGATCCTCATTAGCCATACAAATTTCTAGGTGACAACTATATTGAATAGAGCCCACACCTTTTCTTGCAATTATTATATAGATGTACATTGCATGTACTTGATATTAATTTAAATATGCTTACATTTTAACCTACATATTATTGTGCATGTAAATAGATACATTTATATTAACAATAATACGAAAACTAAAGTCACATACAGATAGAAATATAACATTTGCATGATGTAATTGGTTAATGTCGACATCAATGATAATTAATCGAACATCAAAATAAGTTTTCGATTAAGCAAAAAATAGGTTTGTAGGAACCCAAAACTCATTACAACATAGTTACATATAGATAAGCATTAAAGCTCAACATAGACTGGACCATGACATATAGAGACCAAAAAAGATGGCAAATACTGAGATAGAGCCAACACTAAACTAGAAGCCAACCAAAGACCAACATATAAACACCAACAAAAAACCAACACAATATAGTATTGGACAAAGTTAAGAAGCTTTCCAACTTCCAATTCTAGTTGCTCATCTTTGTAGCAGTACCCTTAAGATCTTTGATATCATTATTGTCCTTGAACGCCTTCTTCTTAGTACTAGCACAAATCCTTTTTCTAGGACCAACAACCTCCTCAAGGTTGGTATCCTTTGCATCATTACAATATACTTCTCCATGAATTATAATTTACTTAATTCAAATTTCTATCAATATTTTTAAATAATTTTAAGCTTCAAGTAATTCATATTAAATAAACATATTTCAATTATTGTTGAATGAATAATGAATTTCTTAAAAAATAGATCTTCATAAACATTCTTAAAAAGTATAATTAACATTTAAATATATGTATTAAAAGTACTAATATATTTATAAACATTTTCTCTATCTATTACATATTATTATAACTAAAAAGATACAATTTACTAATCTCAATCATTCCTTATATAATCTCTTCCATGATTACTTAGTTGTAAAATACAACTAACTTTGTTATAGAATATTCTAACTAGCTAGTAATATCTATTCCCAAACTCTCAAGCTAAATGGGCCAAGAGTTGACCTCCACCTCCAAGTTGTAATCACTTAGCTATGTAGCACATTCATTACTTAATTAAAAATAAAATAAAATCGTTTATAATGAGATCTACAGAGTTTTTAAACAAATTTTTGTTAATGCACTTTATTATGCTTTATTAGACGAGTTGCACTAGTTAAATAATTAAAAAACAATAATTGTTCAAAAGATGTTTTTGCCTTTTGTTAAATAAATAAAAAATATATTGTTTAAAATATCGTAAAAAAAGGTAATTTTATAATTTTACAAGATATATATTTTTGAGTAGAAGTTTGATATTTATAGGAAATTAAAATATTTTATATTTTATTAATCTATAATGTTATAAAAAGATAATGTTTCTTATATTATTGTTACATTTATATTAAATTAAAAATTATAGTGACACTATTAAATAGTATATTTCAACTAATTACACTATAAAAATTCTAAATAGTTATATTTGTAAAAAGTTCATAATAATTATTATAAGTTTAGATTGTAGAACAAATATATACATAAAAAATCAATTCAACACAATATAATTATAATAATAATATATTTAGGATATCACTCAAAATATGTAGTTTGTATCTTCTTCTTGTTCATTGTGTTTTCTTATAATTAAATAATATAATTAATAATTAAAATATTTGTATGTCAACATAAACCATTATGTTAAAATTAATAGAATGTAATCATAAACATTTGTACCTACTTATAATTAAATTACAATTTAAGTAATGTTAAACTAATAATTCTTTATATATATATACACAATTGACTCTAGCAACATAGCATTTAAACTCCGTAAATTGTGGAAATCTACTAATACTAAGATTAAAAAACCAATTACAAAAATAGCAAACCAAATTGTAGGACTCAAAAAGGACTTAGAAACATAGGGTTGTATGGATCTCAACTTATTGAATATAATTGATATGGGTGATAGTATGTTCCTTGTTTACACCATCCGTCAAGATTCAAATTGCAATCATGCTTCAAATGATTTTGATGCCATGGCCTTAGGTACGAGTTGAATGGTGTGTGTGTGTGTGTGTGTGTGTGTGTGTGTGTGTGTGTGTGATGCAAACATATGCATGTGCCCCAAGGGGGACAAGTTTCACCTCGCTTGCCCTAAAAATAGGTTGTTGGGCAGGTGACACCCCCTTGGTTAAAAAGAAAAAAAATGCATGCTATAAAATCTTATCAAAGTCATGACATATTTAAGAGAGGATCTTCCTTGGTTACACCATCCACCAAAGCTCAAACCCTAGAAATATGATATAAGAGAGGAGATTGAGATCATGCCCTTTATGTAAACTTGTAGATGATATATAACTGTAACAAAAAGAGAGATTGTGAAAAATGAAAAATGCTTTAAATTTTTAAAAAGGACTTAGAACCGTAGGGTTGTATCAAATGCAATTAGTTGAGGATCAATTCATGCATTGAATAATTTTGATGGAATAATAGATACTCCTCAAAGTAAACTTATA
The DNA here is from genome assembly GCA_028749045.1 of Cupressus sempervirens. Taxonomy (NCBI): domain Eukaryota; kingdom Viridiplantae; phylum Streptophyta; class Pinopsida; order Cupressales; family Cupressaceae; genus Cupressus; species Cupressus sempervirens. The sequence continues at coordinate 173,574,882 of CM053788.1, read as the reverse complement.
GACACTATAAAATACTAACAAGTCATGCAATATTTAAGAGAAGATACGTTCCTTGGTTTGCCACTCACAAATAAACAAACTTAGAGCATATGGCAAATTGAAATACTTTGAAAGGACTTAGAACTATATGGTTGTATCAAACTTAATTTGTTGAGCTTAATTGGTGTGGATGATGGGATGTTCCTTGCTTATACCATTCGCCATGAGTCAAACCTCAAGAGGTATGACATAGAGTGGAAAACATGCTTTGAATGATTATGATAGAACCAATACCCCTCAACATATATATGGATGCTATGAATTCCTAACAAAGTCATGAGAAATTTAAGAGAATATACATTCCTTGGTTTGCCACCCACCAAAGTTCAAATCAAGAGATCATAAAAAACGATAATTTTTTTATCAAATTCAATTTGTTGAACATAATTGATAAAGATAATAGATTGTTCCTTGTTTTTATCATTACTAATATTTTTATAATATCATATAAGGAAAAAAAACAAAACAAATTTGATAGAATTAAATTGATACATTATTTGCCATATACCAAAGTTCAAACCCCCAAATATGAATTGATATCATGCCCTCAACATATAGATGATATAAAATCCTAACAAAGATGATAGGAATTGGCTTTTTCAAAATTTGGATTTGAATTTTTTTGGGTTTGTTTCAAAATTGGCAAAATGGAATTAGCATACCGGACTTCCAATTTTGTCTCAAAACCAGGTTTTCTAACTTCCTACTAGCAAGTAGGAATTGAAAATCAAAATCTGGTTATGTTTTTTAAGGAGTGTAAAAACAATAGATTGAACTAATTTTGAAACTTGGCTTCAACTCGAAGCTTATGAAAAATGTGTCTTTCACACGCATGGTTCAAATAAAATCCCAAAAATCAGAATGAAAATTTGCAAAACCTTAGTTTAGCTAAACCAAAGTTTGTAGAAATCCCAATTTTTAAAATTCCAACCAAACAGACCCTTAATAGAGTTTGTGGAAATGGGAATACTTTTAAAGGAAAACCTCCACTACATGCATGGTTTATTAATGTTAAGATTGAAGTGCAAGCTTTGCCCAAAAAAGTTGACACAACAGGAAAATTGTTTATCTATTGAAAGCATGAGTAAAGGGGCATTTTACAAGCATGTCGTAGCAAAGAATTATACTCAATCTCGTTTGATGTCGTTAACATCATGAAATTTGAAGCAGCCATTAAACGAACAGTAGTACAGCGAGCATTCACAGTAATGATGACCAATAATCCTCATCAACTGGTAAACCAAAACATTTACCCCGTGGGAAGATGAAAATTTTAGTCCAAACACCACACTAGCGTGTGGGGGCAGTTCATGGAAATCCACATATGAAAGGGATTGAATTTCTGGCGTCTGCAGAATTAAGCGCGTTCTTCGCTAATTTTTACTGGTTAGTTGATTAATTGGGCCATAGATTAATCGTACCTTGTTTGATTGATGCTTACTGAAGTTTTAATGAATTCAAACCCTAATTATAAGCTGGTGATCACTCAACATCAATGGTGAAAACGGTTTAGGAGGCCCTAAATTCAAATAGATGAAAAGGGGATCTGGAAATGGAAATGTCTTGTAAGAGACGCTGGCAATAATGGAAGCGATGCCCCCACGCTGTCCCCCAGTAGTACAGAAATCCTGAATAAATAGTGGAAGACTTTGAGAAGAGGAAAAAATAATAGTGAGGAGGCGTCCGTGACAAGGGAGGTGAAAGAGCTGACCCGTGAAAAAGCAGACTTGGATTTTGGATTTTGCATTGTCAATGTACGATTCTACTCTCACAAACCCCATGACAAGGCGTCTGTGGTGTGACGTGTCATGCATCGCTTCCTGGTAAAGAAATGCCGCCTGGACCCCAGCTATCGCAAGGGATATCAGATCGATCGGACGGACGGAAAGATTCACATTTTCGTATTCATTCATAGATATTCATGGATTCGAGGTTAGGGTTTGCATTGTATTGCATTGCATCCATGGCATTCATGGCATGGTATGACGGAGAAAAGTGGTGCAGCATTTTGAAATTATAAAACAGGCCTGGAAATTAACACTTGGCGCACGCGCTTTTAAGAAGTGTGAATATTTTTGCATTCGAGGGAATAAATCCGTCATTTGTTGGGTAATAGAAAACAGAAAAACCCAGGGTCTGCACATTATATCACGCCAGTCAGTCGGCTCGTTTTCCTCAGTTGCTTTTTTTATGCTTATTTTGTGTTTGTGTGCACAAAGGACTTAACGACCGGTCGCATCCTAGTTCCATTCTCGTCCGCTTCACTTCACTGCCTTCTTTGATTTTATTTCTCTTAGTTCTTTCTTTTTCCACCCACCCCTGCGCCCCCACTTTGTAGTTATTCTTTTAATGTCCAACTTCGTGGTTGTTGCGTTCGATGATTTGAAAGCGCTGCCTGTCGCCTTGCAATAATTATTGCTGTTATTCTCTGATTCAGTTCTTCAGCGGTCTAGTAATATATAAGAGGGAGCTTTGTTTGGACCGTGGTTATGCTGTCCGAATGGAGATAATGATGAAATGGGGACTATTCGGATTAGGGTGCTGGGGCTGCTGGTTCTGGTGCGAGCAGGGGAGAATTGTAGGAGTGTGGTGAATGCGGAGAGGAGTATTCGTTCTTTCAGATAAGGGGTTTTGTCTTGTGTTTCTTTCAAGGTTTTTGATTCGGGTTCGAACCTTGGTCGGTGTTCTTCAGAAGGGGGTGTTTTCTTGTTGATGGCTGTGACCTCGGGGAAGGATAGTAAGGGCGGAATGGACCCTGGCAAGTATGTTCGTTACACCGCTGAGCAGGTTGAGGCTCTGGAGCGCCTGTACCGCGATTGTCCTAAGCCTACTTCTACTCGAAGGGCGCAACTCATACGAGAGTGCCCTATACTTTCTAATATCGAGCCGAAGCAAATCAAAGTTTGGTTTCAGAATCGCAGGTGAGATTTCCATGATTTGTGTTCCCAATTCAAGACGTCCGCTACATTCTTCCCCCTTGTTACAGAGATTATGATTTTTCTCGTCTGGGTTCGAATTTGTCATGTCTGTGTCCGTTCATTTGTTTTTGGTGGTGTCCAAGGATCTTTACTGTATGAACTTGTGGGCATGCGTTTCCGTTCGGAATTCAAGCTCAGGAAGTTTGTATGCATGGATTTATTTTGGTAATCTTTTCTTTCGGTTTAACTCCGTTGTGATAATTGCGCAGGTGCAGGGAGAAGCAGAGGAAAGAGGCCTCTCGGCTTCAGACTGTGAACAGAAAACTCACTGCCATGAACAAACTTTTAATGGAGGAGAATGACCGCTTGCAGAAGCAGGTTTCGCAGCTGGTATACGAGAATGGTTATTTCAGGCAGCAGTTGCAGAATGTGAGTTTTTCTTAGGATTTCTGAAGCTTATTCACCATTCTTGGGTTTTGAGGGGTTATGAGGACGAACAATTTTTTATAGAGAATAGCCGAATAAATTGTTTGGGGTCAATCACCGGTCGGGGTAGCTTTATTTGTTTTGTTTGAGAGTAAAGATGTAGATATTTTGAGGGTTACTATGACTGATCTTTGTTTTCTAAACGTTCGTGATTCTTGGTTCTGTTCAGATTTGCGAACCCTTTATTTTAAGGATAGTTGCAGCAGATATTGAGGGGTTGCCATCGCTGATCTTTTTTCTCATGTTTTCGTTATTTTGTAGGCCTCCATAGCGACCACTGACACCAGCTGTGAGTCTGTAGTAACAAGCGGTCAACATCAACAGCAAAACCATCTGACACCGCGGCAGCCCCCAAGAGACGCTAGCCCTGCAGGGTATGTATGCGTTGCCATTAGTTAATGATTTGAACAGTTGGGCTAATAAATGTTACATAGGTTTTGTTTTCGTTTTCTTCTTCAGAAGCTGTGGCTCTGGTATTTTCGGCGGTTTTATGATGTATATCGTTTTACTTTGCGTATGACTTGACTCTTCGTCGTTTATTTGGCTCCTTCTTCTTCAGATTGCTATCTATTGCAGAGGAGACTTTAACAGAGTTTCTTTCGAAGGCTACGGGAACTGCTGTTGAGTGGATCCAGATGCCTGGGATGAAGGTTCGCAACAACTTATCGTTATTTTTATCTGGTACTTTGTTGACGAGATTGTTTATATTTGAATTTTTAAATTTCGAAGTTTTTATTCCTCACACTTGGTGCAGCCTGGTCCGGATGCTATTGGAATTGTTGCTATTTCACACGGTTGCCCTGGAGTAGCTGCACGAGCTTGTGGTCTTGTAGGTCTAGAACCTACAAAGGTAATGGATCCTTATCCCGTAGCAGTTGATTTGGGATTTGTTTTATTGATGTATGAGTTGTTATTTGAATCTTTGTGTTTTTGCTGGTTCAGGTTGCAGAAATTCTCAAAGATCGCCCATCTTGGTTTAGGGATTGCCGGTCTGTGGATGTGCTGACTGCATTCTCTACTGGAAACGGAGGAACCGTTGAGATTTTATACACACAGGTTGATAGAATTGCATGTCAATTTGATTCAAGGTTAGCTAATATTTTGCCCCTTTGTATTTAAGGCAATGCCTAATTTTCATCAGAATAATTGCAGATGTATGCTCCAACTACCCTAGCTTCTGCTCGGGATTTTTGCACTCTGCGATATACCTCTGTGATGGAAGACGGCAGTCTTGTGGTACGTAAATTTAGCTCACCTTGACATTTGAGTTTTTAATGCATTGGGATCTTACTTTCTGTACTTTTGCTCTGATTTTTATACCACAGAGTAGTAATCGACTCATTAACAACTTGAAGTTTTTGTTAAGGTTTGTGAGAGATCTTTAAGTGATAAGGGAAGTCCAAGCATGCCACCAGTGCCACATTTTGTGAGGGCAGAAATGTTTCCAAGTGGATATTTGATTCGACCATGTGAAGGTGGCAGCTCTATAATTCATATTGTTGACCATATGGATATGGAGGTAGGGAGGTCTTTTTTGAGAAATCTAGGATGAATGGATTGTTATAACTTATCTCAAATATTCTGAAAGTCTGCCTAATTTATTTCCAATGAAAATGATTCAGCCATGGAGTGTCCCTGAAGTACTCCGTCCACTATATGAATCGTCTGCTGCTCTTGCACAGAGAACCACAATGGCGGTAAAGTCTCAAGTCATTGTCAATTTGTAGACATCATTTATTGAAATGAATGCTCACAATCAATGCCAATTACATATACTAGATGTCAGAACTCATCACAATTATTTCAAGGTATCTAATTGGGCACTGTTCTTTAATCTGATGTTCTGATCAATTATTCTTTTCCAATTAGGCTTTGCGTCGGTTGCGCCAAGTAGCACAGGAGGTTTCAAGTGATATGGTCCTTGGCTGGGGAAGGCAGCCTTCTGCATTAAGGATGTTAAGCCAGAGATTGTGCAAGTGAGTATTCTCAGACACGTCTTGACATTGTGTATGCCTGCATATTACTTTTGATTGACTGTTTGTTGGATAACAGGGGCTTCAATGAGGCTGTTAATGGCTTCCCAGATGACGGTTGGTCTTTAATGGGAAGTGATGGGGTGGATGATGTAACCATTCTCATTAATTCTTCTCCAAGCAAACTTTTGGGTTCACATCTTGCTTCCCCTGATGGGCTTCCTGCCTTTGGAGGTTGTGTCCTCTGTGCCAAGGCATCCATGCTACTGCAGGTTTGACATCTGCTGTTACCTTTTGATAATTATTTGAATAAGTTTATTCCCAAGACCAACCATAATCACATTTTGATTGCCTACCTTGGATTTGCAGAATGTGCCTCCATCATTACTTGTTCGATTCTTGCGAGAGCATAGATCAGAATGGGCAGACAGTAATATTGACGCCTATTCTGCAGCAGCTTTGAAGGCAAGTCCTTGTGCTGTTCCTACTTCCCGCACGGGTGGTTTTGGAGTTGGTCAGGGCATCCTTCCTTTTGCCCATAGCATGGAACATGAAGAGGTAAGTGGAGATTTGATTGTTTTTGACCTATTATTTTGGATGTGTAGTCAATCCTATTCATTTTAATTTTAACGAACAAATTTGTGGCTATTATAAATAGTACTACAAGTCGACTCAATTAATTTCTTCGTTGCCTTGCATGTGCATGCAGTTCTTGGAGGTTATAAAGTTGGAGTGCAATGGCTTCACACAGGAGGAAGCATTGCTATCTAGAGATATGTCTCTTTTGCAGGTATTTTATTACTTTATTGAAATATTTCATCTAGTTATGCATATATCTGGAATGGGCAGTGTAATCTAGATGCGATCATTTAATTGACAAACTTAATGTTTTGAATTGGACAGCTATGCAGTGGAATTGATGAAAATGCAGTTGGGGCTTGTGCTGAGTTGGTGTTTGCTCCAACAGATGCATCTATGATTGATAGTACTCCTTTGCTGCCTTCGGGTTTCCGAGTCATTCCCCTGGATTCTGGAATTGTAAGTATGAAGATGATTTGCGTGTGTTCTTAATACAGTGATTGATTATACAAATGTGTTTTTTGTGATGATCTGTGTGTTCTTAATATAGTGATCATGTAAATGTTTTTTGAGATGAAACAACTTGTATTTATAAGAGAAGATAAAACTATAATGCAGGATAGTTCTAGTCCAAACCGAACATTAGACCTGGCATCTGCACTTGAGGTTGGTCCAACAGGTGCTCGACCGCCTGGTGATTATGGTGGAAATTCAAGCAACCTAAGATCCGTATTGACAATTGCTTTCCAGTTCACTTATGAGAGCCATTTGCAAGAGAATGTTGCATCCATGGCTCGTCAATATGTCCGGAGTGTTGTAGCATCTGTGCAGAGGGTTGCCATGGCCTTAGCTCCTTCTCGATTGGGTTCTCATCTTGGGCCAAGACTACCCCCTGGAACACCTGAAGCGCTTACACTCGCTCGTTGGATCTGCCAGAGCTACAGGTAAGTGATGTCAATTTGTTAGTATATTGTGGATTTGAACAGTGAATCCAACTTAAATCCTCAGATGAAGTAAATCAATGACAGGTTTTTCTTTTAAATGGTTATCTATTCTTTTGAGCTGGGTGCTCTTTCTTGAGCTGAATTGATTATGTTTACTCAGGTTTCACTTAGGCGTGGAGCTTCTCAGGCCTAATTCTGAAGCCAATGAATCCGTACTCAAAATGTTATGGCACCATTCAGATGCTATAATGTGTTGTTCCTTAAAGGTAAAACATTTCTCAAGGACATATATACTTGCAGTTTAAACGTTATTATTATTTGAAAAAATAAAATAATAGTATTATATGCATGTTTTATGCATTGGGCTGCTGTTGGTGTCATGCAGGCGTTACCTGTTTTCACATTTGCAAATCAGGCAGGCCTTGACATGCTAGAAACAACTTTGGTTGCCTTGCAAGATATTTCACTAGAAAAGATACTAGATGAAAATGGACGCAAGAGTCTTTTCTCAGACTTTAGTCAGATAATGCAGCAGGTAAATTGATGCGTTAGCTTATCCAAACAAGATTATTATTTTGTATGATCTATCAACTAATTTCATAGATAATTTCTGTTTGCTACAGGGCTATGCTTATCTTCCTGCTGGAATCTGTGTCTCGAGTATGGGTAGACCTGTTTCATATGACAGGGCTATTGCTTGGAAAGTCCTAAATGAAGAAGAAAACACTCACTGCTTAGCATTTATGTTTATGAATTGGTCCTTTGTGTGACCTTTTTTTTGTTGTAAACGAAAGACAGGTCCCAATTCAGCTTGGGAAGATAATTTATGTTACACAAGATCTGTTCATATATTCAACCTTATTATATATTCATATCTTTGACCGACTTTAAAACTATTAGAGGGGCACATATAATCAGCATGCATGTTGCTGAAATTTTGTTTCTTAAATTAGGCTGGAGATAATTACTCCCAAGTTGCCTCCATTAAAAAGGTTGCCTTCATTAAAAAGTTTGATTAGAATTCTCTTCTATCTGGTTCACATGTTTAAAAAAACGTTTCTGAAATGAGTGGCCGACCAGATTGAGTATTGAAGTAGATGGTCGGGCAGATCCCTTAAGGGAAAGTGAAGATTAATATGGTGGGGTTGTTGAAAACATGAAGTTGTGGGTCCTTGTCTCCCGAAGCAACTTGGTGCTGCTGTCACTGTGAAGAATGTTTGTCATCGGAAGACACATTCAAAAATCCGTTTCTCATCGGTTTAGGTGAATTTGTCTGATTGTTTATCTCTAGCACTTTGGGAATCTTCTGGGATGAGGAAGTAAAATCTGTAAAGTGATGACATGATATATGATTAGAGAGAGGAAGTATAGTGATTTGGGTTTCGACTGTAGCAAATTCTTCTCACATGAAGCGACAAACATGAGAAAACAGGCATGGGGAAGAGTGTCACAGCCTTTAGGAAGTGGGAGCATTATTCTCTTTCTCTTTTTTTAATAAAACCAAAGCTGAAGCATAACCCCATTAAAGTTGGCAGAGGGCAAAACTGCTACACGGAAATCAATATCTGTTAGGACTGGAGTGCCCATAAAAAAATGCAGATATATGGGCATTATGTCACAAATGAAATATAATATTTTAAATTGTTATAATATGGGAATAGTGGCTACCGCGGGAAAGGATTCATTTTAGATACTCCGTGTGTTAATAAAATATTGAAGTATGTTTTGATTGGCTAGAAGTTGAGCAGTACAACAACGATGAACGATTATATAGATGTATTTTGACAGTTAGTAGTACAACTTGAACTTTTTAAGCGTGTTTTAAACGGCTACCAATTGAGCCCGTTCTACAGCAGTCAACTTATTTGGTTTTTAACAGCTCACAATACAATTTTACAACTCATTTGTTGTTGGGTGGTTATATTATTGAGCTACAAAATCTCTTGGTGTACGACTCATTCCCTAGACTCAAATTTCAAGTGTTGGAGGATTTTAGTTTTACTCCGGATTTGTTAATTTGAACTTATGATACAAACTTTTCATGGACCACAGAAATGTTATAGGACTACCTATTTGTTGTTGGGGGATTCTATTGTTGAATGACTGACCCTATGTTACTTTTCCTGGACCAACTAAAGTAAAATAAAAAAGTCAAGTAAGCCGAGACCTATTTGTTGTTGAGATATTCTATTACTAAACAGCAGATTCTAGAACCACCTATTTGTTGTTGGGGAATTTTATTGTCAAATGTCTGACCCAATGTTACTTTTCATGGACCACCTAAAGTCAAATACGACCTTCCATTTGTTGTTGGGATATTCTATTACTTCACGACTGACTTTATATCAAACTTTTCAATGACCCCAAAAAAATTGAATAAAACCCTCCCACCATTTCTTATTGAGATGTTTTACTACTGAAAGATTGGCCCTCTTGATATTTGGCAACTAGAATGAACCACCTTAGTGGATTTATGAACAAACTTATAAAAACTATACTAAGAATGAATGGATGCATTTCGGTTGGCCCATAGCAGAGGGTCTAAGAGTCTTGATATTCAATCCATCAACTATTCAAATATGACTAAGTTAACAACACTTCATGGTACACACTTTTGTCAAGGATTCTCAGTGGATCAATTACTAATTTATATTTTGAACATGTTTGACAGTTGCATATGGCTAAATCTAGTATCTAGGAGATGATTTGGTAAAATTTTAGTCAGGAAGTGTACTAAAAATGTGCAATGATAACATTACATGTGTTATCTAGAGTTTGACATATTTGTTGTGAGTTTGATTGTCATATATTGATAAAATGATGGTATGTTTGAGAGTGTTTTTAATTGCAAGGAAACACACTACTCTCGGGATGGTGTCTTTTTGGTAAACCATATTGTGTCCAGCCATTTAGAATGCATTATAAATCACAATCTTCTTGTGTTTTTTGATAAAGTGTTCATTGAATCGTCACGAGGACTACTTTTTGATTCCCCACAAACTAAGATTGGTACACTAATCTTCCAAAATTAATAATCTTAAATATATTTGATTCTGACATTAGTACCAATGTGTTATATTATCAAAGATGCTATTGCGATACTAGATAGTAGTCGTACCCACTACGAGAAGAATGTTTATAAAGTAGCATGCATGAACTTGTCATTGTATTTCAATTCTTTTGCATAGCTTTGAAAGGAGGGATGGATTTTATAAAGAAAGTAGCATGCATGAACTTGTCAATTCTCTTGCATATCTTTGAAAGTAGGAATGAATTTTATAAAAGTAGCATGCATGAACTTGTCATTGCATTTTATTTTTTTCATACCTCTGAAAGTAAGAATGAATCATCCTTACCTTAAAGGGTCATTGATGAGTTTGCCATTTGTAAAAGATATAGAGGATTTAGAAGCAGTGGCGCTAGATATTTGGTTTCAAAAGAATATTTTAAGAAAAAGTAATTAAGATAGTTTGTAGAGTAACAACATTCTATCATTTATAAATTTGAATTTCAATTATTTACTAAATATACTCAAATTTGTGTCTTAAGTGACCTATAGACAATATGATTAAGTGTAAGTAAGCTATGAACTTGGGTAAAACTATTTTTGAAGGTATGACTTTGAAAAGAAATAGTGACTATTTGTGATCTGATTACTATAATTTAGTTGACTTGGAGAAAATTGTGAGAATATGTGATCTTATTCTACAATTTTACATGATTGGAAGAAAAATAGTGCTTGAATGCTACCAACTTTTTAATTTTAATTTAGTGCTTTATTTTTATGATTTAGTTGCAAGTTTTTTGTTTTGATGTTAATAATGTTAACTACCTTTTAAAATAAGTTAAATAATATTTTAGTCAATCAAACCAAAATTATTATAACCTTTATAATTAATAGAAATCAAAAGTTCATATTCCTACTTTTTTCTCTTGTTTTTGCTTGGCTCAGTATGACTTAAATGAACCCAATTGGTGATTTTGATTGTTCTTAGGTATATTCCAGCCCTAGCTCAACCTTCTACTTTGGCCTATCTTACTCTTTGGCTCGTTGTCTTATTGACATTGTCCACTTCATGTACACTAACATAATTGCTAGCATATGCTTGTAATGTCCCCGTCTTTTATTTAATTAATTTAATTAATTACTATATTACAAGGGAGAAGCTTCTAGAGTGTGTATTAATTATTGAAAAGGGGGAAGCTTCTAGTAATTTAATTTTCTAGAAGCACAATTAATTATTGTATTGCAAGGGAGGAGTTTTTAGAGAGTGCATTAATTATTGGAAAGGGGAAGCTTCTAGTACTTGCAATTAATTTTATATTTTATTTCCTTTTAGAAGGGTGTAGGAAAAGTATAAATAGAGGTGGGAGAGTCATTGTTGAGCATCGAATGATTGTGAATTGCATTTGATAAAGCTTGGAGGTGTGAGTTAGAGATTTGGTCTTGGCATTAAAGGACGTTCATCCTCTCTTGTAACATTCTAGACGTCATTCCCTTGGGGTTTCGCCTTTGGAATACATTGCTATGTATTTGATTTTATCATTTTGAGAACTAATATTATTTCAACAACGGTTCAATCTTCAATTTGCATAAATTCCTTCTTGCTCGTGTTATGTGGATTGAAACCTATGCAAAGATATTAAAATTGCTTTCAGCAATTCGTTTAGTTGTTGGGCATTTCTAGGGTGCCCATTATAGTGGTATCAGAGCTATAAGTCTTGCCATCCTGTGGAGATCTTCAACATCTATGTTTGAGCATGCGACAAGGGCTTTATAATTTCCACAATACTAGAGCAAGACAAAGTAGGAGTCTAGACTTGCAGAATGAACATGGTAGTTCATATGTGTAGAGGGACATACAATCCAGTCATACAAATACAGAGGAGATATTCTTTGAACAAGACAACAGTATGGGTGACCAAGAAGATAGGAATACTGGTCCAGATCAGGAAAATGTAATGTTCAAGTTACTGGATACATTAGAGGAGTAGAATAGGCGAATGGATATGATGTTGTAGATAATGGCTAGATAGATGGGCATCAAAATTTAATCTGAGTGATGCCAACAATGGAAACAACAATAATAGGGGCAATGATAATGGAGGCCGAGGCAACATTAATGGTAATAATGGACATGACAACAATGGGAATGAGGCTGATAACTTTAGACAGCTCAAACAACTAGCTCGAGACCTCTTCTACCCACCTTCTCTCCTAGAGATCTAGTTTAGCCGAGTAATGAACTGTAAATTGCGGAGTTACAGGATCAATTCAAGAGGGATTGGGAGGCTAGTGGACCGGAGTTTTAGGCGGACATTTCTTTCAGAGATTACTTGGACTTGAGGATGAGACACATGCCCAAATCAGGAGGAAGAAGTCAAAACCTTGAGCTGAGAAAGAAAGTTGGGAAACTTTCTTTATCTTATTATGATGCTTCAGGGAAGATGACTGCATGAGCTTGGGTGCAGAAGATGGATACATAGTTGTAGCTGAATCCTATGCCTGAAGAGGAGGCTATAAAGTATGCAGCTACTCACTTGGATGGATCGACACATGAGTGGTGGCACCATGGCATGGTAACCTTGGGACATAATCAGATCACTTCTTACAAGGAGTTCACTAAGAAGCTCATAGAGAGATTTGATACCAGGGATCCTGAATTATAGTTTAAGGAGTTGGGACAACTCAAGCAATGGGGATCAGTTGAGACATATATTAGCGAGTTTCAGAGGTTACCTATGTTGGTCATAGATATTTCAGAGAGGAGGTTGGTAGTGTTGTTTATGGATGGACTCTTAGAACCCTTGCGAGGTTGGGTCAAGGGGCATGACCCAACTATGTTGTAGGAGGCCACTAAAAAGGCTTGTGACTTAACACCTTCTTCATTAAGGAGTAGATTTTAGCACAGGGATTCTTATACGAAAAAGGACAAGGAGAAGGACAAAAAAACTTTTCACAAGGATGCTCAGCCAAAAAGAGATAAGTTAGATAATGACACCTTGAATGATTTAAGAAAAAAGAAGTTATGCTTTCATTGCAGAGAGCCTTGGGATTTATCTCATAAGTGTCCTCTCAAGGCTAAGGCAAATTAAATAGAGTATTTCTCAGCAGAAGAGTCACAGTCAGAGAGGGAGGATCAACACTCTGATTTAGATGAGGATAGCACTACAAAGGAGAGCAACATTCTTGAGGATGAGAAGTCATTAGCACGATTAATGGGAACTCAGAAGGCAATCACATTTAAGGTCAGGGGTACTATCCAAGGGCAGAAAGTGATCTCACTCATTGACACTTGGGCTACAAATAATTTTATAGATGCACAATTGGTAGCCAAGAGAGGTCTACAGACTGAGGAGCACGTCAGATTTAGAGTCATGGTAGCTAATGGTGACAAATTGTTATGTACTCGAAAGATATCTAATCTTCAGATCAGGTTTGGAGATGGTTATGAGTTAGAGTATGAGTTCTATGTGGTAGACATGGGAGACTATGATGTCATCCTTGGCATGATATGGATGGCCTCACTAGTAGAGTTCACACTTAACCTAGCAAAATTGGAGATGAGGTTTCAACATGAGGGAAGAACTGTTGTACTTAGAGGACTTTCAGATGGGAGTTGCAGAGTAGTTTCCTTGAGGAGAATGTAGAGACTTTTCCAACATAATAACATAGAGTGGGCAGTAGAATGTTTCACTATGCCAACTTACAAGAGCCACATGTGAAGAGTCATCCACTAGATATTCAAGAGATACTTGACAGGCACACTAAGGTATTTGGCGAGATTCTGCATGGGGTTTTGCCTAATAGGGGGATAGAGCATGTTATTGAGCTTGAGGAGGGAGCCAAACCAGTCATGATTACTCACTATCATCATCCTAAGAAACATAAGGATGAGATAGAGAAGGCAATTAAGGAGTTGTTGGAAATAGGACATATTAGGCCTAGCAAGAGCCCTTTTGCTTCAGCAGCAGTGTTGGTAAAGAAGAAGGATGGGATGATGCACATGTGCATCAATTACAGGGCATTAAATAAGAAAACCATTAACAACAGATATCCCATCCCATGAATAGATGAGCTAACTGATGAGTTACATGGTGCATGCTTTTTTACAAAGATTGATCTACGGTCAAGGTATCATCAGATCAGGATGAAGGAGGACATTGTGAAGACAACTTTTTGGTGTCACTATGGCCACTTCAAGTTTTTGGTTATGCCATTTGGGCTAACCAATGCCCCTGCTACATTCCAGAGTTGCATGAATCAGGTATTTAGGGAGCAACTTAGGAGATTTGTCTTGATTTTCTTTGATGACATTTTAGTCTTTAGTAAGACTTGGGAGGAGCATTTACAACATCTTGAGATGGTGCTGTCCACTTTGGAGAAAGAGTCACTGTATGCCAAGGAATCTAAGTGCGAGTTTGGGATGACTGAGCTACTATACCTTGGGCATATCATCAGCGCAAATGGAGTTTGGGTAGATCCTGAAAAGATTAGGGCTATTGTTGATTGGCCTACTTCTACAAATCTTACACAACTTAAGGGATTCCTTGGTCTCTACAGATTTTACTAGAGATTTGTTAAGGGATTTTCACAAATCACTGCACCCTTGACAGACCTTACCAAGAAAGGGGCAATCACATGAACAAAGGCAGCTCAGAGAAGCTTCAATCATTTCAAGAAGGTGATGTCATCATGTCCAGTACTAGCTCTACAAGATTTCACAAAGCTATTTGTGCTTCATTGTGATGCGTCAAGAGATGGGATTGGGATGGTCTTGATGTAGGAGAAGCATCCCATTGTTTTTGAGAGCAGGAAACTCCGTGGAGTGGAGAGGAGCTATTCCATCTATGATCGGGAGATGTTGGCTATAATGCATGCATTGGCTAAGTTTTGATCCTACATAGTTGGGGGAAAGTTTGTTATCAAAACCGATCACAATAGCATCAAATACTTCATGAGCCAACGCGATTTGAATGATAGACAACATAAATAGATTACAAAGTTACAAGCCTATGACTTTGACATTGAGTTTGTCAAAGGTAACAAGAATGTGGTGGCAGATGCTTTATCCAGGAGACCTCATATTTGTGCTCTAGCTGAGATTACAGGAGATTGGAGAAATAAGATCACAGAAGAGTATGCGAGGGACACTTGGGCTTCTGAAGTAATTGCAGGCACCATACATGATGATCGTTATATGGTGATGGACGAATTGATTAAGTTCTAGGGCAGGATATATTTGATCCTTCATCACAGTTTAGGGAAGTAATACTGAAGGCATTCCACGATGCACCTACATTTGGACATCTAGGGATCTTTAAGACCTACAAGTGGTTCACATGGAAAGGGCTCAAGGATGATGTTCAGAAGCATGTCAAAGAGTGTGTAGTTTGTCAGCAGAATAAAGGAGAACACACATATCCTGCAGGGTTGTTACAACCTTTGCCTATTCCAGACAAGAAATGGGAAAGTATTTCTATGGACTTCATCACTGGGTTTCCGCGAGTACAGGGGAAAGATTACATCTATGTGATTGTTGACCGGTTGATGAAGTATGCTCACTTCTTTGCTATTCCATCCACTTACATAGCAGCACAGGTGGTCGATCTTTTCTTCAAAGAGATATTCAGGTTACATGGGCTACCTAGTTTTATTGTCAATGATCGAGATAGTAAATTTATGAGTACTTTTTGGTAGGAATTGTTTAGGTTGTGTGGTACAGATCTTACACCTAGCACTAGTTATCATCCATAGACAGATGGACAGACAGAGATTGTGAATAAATGGGTGGAAGGATATTTGAGGAACTATGTGACTGCACAATAGAGGGCTTGGGTCAAATGGCTACATATGGGAGAGTACTATTATAACACCACTTATCATATGTCCATCAAAATGACTTCATTCATGGCATTGTACAGTTATGAAGCACCTAGTTTCATGGATCTAGTTTTGGGGGATAGTAGAGTGCCCAAAGCAAAACACTTCTTATAGGATAGCCAAAATATTTTGAGGGTGCTCAAGGAGAATATACAACAAGCCCCAAATCAACAAAAAATGTATGCTGATCAACATCGGATAGAGCGCAACTTTGAGGTGGGGGATATGGTTTACTTGAGGCTACAACCATACAAACAATCATCACTCAAGAAAAACGAAGCAGAGAAGTTGAAGCCTAGGTTGTATGGCCGCTACAGAGTGATTTGCAAGATGGGCGAGGTTGCTTACGAGATTGAGCTTCTAGAGGTTAGTCGGGTGCATAGTTAAGGCTTAAGAAAGCCATCGGTTAGAGAGTTGTGCCTTCAGCAGAATTGCCACCATTAGATGAAGAGGGAAAGCTCGTATTAATTCCTAAGGCCATTCTGGATAATAGGGAAATGACTTTGTTAAACAAGGTGATTAAAGAATATTTAATCAAATGGAGATATCTGCTAGAGGATGATGCTACTTAGGAAAGTAAGCAGGTGCTACAGAAAATAGGACTGAGATTGCTTGAGGACAAGCAATTTCAAGGAGGGCAGACTATAATGTCCCCGTCTTTTATTTATTTAATTAAATTAATTATTGTATTACAAGAGAGAAGCTTCTAGAGTGTGTATTAATTATTAAAAAGGGGGAAGCCTCTAGTAATTTAATTTTCTAGAAGCACAATTAATTATTATATTGCAAGGGAGGAGTTTCTAGAGAGTGCATTAATTATTGGAAGGGGGAAGCTTCTAGTACTTGAAATTAATTAATATTTGATTTCCTTCTAGAAGGATGTAGGACAAGTATAAATAGAGGTGGGAGAGTCATTGTTGAGCATCAAATGATTGTGAATTGCATTTGATAAAGCTTGGAGGTTTGAGTTAGAGATTTGGTCTTGGCATTAGAGGATGTTCATCCTCTCTTGTAACATTCTAGATACCATTCCCTTGGGGTTTGGCCTTTGGAATACGTTGCTATGTATTTGATTTTATTATTTTGAGAACTAATATTATTTTAGTAGCAGTTCAATCTTCAATTTGCATAAATTTCTTCTTGCTCATGTTATGTGGATTGAAACCTATGCAAAGACATTAAAATCACTTTCAGCAATTGGTTTAGTTCTTGGGCATTTCCAGGGTGCCCATTACAATGCTATCTTCAAATCAAATATTCCTTGCCCAAACATTATCTCTCAAATCATCACAACCCTAGGCTTGTCTCCAATGAGAAAACATTAGTAAATGCATCTTAATGCTAAATAGAAAATATTTTAGGAAATAAATAAATAGAAAACTCTAGGACATAAGGAACACTTGCACATCCACTTAATTCAACAAGTCTCCATGAGACTGCAATCAAAGCTCAATTTTTAATGCATGCGACTTATCACACAAGCACATTGTCTCATATAGTTAAAGCATTTACAATCAAATTGTAAGATTAACCTTGGGATCTAAGGAAAAGACCCTAACAACAACCCTTGGGAACCTATTGTTTTCTAGAGGTTGCATGTGAACGAAATAACATGGCTTGCCCAAGAAAGATATAAATCTGAAAGAAGCTAACATGGCATGCATAAACAATGATGTCGTGCCTAAAATATTTTTTCAAGGAAAAATCACTTTCATCAACCCTTCAAGACCCTCAAGTTGCTTGACATACTTGCCACTTATTTTCTAGTGCTTAAAAAATTCCCCTGTTCTTGGGTTTGGGTTGGGTTAGTTCATGATCTACAATATCACACTAATTACTCACATACAAACTATGTTGCAAATATTGGCATTGATGTGAAGGGATGATATGGTTTGCTAAAGTTGTTATCATGGTTATGTCTTGATCAACTTCTAGTTGCTTTATTGCACATGTTAGGATTTGATCTTGCCTATTAGGGTTTTGTGGCCCTGCAGTGCATGTAGTGGTTTATTGTTTACTCATAAAGCTTTGCTAGATTGGCCCATCATGAAACCATAAGTTACCAAATCAAATCCTTCTTAATAAATTGTCGCTTAAGTGGATTTAAGTAATGATTTAAAATCTCTTTGGCTTGTTTAAGTTAGAATGTAAAGTAAAATTTTGGTTTACTTTAGGTAATCAACGTCGTCTAAATTTCTTCTAATACTTTTGTCATCGTTGTGCAAGACGTTCAAATGTAGTTGAATGGATTATTGAACAACTCATGTCAAGAAGACGGCTCCAAATGCACTTGTAGTAAAGATCTCTAGACAATAATAATAGAGAACTCCAAACAACATTAAAAATATTGTGAGGAGATAGCCCGGGTAAAAGTACAAACTTGTGTGGTGCCTTTTATAAAGAAAAATGACATCAAAATGTGATTGTTCAACTTTAATGACAAAAAATTGGTATTTAAGTTTAGAATTTGAAGATGATATAAACTGATGAAATGTAAAGAATTGGATGAATTTTATGCCTACAATTTTCATAACTTTTTTGAGCAAGAATTTATTCATTTTTTTGAATTTTGAAGTCCCTTTTTTAATTATAAAAAATATAAGGTGTAGTTTCCGTCAAACAAGTATCTACAAATCATCTTTTTTTGTTATAATTTGAAAATATCTTATTGATGACATATATAGTTAGGGAACAAAAAAAGAAATAATTATTTTTGATGTATATTTTCTTTGTTATAAGTACTCAAGGCTGACCTAATCAGAATCCAACAGTTTTTCCTCTCGTCAAAACTTCTCTATCAAATCTACACCTTTTTGAAAAAAAAACATATTTCATGAAGAGGACTCTCTTCTCTAGAGATAAATATAATTTTTTAATTTTTTGATATGATTTACTATTTTTTTCCTTTTTTAAGGGAGCATCTTCTAAAATGTTGAAATATTGACTTACAATATTTTGAAATTATAACATATTAAAACTAATCAAAACACTCAAAAAATTATATAATGATGATATTGAATCTGAGATCTATAAAAGGGTATTTTTAGTTTTTGAAAAAAATGAGTTTTGATAAAGAAATGAGATTTGACCAAAATAGGTTTTGGTATCCTAAAAGGTGACACAGATCTATGATTTTACCTAGGGAAGACTCCTCAAAATCACAAGTGAGCTCCAATATTCTTTTAAAATTAGTGCCATTCATTCTTAAATTATTGGGCAAAGTATTTGGTTTAGGCAATTTCTAGGGATCTCTTAAATAATGTTATCTTTCTCCACCAGTGATAACTTAGGTTATCATAACACTTAATTATAGCATGTTTTTCATGATAATCAATAATAAATTTAATTAAGTGAACTAGACAATAATTCTTTCATTCATGTGGCCACTTGAAGGTTTTTAAAAAATTAGGTGCACAAAAAAATTTGAAAATACATTATCTATAAAATAAGGACATCTCCCTTGTTTCTCTATGTAATTCAAAAAATCAAAATGATTTAAAAAGGCGAGACCGTGGGAACAAAACCAAAAAACCATTTGAAGTTCACCATTGAGAAAGAGCAATTGATGACAAAAAATGGCTGAAACAAATGTGGCAAAATAAAGGAAAATAATTCTAGTTTACTGAGAGTTTGATAAATGCCTCATAAAGAATAGGATATCAGATCCAAATTCATTGTGGATTGGTTGAGTAGATCTAGAATGATTATTCTATGAATATTATATTGATTGATCAAAGGGTGAGGGGATTAGAAATACTTGTTTTAGAATGAAGAAATAGGTTAGGTCCAGTTTCATTTTCAAAATTATATTTCTAGAATTTCATTTCTAACAAGCGCAAATTAGATTAGTCTTTTTAATCCCTGTAAATTTGAGATAGATTCCATTTCCTTTCATGCCAGTTCTTTCTTTCTAATAATCACAAGTGTGCTCTATAGTGGTTTTGATTTTTGCATGTGTTATAGAAGTGACTATCAAGCAAAAAATTTGTTTTCTCTTTTGCATGGATTACAATGAATCCATCATTTTTGGTGGTGTTGACAAAAATAGATGTCATTAGGGAATTAGGAAAATTAGTTGACAACCTTTTAGGTTTAGAAGTTTCTCAAGAGAAAATGTCTCAAAATTCCACCAAAATGAGAGCTTCGAAGGGAAGGATTATTACATGCAATTTTTTTTTCTATTTTGTACATAACATATTCAAATGGAGTACCATGGCTCAAAGTCCAAGTGAATAATATTTCTTTAAAGAGAATATTTGATGGTCTACTGTTTGCAAGAGGTAATGAGGAAAACGAAGAAATGGGTGGGAAAATAAGAAGGCCAAACTAGGCTTAAAGTCAACTAGAATAACTTGGGAGAAATTCATGGGAGTATTCAAAGCAAGATGGATACCCTAGCTATACATAGACCAAAAGTTAATAAACTTTCCAAATTTGACATAAGGATACCTCTCAGTTAAAGAAGAACCAAGACAAGTTCACTTGGCTACTTAAGTATGTGCCTCACTCAAGTCCAATGAATGATTCTAGATTAGGAAATTTGTAATGGGCCTAAAAAAGAACATTAGTACCATGTGGTAGATGTCCTCAGACCAAATACTATGGATGATGTATATTGAAAGGTCATTAGAAATAAATTGAGACTTAACAAGGATAATGGCATTAAGGACAAGAGTCATGAATAAGTTTGTGTGGAATCAACCTTCATAACCCTTCAAGAAGAAATGACAAAAGTGTGAATCTAGGAAAATGATTGAAAGGGGTACAAAGAAACAAGTAGGATATTAGAGGGGATAAGAAGAGATACAAAAACTTTAGAAAAGAAGGGGATTCATATTGAAGGGTTTTAGAAAAGAGAGATTTGCAAAGAGGATGCTTCATGTGTGGAAGAGAGCACTACAAATACTAGTACTCAAATAGTAATTAAATAGGCAAAAAAATAATAATTCCACAACCTTCTTAATACATAACCAAAAAGAAATGAGTCCATGGGACTTTGGAAAACATACAACTAGAATTCTAGACTAAGTCAATAGACACCATTGGTATGTGCTTATAAAATCCCTATATATCTTCTTATAGACACAAGTGCCACCAAAAGCTTTATATCATCTAAATTTTTAAGTAGATTCCTTAAGAGAGCTAACTTTATGAACAATTCATGAGCTGTACAATATGCTAACTAGTCTACAACTTGGGTGGAGCAATATTTTTTTGAGGCTAGTATTGAGCTTCCAATATTTTCAATAGAGGTAAACTTGTATGTTGCACCCTTAGGCTCTTATAACGTGATTTTAGAAATGAATTGGCTTTGGAGGCACATTGTTAAGGTTTCTTGTTAATATAAAACTGTAAATGCTTGTATAATTGTTAGAGTAAAGAATTAATTTAATTACATTGATTAAATTATCTTTATTCCCTTCTTGAAATTTCCCTTTATGCACATGTATTGTCATTTAATAATTAAATATTAATTATTAAATATCATTGACCTCTTAGGGTTTCCCTTTTAGTTTTAACAATCTCCTTCTATAAGGATTGATCCATTATATAGTTTTCTTATTCTTTTTGATTGATAATACAATCTTGCATGTTGTGAGAGAAAAACCTTTGTATTTGTCTTCTCTCTACTTCTTTGTGACATGTTTTTGCATGTAGGTATTCTATGGGTTCTGTGCATTTGTTTTGATCAAATCCTACATGGTATCAAAGCCATATCTGCTGCAACTTGTTTAGATTTTTGGTGCACTTTGAGCAAAAATGGACCTCAACATTGAGCTCGCAATGCCCAAAAGTCCCTTTTTCCATATAAAGCACTTTGATTTTGAAGACATGTCATTTTTGTGGCAATTTTTTGTACATACTAGGCTCTCTCGATACACATTCTGAGGTGTGAACATATATATTTTAAAAAAAGAACATTTTAAAAAAACATCATTGATTGGAGCGACGACCACCGCAACACAACCATGGCTCCACCATTGAGTCACCAAGTCTCCCGTGCATGGTTAGTTTCACCGCCCCACTCCTCAGTGACCACCGCACTGCTCTCTACCCACCGCTGGGCCGTCAACTCTAGCCTCTCCTGCCCACAGCCATGTGAGCACCCAGGTGGCTAGGTTTTGGGGGCTTAAAGGGTGTTTAGAATTTTTTTTTCCTTCAAAGGTACCCATTGGTTTTTTTGTGATATCTTGGTCATATAGAGGAATGTTTTGACATATCATAATTGTTAGAAAGCTCTTTCCAAACCTAATTCTCTTATGGAGGTTTTATTGGCATTTTTTTCCCCATCTTGGTATTTGAAATCTCAGTCAAAGCTAGATGCTCATTCTTGCATTTCTAGGGGCATAACTTGCTCATATTTGCTCCATTTTTTCAATTTGAAAGAAGAACTAGAAAGATCTTGTCTTTCCATTATATTTTTTCAAAGGTACATATGATACTCATCTGAAGCCTTTTTTCTCTTTCATTGTATAAGCATTATTTCTAGTTGTTGGGGTTCAATATTTTGCATTGTGGGGGGTATTTTTTATTCTTATTTTGGTCATTAACATTAGTAAACTAGAACTATATCAAAATAAATGCCTTCTTAAAAAATGGTTGAGAACTCTTATTTTCTAGAACTTATGACCCCACATAACTATCACACATGGAAAACCCTTATGAAACAACTTCTCCATTCAAAAGGGTTGTGGTCTTGTTTAGATGAAGTGCAATTAGTTTTCTAGAGTAACTTTTAAATGTTCCAACATAGGAATAAAATGGATGAGGTCATGGGTTTGATTTCTTTGAATGTTTAAGAAAACTTGTAGTTTCATCTTGATAGATGTGATAGTCCTTGAGAGATGTGGGCCAAGTTCAAGAACTTGTTTGGTATCATCAATGAGTTCAGAGCACTTCAGATTGAGGTAGAGCTTACATCACTTGTACCTGATATATTTCCCTCCATTGAGGACCTTTTGATGAGGTTTGAATAAAATATATCTTTTTTATAGGGTTGCGAAAAGAACAAGACTGATTCAGAGTGCATTTACTTGATTCTTTCTAAGCTTTGTGCGAACTTTTAGATTTTTTCTTCTACCTTTCATTCCAATGTGGATGCTTTGGGTCCTCGATTTACCATTTGACTTGAGAGAAAGAAAAGATCTCTTAGTTGGACTCTCTCATATGATCATATAATCATGCATTGGTAGCTCACACATCTTTGGGAAAGAAGGAGAAGAAATAGAAGCACAACCTAAAGAGCCTCAGATGAATTCTAGTACTCAGCTCTCCTTGGGAACACCTTCTCTTAATGAAAAAAAATCAAAGAGAGAAAGACTGAAAGGTTCTTATTGTCAAAATCCCAATCTGGAAGGAAGCAAAGGTGCACAGAATCACTTCCTACACTAATCTTGAGAGGACAATTATACAAATTCAACTAACTATTGTAGAGATCTCAATAAATGCATAATAATATAATAAAAATAAAAATGAACACATAACACAATGATTACCATGGGGAAACCCTTCTAGGAGAAAAATCCCACCCTCCAAAACTTGCACAATGTATTCTCAAATCAAGAAGATTACAATACACTTGCAATGCAAGTTCTTACAAGAGCACATCACCACAACTCGAACTCAGACTCAGACTTAGAGAGACTCCTTCTAGCACCCAATCTTGTAAATAGAACTTGAGATTCAAACACCTCCCTAGGCCCTCCTTTTATAGTGATTTACAGCTTGGAAACCATTTGTGGTCTTACAAAACCATGGGCCAAAACCATAGGCAAAACAACCATGCCACATGTTACTCGCTTGTTATTTGTAACTCCAAGAACAATATTTTCGTCCATAATTTTGTCCTCTAATTTAGACCCCCATAAAATTCATATAATGAGTTGTTTATACTCAAAAAATAGCCCTCCTATATTGTACTAGGGACGACACACATTTTTAACAACTCATACACCCTTTTCCAACTCATAAACATGTGGAAAACTAACACAAACAAATTCTAGAATTTTTTAGAAAAAACTTGCAAGGTTGAGACACAATTCTCAAAATTCTCCCACTTGTTGAACACCTTGCAAGAGTCAGGGGATCCAAAGTGTAATGGACTTAATTGTTAGGGGCCGAGAAGCCCATAGACTTTGAACACCATTTGAACTTCTCGGTGCTCACGAGCTTAGTTAAGGCATCAACAACATTCACCAAAGTCTCCACCTCTTAAAGTTTCACCTTGCTATCTTTGACCATATCTCTCACAAAATGATATTATACATCAATGTGCTTGGTCCTGACATGAAATGTTGGATTTTTTCGCTAGACAGATTTCACCTTGATTGTCACTATAAATTGTCACTGCACCCTGTTTGAACTCTATATCTGAACACAATCTCTTAAGCCATATAACTTCCTTGTAGGCATTAGTAGCTACCATATAATCTACCTTTATGGTAGACAAAGCAACCACAACTTATCACTATTGATATTGTAGTCAAGTTTGTTATTAGTGACACACACTTATTCAGACATATAGTATCTACCAAGCTTATTATATAGTTAAACCAAGAATTTTAGGCTTTACCAAGTTCTATAGTTGCTACTGAGTTCAAGGAACAATATTCAGTTTGTGTCAAGCAGTATCTACCAAGTTGGTAATTATCAATGTAAACCGAGCTTCTTAGTGTTTATAGAGGTTTTCAGTGCAAACTGAGTTATGCAGTGCTTATCGCTCACAGTTAAAGTTATGAGAGCCTAGTGTTGACCAAGCTACTCAGTGTTAAACAAGTGATTTAATTTATATTGAGCTTGTAGTGATAGCATTGACCAAGCTATGTAGTGTGAATCAAGTGATTCAGTTTATATGCCGAGTTTCATAGTGTTCACTGAGTCACCAGTGCAGACTAAGTTCAGACTACTTGAAAGTGATCAGTATGGCTCAAGCTTCTATGTCTACCAAAAGCATGAAGATGCTAAGCATTGACAGTGGATGTCGAGTATCAAAACCTCATTGAGCTAGTCTTTAGAATCTGAGTTCTTGCAGTTGGGTCGACTTTGTGTAAACTTGTATTGTAGCCAACTTTGTTGAATTGTAATTTAGATTGGTATATATGTAATGTATCGTATCACATCCAAAAAGTATGGAAAAAAAGTATGATATGAAATAAGCAGAGAAGAGAAGAAGTGTGAAGTTTAAAAGCTACACCAATATAAGAAGCATCAAAGATTTATCAATCACAACAAGGTGATCATTACACTTAAAGGAATCTCATTCAACAAATCAAGTTTCAGATCTAAGATCATCTACTATTTCATCCTAATAGGTGGATCAATTAAATCCTTTCATAAGGTATACTTAACCGTCTTTTATAAATCTCTTTACCGAGTGCATACTTCATTGTATATTTGTCTTTTGCAAGGTGGAGCTAGTAGTCCTTATTGCTCCTAATAGGGAAGATCATCAGAAGTGATCATTGTAAGCCTTAATAGGCCAACTTTTTACTGCAGTACTAAAAGCTTGTGGGTATCATCCCCACCCTAATTTTCCTTTCTATTTGGAAGGTTTCTGGGTCACCATATTGTGTGTTAAAAGTGTTATGAATGTTATGAATGTTTTAATGCTTTTAGTTTTTCATGCATGCAATTAGATCAGAATATACATGAAGGATTAATTGGTGAAATAAGAGTAAATTTTATAAATTACTGATTCACCCCTCCCCTCTCAGTAACTTATCATATCAGATATATTTCAAAAAATTAGTATAAGAGTTTTATGGTTCTTAGGAAAGAAGTTTAACAACTTGAGCATAGATCAGAGGCTATGGAGGTATTCAAACTTGATAAGGCTATTGACAATAAAAAGATAGATTTGGAATTGGCTATTGGGAAAATCAAGAAAGCAAAGGAACAACTCTCTCAATCCTTGAAAATAAGAAAAGATCTTGCAATACAAATGAATGACCAACATCCATTCAACAAGCAATTCAAATGAAGCTAATGAGGTAATTAAAGAACTATTAGAATAGAATAGTACACTTCAAGAAGAAGTAAGAAAGCTAAGAAGAGAGCAAAAAGTTTAGTCAATAATATTGTGTGAAGTCATGGAAGAGAAAAATAAGATAAAAGAAGAGATAGAAGGAAAGAACAATGAAATTCAACACCTATCCCTTTAGCAGGCAAACTTTATTAATCAACTCACCAATGCAAATGAAGAAACCATGAATCTAAGATCAGAGAATGAAAGATTGCAGAATGATCTAAACACTGAAAGGAAAACCAATGAGAGGAGGATGAAATCTCAAGCAAACATGAATCAAATAAATGAGAAAATCCAATATAGATAGAAAGGAAAAGCAAGAATTGAATATACAGAAGAAGGTGAATCATCCAAGCAAGGAGCTCAAAAGAATCAAAGACCTACTTTTTAGTCATTGTGGTAAGTTAGGTCATACATCAAACAAATGTTGGAGCAATGGCAAAGCTAATTCAATGGAAAATGCTAAAATTGTAATCAACATGGTCATAGAGCTAATGAATGCAAAGAGAAACCTAAACTTGAAGGCAAATATCAAAAATGCAAGAAACATGGGCCCAAATCCTCTGAATGCAAAAATAAGATATTGAACCCAACAAAATAGATTGTAAAAACTATATTTGGTTGGGACTATAACAGTTGGTGCAGATGTCATTACTTTGGAGAATATAGACACATTAGAATGAATTGTGTAAAACATCACATGAGGAAAAGAGACACTACCAGAAGATGTTTCATTTGTATAGAACTTGGTCATCTTGCCAAGAACTGTATGAATACTAGAAGAATTGAAGATGAAAAGAAAGCAAAAGGTGACAACATCAGAAAGCAGATGAGACAACAATGGATTCTAAAATCTTATAAGAATGCTAGTCCAAACAATGAAGCAAACGTCTCTCAAGAATTAGGTGACTCAAGAATTTCCACTTGATCTACCACAAGGAGAACTTAACCTAGGATTCTGAAGTAGACATTTTACATCAATTCTAGTCAGTAGAATGGAAAGATCCATATGAACATTGAAGATGCAAAGAAATCACATGCTAGTCATTATCGAACGAGGTCGAGTTGCAAGACTCTACCAAGGAAGGTTGAGAGTTACTAAAATTGTTGTGTGGACACCAGGCCATGGATAACTCTACCAAGAATTTAATGTAACCGAAGTGGAAGACAATCTATCACCAACCAAGTGATCATACCAAGCCTTTATAGTGATCAAAAGGTGAATTTTGATAAAAAAGGCAAAATAAAATTCATTTGTCACTGTGAATTTTTAAGAGCTATCTATGCAAAGCACATTTTATTGCATCTAAGTGATCTATGTGAATTACTATTGAAGATTTCCATGTCTTTGCAAACCCTACTGAGAAAATGGCATCCTCCAGCAACAAGACTAAGAAAGGATCAAAGATGTTAGTTTAAGGTGTGGAATGGACGGCACTAGACTTTAAGCTTAGTTCAATTGTTGCTGAAACCCTAGATCCAATTGGAGCACAATCTCAAATTCCATCCAAGGTACTATTGATTAATGATATTCGTTTGCATTTTCAATGTGTTATCCAAGACATAGGAAACTTGGAAATGGATGAAACCTTGAAGAAGCTATGTGTGATGGCGTATTAAAACCAGAACATCAACACCTTGAAGCTAAAGGTTTGATTCACATTCCTCACATGCAACAAGACTTTCAAATTAAATGGATAAAGATTTATCCTCAGTTGTGTGCGTAATGGGAAGTTGTGGTTGGAGCAATCTATTGTGATAACAAAGAAAATGATTCATAGGATCATAGGTCTTCCAATGCTAACCAAAGCAAAAAACTAAAACCCTAAGTTAGATTGAGCTAGAAAAGAAAACCCTTGCCGAGTGGGATGGAAGGGGAATGAAAATCAGACATGTCACAAATATGGAATTAAAATTTGAGATACATGTCATTGCACATAAGATATATAGGTCAAGAAAACTCAATAGTGTATCATGCGAAGCAGTGGATCTTGCATATAAAGTGGTCAAGAATAATAAATCATTTGACCTTGCCGAGTTGATGTTGAATCAGTTCAACAAAAACATGGAGAGAATCAAAACTTCAAAGAACAACCCTTGTAAGTTCGGTTCACTCTTAACTTGTCTATTTTTCTTTGTGCAAAAGTTCTTCCCATCAAAAGGCATAATTGTGTGGAGAAAAGATGTACCCGTTCTCTACCAAATAAATGAGTATATATCAGAAATGGGAGAAAACTATGTTAGTATTATGGATAACTATTTTGATGCATTTAAGGACAAGATGAATAATAGATTTAGGATCCCCAAGAAACTTGTAGATGACTAAAAAGATGATATTTGTTTCATGGTTGATTGTGATAAAGTGTATATACAAGCAGTAAGACTGAGAATTATATGGGTCAAGCCTCTAGGTTATGAGGTTAATATTGATGAAACCAAAGATATCATTGAAGCATTATTAAATGAGCATGTTGATCCAAAAGCTGCATATTTTGGCACTTATGAAGAAGCCAAAGCAAGAATAGAACTAGAGATAAAATTTCCCCAGGTGGTCAACAAAGGGAAGAAAATAATAACAAAATTGAAACAATCTAGCATAACTCCTCTGTTGATAGAAGGAAAAGGAGATGACATTGAGGAAGATGATGTAGAAGATGAAGAAAAGTTAGAAAAAGAAGAAGAGCCAATAAAGAAGAAAGGTAAGGTTATTATAAACCTGCCAAACCATCTACTTCAGTATTCACAAGGAGGTCATCCATGAATAAACAAGAAGGAGATGTAATCTTCAAGAGGCCACCACCCTTATTCCAAGAAAAGTTGAAGGAAATTGACTTTGGAGCCGGTATATAAAATTTCAAATCACTGAAGTATGAGACAAGAACTGCAGAGGAGTAAAAGAAAATTGAAGACATGGTTATGTCTAAGATGGGTAAATGGAAATATTCTCTAGACCAGCTTGCTCAGCAGATTTCGAGTGATTTAATGGAGAAAATCAAGCCAAGATGGGAACATGCTATGAAAATTGTTAAAGACATATATGAGTAGACCCCAAGGCTACTCGTGCCAAGCTTGAATGACAAAGAGGTGAAAAAATCCATCAAGAAAAATGAAGAGAAACTTACCTTAAAGTTTAACAATTGCTTGATATTGATAAATGACATTGAACATGTGGTAAAGAATGCAAATAATGCATGGAAAAATATTTTCAATCTTCATAAGCAAAGTGATTTTGTGTTTCATGTTAGTAATAAGGATGATGATGGTGAAGATGACAAGAAAGAAGAAGGAAATGATGAAGAAGAAACAAATTTTGACAATATAGATGATGAGGAATAGGAATAGGAAGCTGATGAGGAGATCTACTTGAGATTTAGAACATGGAGGAGACCGACCTCGATAAGATTGCTGGGTGAACCCACAATAATGGGTTCTAGATTTGTAGGATGAAGAAAATCCAAAAAATTTGTAAAATCCGCAAATTGCATTTATCAATTGTTCACCCAAACATATTAACCATGTTCACTGTGAACATATATTATAATAATGTTTGCAGAAAATATATTTCACATATATTAGGCATGTTCACTATGAACATACCTCATTAATATGTTCAAAAAACTTAAGGGTGTGTGTTCACATGAACACATGTTCACAGCAAACCCATTATGTATGTTCGCAACAAACATGTCAAATTACAAATTTTTGACCCTCTTTTGTGAAAAAAATAAAATTGGCTCTTTTGACACCAAAATTGAAAATGATTGATCTCCTATTGTAAAATAAAAAATTCCAATTTGTGCTGCTTGGAGCAATCTTTCCAATGACTATAATTGTCATACATATTATATTCATTAAGACTTTCAAATATGAGTTTAACTCATTGTAGGTTCATTATCGATTGAACATCAACTGACTTCGACACTTCGGAAAAATTAGTAAATTAGGTCAATTTTTTTTGAAAAATATCTAGGAAATAGTTTATTGAGATAGCTTTCTATTAAAAAAAAAAAAGATTTATGATAAATTGAGTTCAAGTTATTTGTGTCAAAACGAACAAATGTCTAAATTACAATTGTTGTCACTTCAAAACTTCACAAACTATATAATATTCAACCAAATTGAATCAAACCAAATGCATCCTCTAGATATTGATGTTACAAATCCAACGTTGATAGAATTACCTCATTATCTTTTCTATAAAAAAGTTATGTGTGTCAAACAGACTATCACTCTTTAAAAATATTGAATTTTAATATGTTCCACTTTTCGGAGGAGAAGAAAAAATTGACATAATTTAAAAATAAATAAATTAAAAAATATGGTTACAAAGTAGGAATATAGTACTAGAAATCACTAGTTTATGTCATCTTGAAATTATTCATAGTTTTAGAGATATAGTCACTTGAACGTGCGGTTTTTTTCAAAAATATTGATTTCAGTGTCAAAATTGGTAAAAAAGTGGAACCCATTATTGTGGGATCACCCTGCTACAACTGTCATAGCCTTACTTCCTCATTCTCCGAGCAAAGCATTGAAGACATCAAGCTCAGAGAAAGCTACTACAACATTGATTGTGTCAAACATTGCAAGTAAAAACACTCAATCAATATTTGCACCTGTTTAGCTCAATACTTCACTCACAAAAGTGATAAGCACTTCATCTACCGAGCAATCAACACTTCCTCCTCCATCAATTTCGATCACACAAGTTGAGACCAAGCCTCAATCGATTACAATTTTTTTGAGTAAAGGCAAATAGAAGGAAGGAGGAATTGATCTTGATGAGGAGATAGTTATCTCAAATTGGGATATCTCCAATCTTAATCCTAATCAAATACACATAATTGGAGAACTTCTTCAGAAGAAAGCTAAGCAATAGGGGCTTAGAGAGGAAAGGAAAAAAGAATTTCAATTACTTGAAGATGCAAAGAATATTCTTGTAGAGGCACTCAACATTGAGGTTGACACTTCTCAACAAATCTTGGCTTAGCTAGTAGAGGCAGTCCAGAAATTCAATGAAGATTTG
Source organism: Cupressus sempervirens (assembly GCA_028749045.1). Lineage (NCBI taxonomy): Eukaryota > Viridiplantae > Streptophyta > Pinopsida > Cupressales > Cupressaceae > Cupressus > Cupressus sempervirens. The sequence continues at coordinate 173,544,009 of CM053788.1, read as the reverse complement.
AATGGACAAGAGAAACTATTGTAGAGAGAAGAGAAGAAATTTGAGAATAAGGTATTGGAGCTGATTGCACAAAAGATTGCAATTCATCAAGTAGACTTGTGTACTATTCTAGGCTCATTGGAAACCTCTTGCAACAATGTGACTTCTTTATTCAGTAAACTCTATGACACTTCTAATTTCACTAAGGAAATTAAAGATAAATTTTCAAAGATTGATGAAGATTTAAAGGCAAGTGCACAATAGTTGCAACTTGACTCGAGTTATAGCTCTGCCCACTATACAAAGATTAGAATTCTAATTGATATGTAGGCAAAATTGCTAATAGAAAAAGCCAGGATAAGAGTTACACAAGTAGACATATAGGGCATGATTCTCCCAAACATGGATGTGTAACGCCCCGCCAAGGGATCCAAAAGAATTAACCTAAAGTTTCACTAAGTTTGCTAAACATTTTTTTTTTAAAAGTAAGAAAGTATAACATACACATCAAACACATAGTAGCGGAAGCAATAACATGTAATCATCGACAAACATACATTGCAAGTTACATTTCTTAAAGATCCCAAGACGTTGAGTCACGTTTAAATTTAATTAATTCTAAGTCTAATAACTATCACATACATATGAAAGAATAATCAGAAGTCCCATGTCTATATTATACATTTGTTCCGAATGCCTCTCGGCAAATTAATTCGGAATGCTCAATCATCCACTGTTCATGTCACAGGGTATGAAAGGCTTAAAAGAATATACATATGTAAAAATAGAAATACATCAACCTCCACGAATCCATGATACAAAGTACAGTAAAGATATATACAAAACTATTCACCATACTAGATACATCCATACATCCATAATGATAAAACATCTATCATGGTGCGTTCACCCGAGAAGACTCTTTGCACAACTGAGTTAACTCCAAATTAACCTTTATTATCTTTTATTTTATTTTGCATTCATCTTTCATGCACATTAAGTTGATTTATTAAATAACTTTATTTAATATTCCACTTGACTTCTATTTTACATTAATTTATTACTTTAATCTCATGTGCACTTTATGAAATTAAAATAACGTTATTAATTTCTATTATTTAATCTTTTAATTTAATTCTCATATTTAAACTCATGCTTAGATCATGCGATCTAGAATTCTTAATAATTTAATATCTTTCAACTTTTAAATTTATTTTAGAACTTAATTGATAACATATTTAATTAATTTAAATAACAATAATATTTAGCATTTATTTAAAAATGAACTCCAAATATATTATTATTAAATTAAATAAATATTACACTGTTCTAAATTTATCTTTGAACTTTTATCTCTAAATTTAATTCTTTTATTTAATTAATTTCTCAATTAATTAAATATTAAAGATATCATATTAATTCTCCATTAAATTAAATCATTAATTAATCTTTTTAATTAGACTTAATTAATAGAAAATACATCAAGGACTCATATAACAACATACGAAAACCCATCATAGAAAAACACATACTAAATCAAACAAAAAGGGTTATAATCACGAAATTACATCCTTTGATGCATTCGGAGGGTACTTAACTTAGATACTTGTCCTAATTATCAATTAGGACAATTGGCTAAAGGGTTTAGGATTTGGACTTAAGAGTTTATCTCCCCTCTCTTACCATTGAGACAATGCGATAGGGTACGCTCATCCTGGCAATTAAACCCCATCCTAGTCTGTACTAGCACTCAAGGCATGGGAGAGAACATAAAATTATCTTGTTAGGTTCATTTTCCCTCATTTAGTGTAAATGTTTTCACTTATTAAAAAAAATTACAATGGGTTACTCCAGGCAGCCTCTTAGGGCCCCGATCCCCATTGCAAGCCACTTCCCGACACTACACATAGATAACCTACCCTAGGCTCATGAAATTACAAATCAAGAATCATAATAAAATCACCTCAGTCCTATACAAGCAACTGAAAAACATCATAAAAGATAAGCCACAAAATTACATCATTTCTTCATGAGCAACCGATAATATCAAATAGTAATCATATGATCACGACAGTTCTCTATCAGCAACTGAAGGCATCAATGATAAGTCACAAAATCCAATGGTTCTCCAATGAGCAACTAGAAAGTATCCCAATAGTAAATTACAATACTGATCAAAGACTCCAAAATGGTCAAGTCAAAACACGACATCATCAAGAACATAACAAACACTTCAGTCCTCTCAAGCGACCGAAAAGCAATCCAAGTATAACTGATCGAGACTCAAAAATGGTTATCAATATAACTGATCGAGACTCGAAAATGGTTAAGTCAAGTATCTCAAATACATACATCTCAGCTTCACACAAGGAAACTGGAAAGCAATAACAAATAGTAAACACAATCATGTCATAGAGCACTTCATCACATTACCATGGTCGGGTTAAGAAAGATCGAGACCAAATCATTATGACATCACATTCACAACCCTGTGCCTCTAGTAACAACCTAAACTGGTCAACGCTAAACCAACCCCAAAACACAGAGAACACATAGAAAACATCAAAGTCTCAGAGATTGGATTTGAAAGTATATAATTGAGTTAAGGTAAAGTTTATGTTTCAATTTAATGTCGAATTCAAGTATCTAAGTTTTCATAACTACCCCTTACGATTAACCCATTTCTATAATAACTTCCATTAAAACAATAATCCAAATCTATAATTTAGTCAAATAATATTCATTATTAAATAACTTTAATTAAACTAATTTTAATTAAATTAATCAATAATTGCTTGTTCTACTTACTTATCTTAATCCATTCATTAATTGTTAATTTATTAATATTAAACCAAAATTATTAATAAATTAATATTTAGAAACTATGTTAAAGGTATTTAATATTTATTTATTAAATATTAATAAAGATTAAAATATTATTAATTAAAATATATTATAATTTTATTAATTAAAAATTTTAATTAATAATAAACATTGTTTCTTTGTAAATAATATAATTTAAAAAAAAAAAGCGAATTTTTAAAAAAAGATTTATAACACAAAAAAAATGTACAAGTATATACCGTCGGCTATTCCAGCTGACGGCCTGCCGCAGTCCTGCGGACACAGGGCCTGCGGCAGCAGGTACCTTGTACCTGCGGTCGTAGTACCTGCGACGCAGGTACTATCGGCTAGGCCGACCGTGGGGGTGGGCACGGGGTAAATCCCTCCCCCCACTAAATTTATATTTTTAGTTTTATATATAATTTAATTTTTTAAAAAATAATGAATTTGTTTTAAACAATTTTTTTTTAAATTTTTATATTGAGATTTAATTTCGCTTAAATATAAATATATATATATATATATAAATAAATATATATATAAATTTATAAATATACTAATTCAATTCCTCTTTAATATATAAATATATTAAAGAATTACCTTTTTTTTAATATTAGTATAGAAATATAATCAACCATCCAAACTTCTAATCTAGAATTTCGGTATTAGATTCAACCCTTCCGATTTAAATCTCATGTATACAGAAGTTTATAAACAAGCATCTGATAAATTTCAATATCGTAATGTTTAAATATTCCTCACAGAGAATTTCAGATTTACAAACCCCAGGCACGAAGAAGACAGGAAAGGATAATTGCGTAATAAATCGATAATCAAAAACACAAGACCCTACCTGATCCTGATGCTATTATGCAATCTCCAAGAACTGTAAAAGAATTCGCTTCTCTCAGTAACCTTCTTTTGGAAAACTTTCTTGGTATCAGCCTTCTGAAATTCGCTTCCAAAAGTAGTCTCCCAAAAATTCCCGTCCAAAAAAACGTGTCCCAATTCGTGTCCCCCAAGAATGAACCCCCAATGTTGTGATAAGCAAATTTTCTCCTCAAACTGGGGCACTTAATTGTGCGTTCACCCGAGAAGACTCTTTGCACAACTGAGTTAACTCCAAATTAACCTTTATTATCTTTTATTTTATTTTGCATTCATCTTTCATGCACATTAAGTTGATTTATTAAATAACTTTATTTAATATTCCACTTGACTTCTATTTTAAATTAATTTATTACTTTAATCTCATGTGCACTTTATGAAATTAAAATAACGTTATTAATTTTTATTATTTAATCTTTTAATTTAATTCTCATATTTAAACTCATGCTTAGATCATGCGATCTAGAATTCTTAATAATTTAATATCTTTCAACTTTTAAATTTATTTTAGAACTTAATTGATAACATATTTAATTAATTTAAATAACAATAATATTTAGCATTTATTTAAAAATGAACTCCAAATATATTATTATTAAATTAAATAAATATTATACTGTTCTAAATTTATCTTTGAACTTTTATCTCTAAATTTAATTCTTTTATTTAATTAATTTCTCAATTAATTAAATATTAAAGATATCATATTAATTCTCCATTAAATTAAATCATTAATTAATCTTTTTAATTAGACTTAATTAATAGAAAATACATCAAGGACTCATATAACAACATACGAAAACCCATCATAGAAAAACACATACTAAATCAAACAAAAAGGGTTATAATCACGAAATTACATCCTTTGATGCATTCAGAGGGTACTTAACTCAGATACTTGTCCTAATTATCAATTAGGACAATTGGCTAAAGGGTTTAGGATTTGGACTTAAGAGTTTATCTCCCCTCTCTTACCATTGAGACAATGCGATAGGGTACGCTCATCCTGGCAATTCAGGGAAGTCGATACCCGGTACCTACAACCTGCATAAAATCCACGCATGTACAAACACAATATTCTAAGCTAACCAAACAATGGTAGGAAGTGGTGCATTGTGTAGATCCCGACTAGCAGGTGACTACGACTCCCTTCCTTAACCACATCAGAAACACCATACATAAATAAAACAAACACGCACACCATACACATGCAGTATGAGGTAAGTATCCATAAGAAAGCACGTGTGATAATAAACCATCTAACTAATTGTCATCGATAACTGAAAATATTGAATAATCATCATACATGCATGAAATATAGAGTACCAAGTAATCTCATCATATAATAAACTGAGTGTAAACCAACATCTGATAATCTCTAAAATAATAATACTAATCATCCAACATAAATTGGCCTAAAAGAGTTTGGCAATGATGACAGAAATGCGACTTAGGGGCAGGCACTACATCCACCCCCCCTAGACTTAGGCTTACTCCTGGAAGCCTACAACAAAAGAAAAACTAAGGACTCACTGTGTGGGTCCCATTGGACCCTTCCCCCCCGTAGGAGGATAAGACTCCATTGAGTACACTCTCTGGGTTCTATCCATGCAACCCACTGTAGGTTCTGAAGCTGTGGGTCTTTGGCCTGAGAACTGTGGTTTCTCTTGAGGGCAATGAGACGACTTGTGTCCGCATTGTCCACATGAGAAACACTCTCCATTGAAGCTCCTCTGAACTCTAGGTGCACTAGACTGCTGGAAACTACCCCCACTAGGATAAGACTGAATACTCTGAGATGGTTGGTCATACTGGATGTGCTTGTTGCGCTGAGCGTTGTGATAGTTCCTAGTATTGGAACCACCGCCACCACTCTGTGCTGGAGGATAAGTACCTTCCTGCCGCTGATTACCCCCAGAAGGAGGTTTCCTATTGCCACCTGCTCCCTGACCACCCTACGATCCTGATGCTGAAGGTGCTCCTACAAAACCCCCATGTCCTAAGTTCACACTCTGCTCTACAAGGATGGCTCGATGTACCGCATCCTTGAGGGTTTTAGGTTCAAACACCTTAACACCCCCAATTAAACAGTTGTTCAAACCTCTAATGAAATGTTGTGCCAACTGCGCTGGGTTGTCACTGAATCTCGAAAAGGGCATGAGCTCAAAGAACTTGCACTCATACTCTATAACCATAGCATACATCAAACTTCGAACAACACTCTGATATGGTACTCGACTCATCTCTTCCATCTCTAATGGGGATGTAGGACACTATGAGCTAGAAAAATTTATTCCCGTAGTAATAGGAACACTCAATGGTTTAGAATCTTGCATATTGAATCTTCTTAGAATATTACCAACATATTTACTTTGGCCTAGCCAAAGCTTTTTGTTTTGTCCATCTCTTATAATCTTCATTCCTAGAATGTACCTTGTTGCACCAAGATCTTTCATTCCAAACTTTGCTAAGAGCTGAGATTTTAATTTTTCAATCAAACCTTTTCCTTTGCCAATAAACAACATGGCATCAACATATAAGGAAATAAACAGGAAATAACCACCATCAAACTTGCAGTATATATAGTGATAAGATTTGGATCGCACAAATCTCGAACTGAATACATATGTATTAAACTTCTAGTACCACATCCTAGGACTTTGTTTTAAACCATATAAGGATATCTTCAATTTACAGACCAAATGACTTTTATCTTTCACCACAAAGTGCTCTGGCTGTGTCATATAAATTTCTTCCTCCAAATTTCCATGAAGAAAAATTGTCTTCACATCCATCTGCTCAATTTCTAGATCATAAGTTGCTGCAATAGAAAGTAAAAATCGAATGGATGTCATTTTTGCAACAAGAGAAAAAATTTCACCATAATAAATTCCTACAACCTGGGAGTAACCTTTTGCAACCAATCATGCTTTATACTTCTCAATGCTTCCATCTGAACCCATCTTCCTTTTTAACACACATTTACAACCAACAGGTTTCCATCCTTTAGGCAATGGTACAAGGTCCCATGTGTCATTCCTCTTAAGAGCTTCCATTTCTTCTTCCATGGCTATTTTCAAGGACTTTGAATCATTCATACCAAGAGCCTCTTCTACATATTTTGGTTCATCAATATTAGCATTCAAAGAAAATATACACCTCCAATCATCAGGAGAATATCCATACCTTTCTAGTGCTTTCCTTTGTATACTAGACCTTCGAACAAGATTTGGTTCGGGTTCATATTTAGGTTCATGATCAGGTTCTCCCTCTTCCTCTGATGATTCAGAACTTGTAGAGCTCTCTTTAACATCTTGTCTTTATAAGGGCCTCAATTCAACTTTCTCAAATGTACCAGGAAGTTGAATCACATATTTCTTTTCTTTAATCTGTTCTAGCTATATTGTAACAGAAGAAGGCTTAGTTTCTCTAAAAATAACACTTCTAGAATAAAATACCTTCTATTCAACAAGATCCAAAAGATTATATCCTTTCACACCATAACCATATTCAATGAAGATACATTTGATAGCTTTTTTGTCCATTTTTGTTCACTTCTCCTTTGGCACATGAGCATATGCCTCACAACCAAAAACTCTCAGATGTCTAAGTGAAGGCTTGTGGCCCAACCATGCTCATTGGTGTCTTATTAAAAGGAGCTGATGTAGGAGACCTATTTATTAGGTAGCAACTAGTGGCTATAGCTTTAGCCCACAAATTTTGTTCTAGTCTTGCTCTACTCATCATACTCCTAGCCTTCTCCATCAAGGTCTTGTTCATTCATTCTGCAACTCCATTCTGTTGTGGAGAATATGAAGTTGTCTTCTCTCTTTTAATGTCACAATCTTTACAAAATTTGTCAAAATGATTGGATCAAAATTCACTGCCATTATTAGTTCTCAAACATTTTATCTTCTTTCTAGTCTGCAACTCAACCATTGCTTTAAATTCGTTGAAACAACTGAAAACTTTAGCTCTACTCTTAAGGAAATAAACCCATGTTCTTCTACTAAAATCATCAATGAAAGAAATATAATAAAATGATCTACCAATAGAAGGAACATCAACTGGACTAAATACATCTCAATGGATTAGATCTAAAATGCATGTGGACTTATGAGAACTTGAGTAAAACTGAATGTGGTTTTGTTTACCATAAATACAATGCTCACAAAAATCAAACTCAAGATTGCAATCATTCAACCCATCAACAAAGTTTTTATTTTTAAAGGTTTGTAGACCCTTCTCACCTATGTGGTCGAGTCTCTAGTGCCATATCATAGTCTTCTTTGTAGGAAACTTTGATTCAGTAGATAGAGCACCCTTGGGTACCCAAAAGCCACAACCATCTATTGAAAGAGTAACTCTCTCCTTTTCCAACAAAGTAGTATTCTTCACAATCTTATCAGAAGTACTATTGCACTCAACCATGCATGCATCAAGCTAGTACAATATACCCAATCTGCTTCCTCTTGCTATTACCATAACACCTCTCACCATTTTCACACTTGCTTCAAAAAATTGTACATGCATACTCACATCTAGATTATTTTGCTAACAGATAACAAATTCCTTGCTAGTCCTAGGATATGCAAGACACCATCAAATTGTCTAATTCTACCATCAAAAAATTTCACATGAATACTTTGACAACCAATAATATCAAGAACTGAGTTATCACCCAAATACACCTTACCACCATCAAACTTTTCATACTTACTAACCCAATTTCTATTAGAGTCATGTGAAAAGGTGCACCTAAGTCTATCAACCATGCATTGTCACTTGTATGAGTGGCCAAGGCTACGATGAAAACATCACCATCTTCCTTCTCAAACCTAGAATCAGAATATTGCTTCTTCTTCTTTTTCATCTTCTCCTCTTTGCAGTCCTTTCATAAGTGGTTAGGTTTGCCAAAATTCTAGCAGATCGCCTTGGACTTACCAGGAGATCTTGATCTCCCCTTATTCTTGGACTTAGAACAACCATGCTGCTTTTTGTTCTTGCCTCTTTCTATTGGTCTTCCTCGAACACTCAAAGCCTCTTTGGCATTCAGAGAGACCTTCCTTCTCATCTCCTCAGAAAGTAGAGAACCAACAACATCCTCCATCTTGAAGACAACTAAAGTGCTCCCTATGGCCATAACAAGGCTATCCATGAGTCTGGCAACAAATATAGCAAGATTTGGCACCTTTCTTCTTCATCCATCGACACCCCAATTGAGGTCAATTGAGTCACCAACATATTAAAACTTTCAAGATGCTCAAAAATCTGTCCACCTTCTTCCATTATAAAGGAATACAACTTTTTGCTCAAGAAAATCTTGTTCACAAGTGATTTCACTTGATATATCTCACGTAGCTTCTTCCAAAGCTTCTTCACGGTAGGTTCTTTATGGACATTTATCATAATCGAGTTTGCAAGACATAATCTGATGAGACCTTTAGCTTTTCTGTCTGTCACATCATACTATGCAACTGAAGTTGGATCTATGGGCCTCAGCTTATTCTCATCAATCACATCCCATAGATCTTGATCAATCAATAGATCTTCCATCTTTAGGGTTGTGCCAGGAAACTTCTCTACATCAATCCTCCCTGATATGCTTGCCATCTTTACAATCTTGCAACATAGAAATGAAAACCTTTGTACAAGCTCCCTCTCAAACCTTGATTAGCTCAAAAAATGCTATACCCAACAAATAGAACCAAAACTAGCTAGGCTCTGATACCACTTGTATGGAAGAAAAGGTGTGCAAAATCACTTTCTACACTAATCTTGAGAGGATGATTATGCAATTTCAACTAACTATTGCAGAGATCTCAAGAAATGCATAATAATATAATCAAAATAAAAATGACCGCATAACACAATGATTACTGTGGGGAAACCCTTTCGAGAGAAAAACCCCACCCTCCAAAACCCACACAGTGTATTCTCAAATCAAGAAGATTACAATACACTTGCAATGAAAGTTCTCATAGGAGCACATCACCACAACTCAAACTCAGACTCAGACTTAGAGAGACTCCTTCTAGTACCTAGTCTTATAAAGAGAACTCGATGATTCAAATACCTCCCCAAGCCCTCCTTTTATAGTGATTTACAACTTGGAAACTATTTTTGGTCTTATAAAACCATGGGAAAAACAACCATGCCACATGTTACCCACTTGTCATTTGTAACTCCAAGAATAGCATTTTTGTCCATAATTTTGTCCTCTAATTTAGACCCCCACAAAATTTATATAAAGAGTTTTTTATACTCTAAAAATAGCCCTCCTATATTGTACTAGGGACAAGACACAATTTTAACAACTCGTACAACTTTTTTCAACTCATAAACATGTGGAAAACTACCACAAAAAAATTCTAGAATTTTTTGAAAAAAGCTTGCAAGGTTGAGATGCAATTCTCAACATGATCATGACAAGTCACGTTTCTATGAGAAGAAGATAGATGGATATGCAAAATAGGTTTCAAATTTGACCGCTCTTCTTCAAAAGAGCAACATTGAGACTTTTTCTTCTACTTCTCACATGTCTCTTTCATCATCATTTCAGAAAAATGGGAAAGACACAGGAAATGATCATGCATTATGTGTAACTACTACTCTGCATTCTTCTAGATGGCTACTGGATATAGGTGATATTATTATTGTGGAGTCTGATCAGTCTCCAAATGGGAGATTATTGTGATGTGGAGCCTAATCAGACTCAAATGTTTATTTGATGCGGTTTCCCTCTAGATTATTTATACGAGGGTTTGGAAGTAGTACCCCCAAGATGGGGTCAAGGGGCAGTGCCCCTATAGGGTCTTGTGGCAGTGCCCCAGGTGTGCTCCTTATTGCAATATAGGGTGGGGTTGAGGGGCAATGCCCTCGCTAGGGTTTTTAGGGGTAGTGCCCCTGAAGCAAAAAATGACCTTATATTTTAAAAGGTGTTGGCTACTATTTTTCTATTATTCTAGCCCTAATTTTGTAAGCTACAAAAGAATCGTATAAAAATGCTTAGGGTTAGGGATTTTCATAATTTGTGATGTGAAAACTAGTTCATAGACTGTATTGAGCTGTAAGGGATTACAGATTATAATCAAGTTGCAATCACTGGATCATAATAATGTTGGACTTGTTGTTGGTGGACATAGCCTAGGGATTGGGTGAACCATGTTAAATCTTGGTGTTTTGTGTTCTCTTTTATGTGATCTACTATTTTATAGTATTGGTTATATTTGCATCTAATTGTTATTTATGTATGAGGTTAATCCTAACAGGTGCTTTACACCTTATGGCATCTTCTAAGGATTTTTTCTATTCTTTTGAGGCTTTTCCTATTCCACATATTTTGATGGGGAACAACACTATTATGATTGTATGTGGGAAACGTTCTATTGAAAATGATGATGGTGCATTACATTATGTACTATGTGTTCCATCTTTGTCCTCTAACCTTCTCTCTATTTATCAAATTATTCATAGTGGGACAAGAAAGACAATTGAGTTTACATGAGATTCAATGCACATTAGAGATAGTGAGACAAAAATTATTGTTTCTATAAGGACTGTTGATCATTCTTTCCACTTGTACTCTTTCTCTCATTTTGGTCCACCATCTCCACTATTAGAGACTCACTCTCCTTCTTCACAAGAGCCTAGTAAGGTGATGTCAGGTCACTTGAACTTATGTTTGTTTCCTAAGACTAGTGTTGTGACTTCTATACCTCCGCCTCTTGTTATGATTCCTCTCAGATAATAGATTCAATGTACCTATTATCGCACCTCCATTGGAGATTCCATTACAAGATTGTCATGCATTCTCCTTTGAGCATCAACTAGGATGACCAACTTCACCTTACATTCAAGGGTTTCATCTTACTTGTCCACTTCCTTTTCTTCTTCCATATTAAATCCATATTGGTTTTTTCATTGACAAAAGAGTTCTACCATTTTTTTTTGGGGGGGGGTGAGGCTATGGAGTCTCGAGCCTCTATCATGGGGTGTTTTAATGTACTTATAGTTTTGAGAGAGTCTCTTGAGACATATCATCTGTACTTTCTTTTCATCTCTTTTTGCTTTAGAGTTTTTACCATGTGGTTTTCTCTATTTCTATACTTTATAGATATTTCATTGTGATTAGGTACCTTAATAAACCATCTTGTCAAGACCTAAATTTGCATTCAACATTGTAGTTCATTTTCTTTTTTTCTTGCATTGTTTGTAGCTGCATTGTTGCTCATCTTAAGGGAGGTTTTAGAGTAAATAATTAATTTAATTACATTGATTAAATTATCTTTACTCCCTTTTTAAGATTCCCTTTATGCACATGCATTATCATTTAATAATTAAATATTAATTATTAAATGCCTTTTACCTCTTAGGGTTTCCCTTATAGGTTTCATGATCTCCTTCTATAAGGATTGATCTATTGTATATTTTACTTATTCTTTTTGATTGATGATACAATCTTGCATATTGTTAGAGAAAAACTCTTGTATTTGCCTTCTCTCCACTTCTCAATGACAAGTTTTTGCATGCAGGTATTTTATGGGTTTTGTGAATTTATTTTGATCAAATTATACAATAATCTTGAAACCAACTTGCATATCTACAAGGTACCCAATGTGAATTCAAGCCTCAAATTTTTTTCCATGTAGTTGAAATATAATAAGAGGATAGGGTGTCAGATGTTTGTAGTTAACATGGAAAAGACTAGAAAAACTCAAAGAAGTTATCTATCAAGATGAATTGATGATTAATGAATTATCCAATTGCTTGGACTTAGAAGAAAAGGAAGTTGATAAGAAAGAAGGAACCTTTGTAGAAAGATGCCCTTATGTTTGAAATTTTGAAGATATTTTTTTATGAAGAACTACCAGAGATACCTCTTAAAAAGGTATTTAATTCTTCAATTGATTTGATCGTAAGGCCAAAGTAATGTATAAGGATCCTTACCACAAGATGATCATTGATATTAGGGAACAAAAAGTACAACTTCAAGAGTTTTTGATTAAGGAATTGATTCGATCTAATTTTCCACCATGGGGAGCATCAATAAGTTTTGTGAAGATGAGAGATGGAACCCTACAATTGTGTTTAGACTATCATATGATCAAGAAATATTCTATAAGTACCCCTTACCATGTATTTATGATTTCTTTTATTAGATGTATTGAGATACAATTTTGATTTATTATCAGGCTATTACCAATTAAGGCTCAAACATGAGAATATTCATAAATAGTCTTCAGAGCTAGGTATAGACATTCTAAGTTTATACGCCTACCCTTTGAAATCACCAATATCCCAACAACATTTATGGACCTCATAAACACTATGCTCAAATACTTCCTAGATGAGTTCAATTTGGTATTCTTGGATGATGTCCAAATTCACTCCAAGAATGAGGAAGAGCAATATTGGCATTTGTAGATAGTAATTCAACTATTGTGAGAACATAAGTTATATAATAAATAATTGAAATGTACCCTTTCTAGAGGAAAATCCCATATCTAGGGAACATTATTTTCATAGAAGACTTAATAGTAGACTTAGCTAAGATTAGGGCTTTATTAGAATTACCATCCCCAAGGAATGTTTAGAAATCTTGAAGTACTATAGGGTTGGAAGGGTACTACAAAATATTGTAGTAAAATTCTATTGGATAGAACATCACATCACCACACTCCCAAGGAACTGAAATATGTTCCATTTGAATGAGGAACACCTAAAGGCCTTTGAGCATATAAAGGAGGAACTAAAAAACCCCCCTTTAAAGGTGCATGGTCTAAAAGGTTACTTATTGATGGCCATAGATGTCTTAGGAGTTCATATGTAAGAGGGGAAGCAATTGCCTATAAGTAATAAAAATAAAAAAACTTATGAGCAATTATGCATCCCATTACCTTGCTTGCATTGCTTGTGCACATTCTCTAGATATGGAAACATTATCTATTGGGAAAGCCCTTCAAAATTAGATAAAATCATCAAGGGATGAAATATATATTATCTCAACCTAATTTTAATGTCCTCTAAAGAATATGGTTGGAATTAATTTCTGAGTATGATTTCAAAATCTATTATATTAAGGGAAAGGAAAATCAAGTAGTAATTTCCCTAAGTTGAAGAATACATATATATCATCAATGGTTTCCATACACACCAACTTAAGAGCTTACATGCTACAATACTTGGAAGGAGAAAAATAATATAAAGAGTTAAAGGAGACCCTTCAAACTAACCTATAGGATCTAAGATATGATGGATTTAATTTTGAGTTGGATAGTATTTTGAGATATAGAGGATGTATATGTGCACAAATTTTTAGAGTTAAGAAAATTAGTTTGTGTTAAGCACTCTAAAATGATTATTTAGTGTGTTTTCATTATAGATTGCATATCAAAATCCTATGATTGTGCTTAATGTATTCCTAATTCAAATATGGGTCCTTTAATCTCTTCAAATAGTTTTAAAATTGAGGCAGTGCCTTATTTATAAGTGTTGTCCTATATTTTTAGTCTTTCAATCAAAAAATATTTTTGTTTCTCCTAGGTCCTATTTGACCTTTTATAGCCTCAAAATACAATTTACACATTGTAATCAATTGTATATTCTAATTTCACATTTACAGACTAACCAAGATCCACAGACCAAAATTTGGCTCTCTTTAGGTGGGGCAGGTTGCAATTGGAAATATGTCCCAAGGAAAGATCTCCATTGCCAACCTATCCCTAGGTTTTTGAGCTCATATTTGGGCTAGGGTCTTGTCTTAAGGTATTTGCAAGATTTTAAGATATATAGTCGACCTGCTCAATTCTATTTCTTGATTTCACTATAAATGAAACCTCTCACTACAATATATGAGGCTTGTATGTTTTACTTACTTGAAGAGATTGTAGATTTGATAGTGATTTTCCAAAAATCCCTAAATGAGGACATTTAAGTAATCTCATCCTTGGTTTTGGCCCTTTGTGGGGGTGTCTAAGGTTTCCATGGTGGTTGTACAATTAGATTCTCAACCTCCCTCCTCATATAATTAAAAGTAGGAGGACAATGACATATTGGTGGATGATTTGTGAGGTAGCATATGCTTCCACATTTTGTATTAAAGCATTCTTTCTTGTGTTCCCCCACACTTTTATTTTGATCTTGTTATCCTTTAGACGACCCATGTCCTCTAATAGTACCTAGAAGCATAGGGTTAATCCTTTGTGCACCTTTTATTTGTTATCTTCTTCCTCTATTTTTGATACATTTCCTTTGGATATTTGAGGAAAACACAAGTGTTTGGAGCATTTAGGCTTTCCTTCCATGTGAAGCCAAATTTTTCTTTTTCTTTGTCTTCGTGTTCTCCTCTTCAAATACATAACATGTCATCCATGATGAAGTACCCCTAAGATATCTTATATCATACAATTTTTTTTCCTCATTTGTGATGCATTACAAGGCATGTATGTCCCCAAAGGAGATGACCAAGCCCTTGACAAATATAACACAACAAAAGTACAACAAGATGTAATTATAAATAAATTACTTTATTAACAAGAGATTCTCATATATACAACTAAATATTGATTGATTACATAACTCACACACAAAGTGATATAATATTGCTGGTTGTAAGGCCTTCTCGGTTAGAACCAATACATTCCAAATTCTAGACCAAAAATTTCTACTCTTGAGCTTCCTCCAAGTATCTACTTAAAATTAATTTCTCTTTGCTACCTACTAAGACTCTAGGATATTCATATACAACCATCAAGACACATAGGTTGGGTTTGAGTTCACAATCTGCAATAAATAATAAATTTGCTACACACTATAGGTTTGATCCTCAATCAATAAATGATCACATACATAATACATTACAAAACATTATGCAACCTCAAGTATAGGTCCACACTTTAACCAACTACCTAAATTGAAAAACGAGTAAGCTAACTCTTACATAAAGAACATCGTTGAATTAAATACCAAGCAATGCATGAAGAACACCATAAGAAATCAACACCTAAGAAGATGAAGCATAAGTTCTGCCAGTTGTAATATTAAATTATGCATACTTAGGATAATAATCCATGATAGTTCCACAATATGAAGCCAAGCTTGTAGAATATATAAAGAACAAACATGTGTTCATTGAATTAAATTGTTAGGAAGATAATTGCAAAATAGAAAATAAGTAAATATCTTTTTGGGGATGCAAGATTGCCAATAATCTAAGGATGCTCTTGCATCAAACACCTAATGTGACAAAATGATGTTCATAAGGACTGATGAACATCTGAGATAATTTTAAACATAAATCCCATGCTCATTCTTAATCCAAAAATCCTCTTCATTAATCAACATAGAAGTCTGTCTAAACTTACTGTTGTAACCAACTGTTTCATCATACATCTCAGATCTACTACTACTGCCGCTTCCAGGATCAAATGAATCATACCTTTTGCATGTCTTCATTTGATTAGAATATTTCTTTCCTTTACCTCTATTATCAATAACATGATCAAATAACTTCAAGTCAGATTTCCTTTCATTAGTAATAACCTTAACCACAAGTTCTACTATCTTCAAACTGAAATTCTTGAAAATAATCAAGTTCTTTGCTTTGCCATCTTCCTCATCCTTCAAGGGAATCAAAAAAAACTTCTTAACATCCTTCTCAACTGTAACAATATTGTTTCTACAATCATGTATAGCTACTCTGTCCAATTGCTAAGGTCTTCCAAATAAAATGTGACAAGCATTCATGTCTACTACATCACATAAAAATTCATCCTTAAAAGGTCCAATACTGAAATTAACCAAGCATTATTCTCTAACATGCACCCAATGGCCATCTTGAAACCAACTGATACCATAGGGAGTAGGATGTTTCAATCTTTGTAAACCAAGTTGTTTGACCATCTCTTCAGAAACAAGATTATTAGTACTACCTCCATCCATAATAGCTTTACAAAATTTACCTCTAGACTTACAAATAGTTCAGAATAAGTTCCTTCTTTGCACTGGTTCTACATCATGCTTAGCCAACATGACTCTTCTCATTAAAAGAGATTCTCCAACTTCTGGTGAAGCCAAATCAACATCATAAGATTCCACTTTCTGATTTTCCTTTACTACTGAGTTTTGTTTGTCAATCTTTACACTAGGATGTTCAAAAGCATGATGTCCATCCTTACCACATTTAAAACAAGTACCTTTGAATACACACTTCTTATCAGAAATAACTTGCTTACCCTTATCAACCTTAGTCACTTGTTTACCTTTCTTTCTTCCTAACTTTTCTTCAACCTTTAATGCATATTGATAAGCATCCTTAATTGAACTAAGTTTCAACATACTCAATTCATCTTGAACATTGAATTTCAAACCATTAACATACCTTGCAACCTTTTCCTTAGAAGTTTCACATTGTCCATATCTAATTTGTATCTTGTAAAATTCTTCAGTATAGTTCTTCACAAACATATCTTTCTGCTTTAAGTTCTACAACTTCTTAAACAACTCAAGTTCATAGTCTTCAAGAATGAATTTAGCCTTCAAACTAGAAACTAGGGGTTTCCATCTACTAATATTATGTTTATCATTATCTTCTCTATCCTTTTGAAATTATTTCCACCATAAAGCAACATGACCTTTTAACTTAGTTTGTGCTAACATAACCCTTTGGGGATCTACAATATTTTCAAGATCAAAGTAATCCCCAAGTTCATTTATCCAATCTATCAATTCCCCAGGATTGAAAGAACCATAATAAATTTATAACTCCATTCTATGACTCTTACGAACTTGTGCCATAGCTTTCAACAATATTTCTTCTTTTGCAATGATCTCTACTTCAGGAACTTCAAGATCTTCAACAACTTCAACATATTCCTCTTGATTTTTAGGATTTCTTCTCACGACATTCGAGATATTTTAGATCTCATCCCTCATCTCGACCTTGAATTCTTCAAACATATGTTCCAACCTCCTAGGATTCATTCTTCTATACATCACATTGAATTAGGACAAGGTACAACTGCCTCAAACTTTGGTGATATGTCCACCAACAAGAATTAACAGGTCTGTTATAGGATTCCAACACAACTTGAACAAGTCCTCTGTAATTGTGAACCATAACCACAATCTTCCACCTCACAACCAAGGAATTCAAGTCTTCACAAGTCCACCAAGCTTAACCAGGATCAAATTAGCAACGATTAGATCCAACCACACTCTTATAAGTCACCAACAAGATCACCCTTCAATCTGATACCATTTGATGCAGTACAAGGTAGCTGTCTCTGTAAAGGAGATGACCAAGTCCCCAACAAATACAACACAACAAAAGTATAAAAAGATGATGAAATTGCAAATAAATCACTTTATTAATAAGAGATCTTCATATATAGAATTGAACACTGGTTGATTACACAACTCACATACAATTGATATGATATGTCAGGCTGGAAGGCCTTCCCAATTACGACCAATAAATTCTTGATTATAGACCAAAACTCACCACTCTCAAGCTTTCTCCAAGTATCTATTTAAAATCACTTTCTCCATGCTACCTACTAAGATTTAGGGATATTACATATATAGCCACTAGGACACACAAGCCAGATTTGAGTTCACAATCTCCAATAAATAGGAAATGTACTAAATAATATATGACTAACCCTTAATTAATTAATGACCAGATACATCATACATTGCAAAACATCATGTGGCCTCAGGTATAAGTCCAAATGTTAACCAATTGCCTAGATCCAAGCGCATGTAAGCTAACTCTTAAATAAAGAGCCTCACTAAATTAAATACCAAGCATTGCATGAAGATCAATATAGGAAATTAGCACCCGAGAAGATGAAGCATAATTTCTGCTAGTTGTAACATTAAATTCTATGCACTTAGGATAATAATCCATAATAGGTCCAAATATGAAGCCAAGTTTGCAAAATCAAGAAAGAACAAACAAGTGTTCACCGAATCAAGTTGTCAGACATATAACTAGAAAATAAAAAATAAGAAAATATCTATTTCAGGATGCAAGATTGCCAACAAGCCAAGGATGACCTTACATCAATTTGGGTCATGATGCCAAATAATCCGATCCCCCTATCTCTATGTGCTTATTTAGGTGTTGTGGATATCATGTGTCCCCTGTCATGAAGTGATATTCCATGAAAACAACATGTATGTTGACATGCTACAATGTCTTTTTCTCTCCTTAGAATATCACATGTTCCCCTCTAAGCCACATAGTTCATTCTAATACAAGCTTTCTATATCTATTATATCTTATTATCTCGTTGTCTATACATCATAGGTTCTTTTGAAAGTAAAAAAAAATTGAACTATATCTCACCTTTGATGGGTCCAATCAATTTTTCAAATCTCTCCCCCTATTGTACAAATATCTAGCATTTCCTACTCATACCAACATTATCAAATTCACACTATTAGACAACTACCTTGTTTGTAGTACTTGTGTTAATGCATGTTTAAAGCTACCATATCACTCAATTATCTACCTTTTGTTACTCCTATGAATACATGTCTAAATTTTACCTATAATGAAATAGTCTAACCTTTGCTACTCATATTGATGCACATCTAAAAATACCCTATCATGAGACTATCTAGCTTTATCTACTTGCATCATCACACTTGAATTTGTCCAATCATATGGCTATCTAGCATAACACAACTTGCTATCAATACTCACATACCACTAACGATCATTATCTTCATCATCTAGCATACTTGTTTGTAGCTTGTATATTGGATATGAGCTCACAATGATTAAGGGATTTCCCTTGAGGGTAACTATTTGTAGATGAATGTCCCTCAAGAAAGTTTTCTTTCTTTATCTCACATCTTCAGTTATGATATGCTTGCTAAAGTGGGAAAATTGTAATGTCATAAATTTGCACCTTTGTGTAAATTACCATCAAATAATTCTCCTATCTTAGCCAAAAGAGAAAATTTCATGTAAGCCTCCACTTCCCTCCACCTTTCCTTGTCCTTTTTCATTTGGGTTTTTGGCCATGTGACCTGGTTGGCACAAGATGTGTGGACACCACAAAGATGCCTTTGTAGTGTGCATTCATCTCGTGAATCTCCGAATTGCAATTAGTCATTAAGGCATTACGACTACCACCCTTGCAATGTAGCACCTCCTACCACCACCCGTTGCCCCCAAGGTTTGATCCAACTTAATGCTTGATATTTTCACTTGATTTGGCTTTCTTTATGCTTCTTAGGTCTTAGCTTGCAATTTCTCTTCCTGTTACTTTACTCCTTTTCATATGACAACATTATTACATTGTTTTGGACACATTATTGTATTAGGACAACTCACACCATCTTAATCTCATCATCCTTGTCATCTTGTCTTTAGTTCACCAAGCTTTACCTTTGCAACTATAAAGAGAAGTCACTCACCGTTTTCTTTCATTTCATATTTTTCAAGCATATTGTAGTTGCTTGATCATATTCTTGATACATTGTTATCAATATTGTTTGTTCATTTATCCTCATGTCTATCCATCACCATAATCTTGTCTTTTAGACTATTGTAGAGGTGGAAACACCAAAGTATAAACATGAATGAGGCAGGTCTTCAAACAACCACACAACATTTTTTTATTTTTTCGGAGTGCAAGTTTCATGGGAGGAAGAGTGGAGCAACATGCTTGACATTTCAACCTCCTCCATTACGAGCTCATTCATTTTCACTTGTCCTCTCTTTCATTTTTTTTTTCATTTATGTAGTGAAGTTATATATTTTTATTTTCTATTATCATATTATTTACTTTTTGTTATTTGATTTTGTGTTCTAGGTTTTTATCTCAATTTCAATACACTATTTGTACTAGATGAATGCACGTTGCACAAATGTCCTACATCCACATTGTTTTCCTCAACTCACACTAGTGTCCAAGGCAATGAGCTTCTAGTGCCTCTCAGTTAACCCTTGTAGTTAGCTTTCTCATTTGTCATAGTCAAAACATTTTCAGCACTTAGTATAGTTGAGTTAATTTAGTTCTCTTGTTTTCACATCATGTCATTTAAGTTGTCTTCAATTCCCTAGCTCACCAAAGTGCTAGTAGAAATGAGGTGGCGCAAGGGTTGGTTCATCCGTCTTAATTTTAATCTTCATCATTTAAGTTGTCTTGGATTCCCTAGCTCACCATAGTGCTAGTAGAAATGAGGTGGCACAAGGGTTGGTTCATCCCTTGAAATTTTAATTAGTCTCAAGGTTGTTGAATTTTCCCTTCTCCATACTAGTCTATTGTTTGTGTTGTTAATGACTTGCTAAAGCTACCTAAGGATTGTTTTGTCTTAAGGGTTGTTACCCTAGTTCTAATATTTTTTAATATAAAAACATGTGTCCATATAAGATCGTAAGTCTATTATAAATGGATTGTAAAGCTTTCAGTAAAGCATTGCATAATTTTTTATTATCTTGATGTTTCAAATCACACTCAATGAATCACATTGCTCCTCTCAATCATAGATCATAGAATATAAAAACATGGCTAATAAAATTGACTACATGAAATGATAGATGATAATTTTATTATAGAAAGGTATTGATATTTTAATCTAACAATCCCCAAGCTCGACTCTTCACATTGATTTGAGTTCTAAGAAAACGGCCAATACCAAACATTTGGTGGGCTCTTTGAGCCGCTACTCCACGCTGCTAACTATAAATAACGAATTCGTCCCTTTTGTCGCTCTCTTTTCTGGATTCGTCTCATTGGTTCTAATTTTTGAATTCATCATCTCATTTCTTGGATGACCTGAAAACAAAATATCCAAGCGAAGAATTCTCTGAGAAGCTGAGCAATGATTTCAATTTGTCCACGAGACGAGCGGAGTAGGACCATCGAAAGCCAAGAAGACTTTGACATGACATTGACAATGGAGACGTCAACAGTTCCAATCCCAATCGGATTTTGCACCGTGTCTGAGGCGGAATCATCAACGACTTCCGTTACAGCCGAAAGAATTTTCGACGCCGTGCGTAGTGGTCAAAGAATCCCACAGCACTCGATATTTCCAGCCATAAGATCGAAATCCAGCCATAAAATCGAAGCCAGTTCCTCTCAACGCAGATTTGCAATGAAAAATTTACAGAGATGGAGGCCATGGCTTTAATATTAGGTCTCCTGATCATCTCAAGCTTAATCGGCACAGGTAAAGGCGATCGCTTTTCGAAAATTGTCGCCCCTGAATCTCATCCTGCAGAGCGCCTGCGGGGCGGGAAATTGGGGGAAGCTTTGTCCGGTCTCGTGAACGCGCGCAAAGGCAGCAGCGTCAGAGGCGTGACAGAGCTGAAGAAATATTTGCAGAGCTTCGGATATCTCAAGCACGGAATCCACAATTTCACGGATTCGTATGACGAAAGAGTCGAATCTGCTGTGAAGCTTTACCAGCTCAATTTCGGGCTCGCGGTGACGGGAAATCTTGACGCAGAAACCCTAACTCAAATATCGACGCCGCGGTGCGGCGTCGCGGATTTAAATCCCGGCAGATCCCTCAAACGCTTTACTTTCTTCAACGGAACCCCGAGATGGCCGCGGCGCAAGCGAAATCTTTCGTATGCCTTCGTTCCGTTGGATAAATCCCTCGGAATCGATGAAATCCAGCTGAGAACCGTGCTTTCCAGGGCTTTTAACCGCTGGTCTAGGGTTATTCCAGTGACCTTTACGGCTACGGAGGATTTTGAGTCTGCCGATGTCAAAATTGGATTTTTCAGTGGAAATCATGGCGATAATCAGGCTTTTGATGGACCGCTGGGGACTCTAGGACACGCTTTTTGTCCGCAGAATGGAAGACTCCATTTGGATGCAGAGGAGCAGTGGAGTTTGGATCTGGATGAAGAAGATAAGTCCGCCATTCATGCGATTGATTTGGAGTCGATTTGCACTCATGAAATCGGGCATGTTTTAGGGCTTGGACATTCTTCTTCAAAGGGCAATGTTATGTACCCTTTCATTCCTCCCCGGACTCGAAAGGTGGACCTCGCTCCGGATGATGTGTCTGGTGCTCAAGCTCTGTACGGTGTTAATCTCCATTACAGTGGAGGATTGCACCAGGCCTTTCATGGGGTTTCTCTCTTCTTTGCATTGCTCTCTTCCTTGTTTTCATGGGGGGTATTTATATTGTTCTTGTAGATTTTGTTTTGTTTTAAATCCCTAAATAAGGGAAGGGAAAATCCCTATAGTTTTCATTTTATTTTATTTATGTAAATGAGGTGCTAAGCAAACCTTGTTTACATTAGTTTGTAATGTGTGGAAATATTTCGTAATTTTGTCATGTAGGAGGTACGTAATTGTGCTTCTATATATTAAATTTTATTTAAATATTAAAGGGGAAATAATTTTTCGAGACAAGTGTTCTAAAGGAATGTGATTGAAAATATTGATGTTAAAATTTATACACAATTGAATTCTAAAAGATTATCTTGGAATCATTCATGTAATGCGGAAATCTAACAAGTTTAATATTGATAAAGAAGCATTTTTCATAGCAAATCAAATTGTGATATTGCTATAGTCTGCATAAGGCGATCTATTGCCTTCTAACTAGACGGAGTTTTACTATGCGGTCTCAGAATCAAGAGTTCAGTAACCAGACCAAACTAGTACAAAGGATTTGAATGAATGCAAATGCAAGATTAATCTACATTTTTGTGATTTTGTATGCAAAGATATGAATTAATATGATATTCGAATTAATCTAAGAACAATGATAAATAAATTAAGCTAAATGAATGCATTGTAATCTAGATGATGAGCATGTAAAAGTAATGGAGATTCGAATGCAAAATGCTTGAGTGTTCAATCCAATAGCAATTCGATACCCTTCACTTGCATCCTTCCCAAATGAGAGGTCGAGGGTCTCTTTTATAGAATCTTGGACCCAATCAACGATCAAGATTAAACTAGATGTATGGTTCAGATTGTAGGAGAGATTGAGTCCTCCATTTTTTATGGAGTTGAATGAGATGAATTAGGGGAGAATATTGATTCATTCAAATGTGAACTCATAATTATTATTCTAATTAATTAAATAACTAATTTCAAGAATTATGATGAGGATATTTAATTAAATCAATATATTTAATTCCATTTTCATGTGAGACGAATTAGGAAAGAATATTGATCCATTTAAATATGGCATCATAATCTAATATTCTAATTAATTAAATAATTAGTTTCAACAATTATGATGTGTACATTTAATTAAATCAACATGTTTAATTCTTTTTTCACGTGTATTAGCTAAAAAGGGGTGGATTTTAATTTTATTAGAGTGTTATGACTTATAATTAAATTAATTCGATTGGAAGGTTATTTTAGCCAATTTCAATTAGTGTTTAGGAATTAAATAAAGTATATGGTTAATACAGATTAGGGATTTTATATATTTGACACTTAGGTCAAGTAGAGACAATTAGAACCAGAAAATGCGTAGTACAATAGGACTAAATTGATTAAGAGATTGATGTTGTGAGATTGATGCACCAAAACTGGTTCAGAATGCCAATGTGCCAATTTAGGGGTATTACATCTATTAGGGTTTGTATAATAAAATTTTCATAAGGTACACCACTTACTCATGAAACATAGGTCAATAAGTTTGACTCAAAAACATCATAGTTGAAACTTGATATCGAAATTGCAAGAGGTACTTTATTGTGCTTCAATATATGAAATTTTGTAGCATAAACATCATTATAATTATTCAAATATCATAAAAGGAAAGAATTTCTTGACACTGTTGTTCTCGTTCATCATGAGACAAATCGCAAAGTGTGATAAGTAACATTTATATGCACAATTAAATCCCAAAATATTTTCTTGCAATCATTCATGAAGTATGGAAATCTAGAAGTTTATAATTGATGAGAAGTCATTTTTCATAGCAAGTCAAATTGTGCTATTGCTATTAGGGGCTTTGTAATGAATGTCAAATATAGCATAACAATTGTTGAAGGTTTTGCAAATGGGATAGCAAATTGAGTGCGCTTAACATTGGAGGAAACTCTATGGTTTTACACAATTGAGTTAAGAGTAGTAGTGGGATGGGTGACCTCCCATGAAGGATACTGTTTCACCTCTATGAGCATTTGCTAGATGCAATAAGTGCTAAGTGTTTTCATCTAGTCTCATCAAAGATGGGTTCTCATAAACACTTACTTATGAAACATAGGTAAATGAGTTTGACTCAAAATTACACATATAATAAGTTTAATATTCTGAACTTTTATTTTGATGAACACAAACTAGATCCAAGGTTGTGGGAATATAATATTTTTTAAACTTCATTTTTTAGTGATTTATTAGTTAATGTTATTAGATTTGCAAAACCCAAGGTATGATTGATGTTCATGCATGGGCACGCCTACACACACACAAAAAGAAAAAAAAGATTGGAATTCAAATGTTGATAAATAAATATTTTAGAGTGAAAATTACAAGTGATAAATATATTGATTTAAATGTTTCCAATTTAAGTAAATTGAAAAAAGGTATTTTTAGCTTTCTAATTTTGTGTTAAGTATGATTGGTAGAATGTTCTAAATCAATTTGGTTTTGTAATAGATATCTAAGAGATGTTAACATTTTATTAGTTTGGATTATTTTCCAAAAATGTATATCTATTTTGTACAATTTTGGAGTCAATCTTACAATTACGAACCTTTACTACTTTGAATGATTCTGATTAGTGATAGTTTTTAGTGTTGGAATTTGAATGTCCCTAATGTCTAGATCTACATAAAAGTGTTTGGACCTCTATTAGAATTTGCATCTGACACATATAGTCTCTCCTATAGTGAATGTTATATAGATGTGGAGTCAACAATTTGAATAATGATCAAAACACGTAGTAACCTAAAATAGTAATGTGTAGTGCTCATATCATTGGACAATTCTTTTCATATTCTTAATGTATGTACAAAGTGTACATTCTATCTATTTACTATTTATCCTAAAAGAATTAAAGTTAATTCTTGAACACCATACCAAAATACAACTAAAATATATTACACCTTATTTAAATTAATATATAATTAATTAAAAAATAATAAATAAACTTACAATATATATATATATATATATATATATATATATATATATATATATATATATATATATATATATATATATATATATATATATATATATATATATATATATATATATATATATATATATATATATATATATATATATATATATATATATATATATATATATATATATATATATATATATATATCACATTACTAATATATTAGTTTTAACACTAGAAATGACAACCAAAATAAATTGTAAACCATATAATTTTCTATTAGTATAATGATTTTGGCTCTTTTGAATGTAATTATTGAATTCAATCTGTCCTACTTAAAAAAATCTAAAGATGAGAAGTTTGTCCCACTAAAAAGAATATCATAGGTGTATAAACAAGTAACAATATGCTTAAAAGATTTTTTTTAATGTTATGAAGAATCTTAAACAAAATTCTCAATTCTTGTAACCCAAGATATTGTAAAAGTGGTCCCAAAGGGTTGTTAACTTCTTTAAATCATCTGAATTTTGGTTTGATATTTTTTATATGAACTATTTATGTTTATAATTTTTTTAAATAGTCTAGTTTTAAGATAATTAAATTGTTTATATATATATATATATATATATATATATATATATATATATATATATATAGTAAGATAATTTATAATATATTTTATATTAAAATTGGTAATTAATGTTTATTTTTAAAGTTTATTATATGCAAGACATCATCACTTATTTCTCAAAATTGATTTCGTCATTCAATCTATTATGCATTAAATCAATTTTCTTATAAGAACATATTTAATACAAGTCATTTTTGTACTTATAAATTTATAATACAAACATTTAAGTTTAATCATGAAGTTGGACATTATACCTTCATTTGTATTGATTGTTATGAGCCACCAAAAGAGCTAATAACCCTTAGTACATTATAGAGTGACTTATTTAAATAATATACCTAATTCAAATGAACCATTAAATAGTTTTCTAAGAAAATTTTGAGCGTAGTCAACAATATATTAATAAGCAAATAAAATAGATTGTATCAACATTGCATTATCATGTTTTATTTTTTTTTGTTATTCCCAACCATTTTCCATTACCAAATTGATCCATCCAAGATTCTAACTAAGAAGAACATGATCTTGTTGATTCAACATGCTCACAATACATGTTTCTAATCACCACTTCTTCCTAATTAATTTGTACATGCACAAATGTGAACAATTTAAAGAAATAAAATCCAACCATATAAAATCTATTAATTGTAGGTCTAGTTCCATAAATCAAGTTCAAGTACATACTCGTGAAGATCACCTCCATTATCATGGACATCAACCATATATTTTCATAGTTATATTCCTAAGTCATTGTTGAAGTTGATGAAAGACCAACCCCATAGCTCCCAAGAATCACCTACATGCAAACACTTGTCATAGAAAAGATGAGCAAAAACTATGGAAGTTGGAATTCCTAGATCCACAGAGGAGGAGACATTCTTGATGAGCAAAAAGAGACATTGTTATTAATCAAAAGTGGATGAATATACAAAGAGAGATCGTCCTTATAAAGGAGATCAAAACCCTAAAAGGTAAAATCTAGGTTGCATGATAACAATTAATAAAAGAATTAATTATTAGTTGCCTGCTGTTTAGTTAATGTAGAATAGAGTTAATTAGAAAATATCTAATTACTCTAACACCCCCTTAAGATAAAATTAGGGAGTATCTAAAACCCTAAAAACTACTATTGAAAGTAGATTTGGGTCTTAACAACAAAGCCTAATGAGGCACCCAAGCACAACCAAATCTTTGTAAAGAGGAGAAATAGAGAAAGACACATGGAAAAAATCCCGCTTCAAGAAGAGATGGAAAAATGTTGAAAGAACTAGTGTACTGAAGAAGCCTCCAAACTAGAGAATCTCCTAGAAGATAGGAGCAAAAGATGATCATGAAGAACACCATTGAAGCATATGAAGTTTCAAAGCTCTGTCCAAAAAGTAACTGTTGATCTGAAGAGCCTCCACTAAAATAGAACCTGAATTGGTAGAGAAGACAATAATATGAATGAGTTCTCTCAAATGAAACTACTCGAATCAAAAGGCAAACAAAAATGACTGAACTTGAAGATACAGATGGCTTGAAAAACCAAAGCATAATGAGTTGATCAATCAAACATAGAAGGCTAAATCCAGAGTAGGAACAAAAATAAGAGTGTCTATATGGTAAATGATCCATCTCACCGAAATGCATAGGTGCCTAGCCATTGGTTTTTCCTAGTACATAGGAGCAAATACTTATTACATAGCTAACCCCATCGAACCAAGGAAGCATAAGAACCAACATAAGAACACCTCATAATGGAGACAAGGGTGAGGTGATAGTAAATTGGAAAAGTAGGCCAAAAGAACCGAATGTCAAGGAACCATGATCAAGATACACAAAATAATACATATGTATATACTGAGGTGATCAATCTCAGACACATCATGAGGCTAATTCTTGGTGGATGTATCCTAGGATTGTTAGGATTAGTTAGACATATTTTTTTTTTTTTGCAAATATAACCAATATCACAAAGGTATAAAACACACATTAATGAATAGAAGAAAAATATTTAACATGGTTCACCCAATCCTTCAGACACTTCCATCAAACAATGAGTCCAATATTATTACCATTGTGGTTAGGCCATAGTAATGGTTTCCAATTTTCATCATCAAGAAATTAGATGAAAAGTGAGAAATTTGAAATTCAAAGGCTTCAAGAAAAGTTCTAGGCCCACACGACCACTTGGGCTTCGCTCAAAGCTCTGAGGCCTTCACTTGAAGCCCTAAAAGTCTGTTAGAAACAACTTTATAAGCATCGACCTCCCACTTTTCACTTCATTTTGTTACGGTTTAGTGGAAGGCCTTAGAGAGAAATCTATGATGTCTTGGGTTGCATCATCATTCCAGTCTACCATTTTTTACCTCCTTTGAGCATTCAACATACCAGGTATGTACATTGTTTCATCTTTTGTATTTTTTGTGAATATTTAATTATTTTAAATGAATATTTATTAATTTTTAATGAAAGTTTAGTTTTTTTTATAATGAATATTTAGTAATTTTAAATGAATAATTTTTTTTTAATGAATATTTAGTTTTTTTATGGGTATCTAGTTATTTTTGAGCATATGTTAGTTTTATCTTTTAGTGTACATGTTAGAAAAATATTGAAAAAAATAGTTAAAATTATAGTTGGAAAAAATAATAGGAACTCTAGGCAAAAGCCTACAACGCAACGGTAACTTGCGAGCCTCTCATGTGGGAGGTCTTGGGTTCGAATCTACCTTCACTTAACATATAATAACAATTAATTCCAAAAATTAATAATAACTAATCTAGGCTTTAGCCATTTATCGATCCAAAAAAAATAATAAAATAAAAAATAATAATAGGAACTTCGAAAATGAAAAATGCTCTCTAGGTAGATAGAAAACAAAAAACAAAAATAAGACTAGGTAGATCGAGAAAATAAAAAATAATTTAAAAATCTAGATGAATAAAAAAAAACCCATGACATCTAGAAAATAATTTAGAATAATCATCGCCACTCAAATTTTCTCTCTCCTCACTTTACCTCTCCTCTCACTTTCTTCTCTCACTTTATCTCTCCTCTCACCCTCTCATCTCTCTCTCTCTCTCACTCTCTCTCTCCATCTCCCTGCTCTCACTTTTTGTCTCCACTTTCTGTCTCCTCATTTCTTCTCTCCCCACTCTCTCTCCTCACTCTCAAGCTCCTCGATTCTCTCTCCTTATTTTCTCTCTCCTCTCTCCTCTCTCTCTCCCCTCACTCACTCTCTTCTCACTCTTGAGCTTCTCACTTTCTCTCTCCTCATTTCCTCTCTCAACTCTCTCTCTCATCTCTCTCTCTCTCCATTCTCTTTCCTCACTTTCTCAAGATGCTCTCACTTTCTCTCTCATTAATCTCTCATTTTTAGATGTACATTTGATTAATTTATTTGTTATCTATGCATGTGTACATTTCATGTATAAGACCTTTAAGACCCCCTAAGACCTTAGATTACTAATAAGACCTAATAGGACCCCTTAAGACCTTATATTACCAATAGAACCTATTATGACCCCTTAAGACCTTAGATTACTATAAGACATAATAGGAGGTAATAGGACCCCTTAAGACCTTAGATTACTGATATGACCTAATAGCGTGTAATAGGACTCCTCATGACCTTAATAGGACCTTAGTGTAATAGGACCTACTATGACCCCTTAAGACCTCTCTCTCTCTCCTCATTTCTCTCTCCTTCCACTTTCCCTCATCATTTTCACACTCACTTTCTCTCTCCTTACTTTATATATCCTCTCTCTCTCTCTCTCTCCTCACACACACATACACTCTCTCTCCTCACTCTCTCTCCACTCTCCTCACTCTCTCTCTCCTCATGACCTTAGTGTAATAGGACCTATTATGACCCCTTAAGACCTTAGATTACTAAATTCTTGTAATTATATACATGTACTCAAGTACTTAGTTTTAAGTAAACATTTAGTTTGGACATGTTACCCATAGATGGCATCCAATGATCATGATCATGGACAACTTTAGCCTCAAGACTAGGGACATGGAGAGGGTCATGGGTAGTCTCAGCCTTAGGATCAATGAAAGGGAGAGGGTTAGAGGGATATGGACTTGGACATGATTAGGGGCAGGGGCAGGGACATCGATAGGGACATGGATAGGGAGAGGACCACATGCTGATGTACCCCTTGTCCACCCTTACACTCCTTGGTTGGAGACTAAATTCTAGTTCGCCAACTTTGAGATTACTAGATTGAGATCATCAAGAGATCTCAGGATCATTTATACAAAGACATCTATCAACAAATTTTGACTAGTCTTAAGGATCTAACTGCTAGACTTAGATCATAGTCTACATTTGCATGATAGTTTGTAGATAGGATTTTCACTAAACTTAGAGAAGAGGTCTCAGATGGTATATCCCTAGTATAGGTTCAAATCCTAGTTTCTAAGGATACTAGTAAATGAGAAGCCTTCCCAATTTATGAGGGGAAGAACTAGGTCAAGGGATATCAAGTTACTAAATGTATTGTGCAAAAAATTTCTAGTATGATATATCCTCAATTCATAGTAGCACATGGTCATTATCCAAATAATGACCAAATTCCATTATACTTTTCTTATCAGTTGTACATAGAGTTTCATTTGGGGCATCGCATCAATTATTTAGATCTTCTAGGATTTTATGGTTAGAGATGCGGTAGAGTTTGTGATCATGATCCAACTCATCCTGTTATTGCTCATCATGTGTTGGTGTCTAATAAGACCTTAGTATTGACACCAATGATGGTCAATACTACAAATAGAGTTGTTATTTCTTCTTGAAGGGAAGCAGTTGATCAGATAGGATACATAATAGTTGTAGATATATTTTGAGTAGACTCAACTAACACATATGATCTTCAGAGGCATCATCAAGTATTGCATCACCCACTGATGAGGTCTATAGAATTGCATGTCTTCCTACCCTAGGAGATATACGTGGTGCCAATGCAGAGCATAGAAATATGGAGATGGCCTTGTATCTTCTAGATGATTTGCTACAAGCATATTCATACATCACAAATGCATAGAGGATACTTTTGCATGATGTCACAAAAATGATTTTACAAAGGCCTATATTTCGAGCAGCCCATGACATGACATCAACTCATGCACATTAGAGCACACAACACTCTGCGTAGGACTTTGACGCGGATCACTCTACACAACATTCTAGCACTTAACACTCAGCTCAAAAATTAGATGCACACCAATCTACTACAGCTCCATCAAACAAGATCTTAGGAGGTTGCCCATGTGTTTCTATTGCTATTGATGGACTTGATGTGCTAGATCAGAAGTTACAAGATTTGAGTCAGATACATGTTCTTCGTGAGATAGGATAATACATGGATATGCTATTTTAGTCTACTGACTCTACACCACTTCTTTCCCTACTTGTTAGTCCTTTTCACTCCTCATTATTATAGAGGATTGATACGATTGGAGATGGATTTTTTTTTGACGACACCTTTGTACGTGTCATTGATGACCCTCTTTATCCTCAAACCTAGTACCTCTTTTAGATTTCTTTTAGACAATAAATTTTTTCTATATATAAGTATATATTCATGTGCTGATATTTGCAAATGAAATATATATTTTTAGGTATAGGTAGCAAAGCATACTTCTTCCAACGTGGGCTTCGATTATGGTGGGAAGAGCGACACCATCAATGTGACACCTACTACTCATGGGGGTACAAATATGATGGATGCCACACCCACTAGTGCTTAGGTGATTTCTAAATAGACTTTTAAATTAATTCAATACTAGATACATGTACTTGCATCAATGTATTTAAATTGTACAAATATTTTAAATTAGTAAATTTCCATATATACATGTATGCATGTCTAATAAATTATTGTACTTTAATTTGCAAAGGCCAGTTGATACTCCATAGACACATGATTCTCATGAGTCTCAACGAGAGGGTCGATCTGTTCGTATGTGCCTAGATGATTCTCTAGTTTAGGACATGCACATGTTTACTTTATCATTGATCTTCTTGAGACAAAAATTTACATGATTTGACATTTATATATGTATTGATCTATGTACATGTGTTTATGGTTTGTTTATGATAGTCGACATATTTATATGATTTTGATATATGATTGGACATCTTATATATGTTTCTAGTTTATATGCTCCATGCCATATGTTTATAGGTTAAATGGTCCATGTGATATATGTTTAGATAGTTTATGATTACACACGTGATATATGTTTCTACTTTATGATTAGACACATAATTGGTTCAATTGTAGTCACGATTGAAATTATATGTACATAATTGGTTCAGTTTAAGTGATTCAACATTGTAGTACATGATTATAATGATTAACATGAAATGGGTTCATACATGTACATACATTGTATAAAGTCCTAAGTTACATAAAATGAACAAGCACATACACATAATTGGTTTGATTTAGGTGATTCAAAATTGTAGTGGATGATTAAAATGATTAACATGAAATGGGTTCATGCATGTACATACATTGTATATAAGTCCTAAGTTACATAAAATGAACATGTACATACACATAAGTGGTTCAATTTAAGTGATTCAACATTGTAGTGCATTATTCAAATGATTAACATGAAATGGGTTCATGCACGTACATACATTGTATATAAGTCCTAAGTTACATTAAATGAACATGTGCATACACATAATTGGTTCAATTTAGGTGATTCAACATTGTAGTGCATGATTAAGATGATTAACATGAAATAGGTTAATGCATGTACATTCATTGTATATAAGTCCTAAGTTACATGAAATGAACATGTACATACACATAATTGGTTCAATTTAGGTGGTTTAACATTATAGTCCATGATTAAAATGATTAACATGAAATGGGTTTATTCATGTACATACATTGTATATAAGTCCTAAGTTACATACAGTGAACATTTACACACACATAATAGGTTCAATTTAGGTGATTCAACATTATAGTGCATGATTAAAATGATTAACATGAAATGGGTGAATGCATGTACACACATTGTATATAAATCCTAAGTTATTTAAAATGAACATGCACATACAAATTAATTGTTTCAATTTAGGTGATTCAACATTGTAGTGCATGATTAAAATGATTAACATGAAATGGGTTCATGCATGTACATATATTGTATATAAGTCCTAAGTTACATAAAATGAAAATGTAAATACACATAATTGGTTCACTTCAGGTGATTCAACATTGTAGTGCATGATTAAAATTATTAACATGAAATGGGTTCACGCATGTACATACACATAATTGGTTCAATTTAGGTGATTCAACATTGTAGTGCATGATTAAAATGATTAACATGAAATGGGTTCATGCATGTACATACATTGTATATAAGTCCTAAGTTACATATAATGAACATGTACATACACACAATTGGTTCAATTTAGGTGATTCAACATTGTAGTTCATGATTAAAATGATTAACATGAAATGGGTTCATGCTTGTACATACATTGTATATAAGTCCTAAGTTACATAAAATGAATATCTATATACACATAATTGGTTCACTTTAGGTGATTCAACATTGTAATGAATGATTAAAATGATTAACATGAAATGAGGTCATGCATGTACATACACATATAAGTCCTAAGTTACATAATTTATGAATATGTGTGTACACATATAAGTCCTAAACATGTTCAATGAACATGTACACATATGTATATAAGTCCTAGAAGTTACATTAAATGAACATGCACATACATGTATATAATGCACATGTACATACACATATATAAGTCCTATAAGTTACATAAAATGAATATGCACGTACACATATAAGTCCTAGAAGTCCTAAACATGGAATACATGTACATACATATATACATATAAGTCCTAAGTTACATAAAATGAACATGTACACACACATAAGGCCTAAGTTACATAATTTATGAACATGTTTGTACACATATGAGGCCTAAACATGTTCAATGAACATGTACAACTATATGTATATAAGTTCTAAAATTTACATAAAATGAACATTCAAATGTATACATATATAAGTCCTAGAAGTTACATAAAATGAACACACACATATAATGCTATAAGAAATAAACATGAAATGAGTTCATGCATGAATACCTATACACATGTATATAATTCCTAAACATGAAATGAGCATACATTTACATACACATATAAGTCCCAAGTTACATGAAATGGACATATGCATATAAGTCCTAATTTACATGATATGAACATGTACATACAAGTCCTAACTATATTAAATGAAGATACATGTACATATATGTATATATATTTGTCTTAAACATGAAATTAACATACATGTATAAGTCCTAGATGTATTAAATTTGAACATATATTTTAAACGTCTCTTGAGTAACTTGGCAAATTTATGAAATATCTAGGCAAGTCATAAATATGACATATCTCAAGTGGTTCCACATGCTCATGGAGAATATTTAATATTCTCTCATGGTCCTCAGTATTTAGTCTCCACTTGCAAAGTCTAATTTGATGCACTAACTGGATGTAGAGTAATGGAGGTAGCAACAACATGGTGACTATATTGAAGCACCTTATTGCTAGGTTGGTAATCAAAAAAGTGAATTCCATGTTTCACTAATCTATTTTGGCTAAGATCTGTTCCCTTCCAAATAACTAAACCTGCACACCATGTATTTAAATGTTAAAAATGTGTACATTTAATAAATAAATCAATCATACAATAATATATATATATATATATATATATATATATATATATATATATATATATATATATATATATATATATAAACTTGTAGGGAATAACATTCCATCACTTTCTTTAGGTTTAATTAACTTCATCCTTTCTGCACTACACCACAATCAATAGTAACTCACTCTTTCTACATTTCTAGGCTCAACAATAACTGCAAAGACTTCACCTACACACAAGAAATACATACATGTATACATTAGCTAAATTGTCAAGTTATGACTTTAATATATACATATATTATTTTTTAAATTAAAAATACTTACCAATTTGAATTAGTCCATATATATGGTTATAATAAATATAAATCAAAGGAATGCCATCAAAGTTTCCATCTTCATCTCTATTATCTATATTAGTAACAACAAATGGCACTAAAGTCCATGGACCTACATATCCACAAAATAATTCTTAGCAATGCAACACCAACAAAAACATGAATAAACTCTCATGTACAATGTCCAATTGTGATGATTGGTACTCATAAAAAAATTTAAAGATCATGTTTTCTCTATCCTTTTTCAACCATCCATACTTTTTCTATCCACACATGAAAACATACTTAATATATACATAAAAATTAGGGACAAAAATATATATATACACACATAGTATTTAACTTAAATTAAATAAGAAAAAATATATGAACATATTAATGAATATGTACCTGATATCTCCCAAAAGACTCTACAAGGTACTTCTTGATTCATTCTTGATGATACACCAACCTTGTTTGATGCAAAATGTGTCTTGCACCATTCAACAATATCATGTGCATTATTTATGTGAAATCCCTTATAATTCATTGATACTTTCATAGGGAAAATTTGATGCAAGCTCCAACCCCATTATGTTCACCTTTTTCATGTCCACTTTCAAAGAAACTCCATACATGTGGTATATTTTCATTATGATGATACTGATAGAGTGCATAAAATAGTCTAGATGATTTGAATTGTGCAACACGCCTATCTAACCATACTTATGCCCCTTTCTTCGATATATGCAAAAACATTCTTAAAAAATATTCTACATACTAAATATCATATTAATTATCATCACTTATGTAGATGTGATATT
Organism: Cupressus sempervirens; assembly: GCA_028749045.1. Classification (NCBI taxonomy): domain Eukaryota; kingdom Viridiplantae; phylum Streptophyta; class Pinopsida; order Cupressales; family Cupressaceae; genus Cupressus; species Cupressus sempervirens. The sequence continues at coordinate 173,507,729 of CM053788.1, read as the reverse complement.
ATTTCTTGATGAATCGTACTTTTTTTGTACTTTTAATACCATCCAAATATAATTGTGCATGATGATAGCACACTTGTACCATAACAGTAACCTAATCTAAAAAAAATATTAGTATGATTGAATAATTGAGAGGGGGAGAGGGTGAGTTAGTTATCCTTAGGTCTAGATGTACCAATTCAACTTTTGATAACTTCAAAAAACTTAATCAATATCAGAAACCCACTCAGTCTAAATAACATATCATTAGCAAAACAACATTTCATGTAATTACTTAACTCACTATCTCTACATGTGCCAAATTCCAGTAAATAAACTACTATTAAAATATAGCATGCATAGCAATAAAATCCGCACCTGAAAATAACACTTTAACAATAGGATTTAACATGGAAATCCAATTTGGGAAAAACCACCAAGTAACATGCTACCAATTTTTCACTCTTCTAAAGTGAGCTCAGTTAAGAGCCAACCTTGTTAAAGGTTATACAACACATTGTTAAACGTGACCCTACTATAGGATTTAATCACCTTGTTAGGAGTGGCCTTGTTAGAGGACTTCATATTATTCCATTAGAATGTCACCTTGATTAAAGGACTTTTGACTGATACAATGGTTATAAAGTAATCCAACTCTCTTCTTCACTTCTTGTATTGATTGAACAACACATTATCTTGTCAAGGGATAACTTATCAAGTTCCCATTGTATTTCCATGATACTTTACTTCTCATCACTTCAACACTCACTAGCTCACCTTGCTATCTCTTCCTTTCAAATCCTCTTCATCAATCAAATGATATGGAACTCTACACTATTAGTAAATGTCTCTCCAATAGGTTTGACACTTTGTCTTACCAATAGGTTTGACATCAATAACAACATAATAATTTCTCTTATTGTAGTTTCCAACGATCTCCCTCTTTGGCATTGATGGAAACACATTACACTTTACTAATTACTATGCAACACAAAATCTTCAATACTTTTATTATCAACCTTTGTGTTTATGTTCACTCTTTCTTAGTTCCATTATTATTTTCATCCATTCAATCCTTGGATGCTCCCTCTATAGAAGCACCTCACAAGTGTAACAACATTGTCTCCCTCTTGACAATAATCATTCTCTCCACATAACTTTTCTCCTTCTTTCTGTTCAATTCTATATGGTAGCTTGATCATTCTAATCTCTTTGCATTACTTCTATCCCTCTTTCTAATCAATTCTATATGGTAACTCAATTATGCTAATCTTTCCCTCTTTGAAAAAAATGCCAAAGACATTAACATGTATGAGAATGGTTGATATAGATATGTCACTACTCTGACTAATATAACAATGCCATCTCAACATTGACTTCTTGCATCTTCATTTGCTCATAGTTCAATATCTTACTTTCATGCCTTCAGGTAGCTCCTAAAGTGTGATCTCCTGCATCAGTGTATGATATTTTGATTCAAATATTGTATGCAATGCAAAATCTCTTATTAGTTTTCTTTAGTTAGGGGAATGAACCCTAACTTACCTCTTAGATACTCAAAAGCATCCTTAGGCATTACCTTAGTGAATATGTTAGCTAACTGTTCCTTTGTGTTCACATATTCCAACCTCACTTCTTTGTATTATATCGATTCTCTCAAGCAGTGATACTTGATCTAAATATTATTGGTTTTTGTATGATCACATGATTCTTTGATATGTTCATAACACTTGTGTTGTCACAATATATCACAATAGGTTTAGTGATCTCTTCCTTCATTCCTTTCAACAATTGCTTGATCTATAGAGTGTTTGAACCATTCATTACTACAACAAAATATTGAGTTTCTGTTGTAGATTGTAAGATACAATTAAGCTTCTTTCTTGTCCAATAAATTAGTCTTCTTCCCAAAAAGAAATCTCCTCCACTTGTGCTCTTTTTGTCATCAACATTTCTTTCCCAGTCAACATTTGTATAAACCTTCATCTTGTTTCTAAGAACCCACTTAGTTCCAATCACATTTTTATCCTTTGATATGGGAACCAATGTCCAAGTCTTTTTCTTCTCAATTTGTTCAATTTGTTCGTTAATTTCATTGATCCAATCTTCATTCTCCAAAGAATCTTTGATAGATTTAGGCTCAAAATTACATAATAAGCATGTATCATTCTTTAATTTTCTTCTTGTCATGACAACTAAATCTTATCTCCAACGTTTTGATCTGGTGCATAATGTCTTCTCACATACTTTTCCAATACAAGTTTAGGTCTTGGTTCTTCTTGCTGTTCTTCACTAGTTTTAACATTTTCAACTTCTTCAATTATTTCTGGCTACACTTGGTTTGCACTATTTAATGGTAGGAAATCTAAGTTTATGACTTAACTTCTGTGGCTTGATGCTCGATAGTCAGTTGATGCTCAACAAAACTCTGTTGCAAAACCTTGATAGTGCTTGGCTATTGTTGCTTGACAACCACCTCTTCTGATTAAAGGTGTTAGGTTCACCTTTATAGATATAGAAATACTTTTTATAGTCTTCAGGTTCTTTCTTGCATTCTTCTTCATTTTTCTCTGCAAATTCATCAACTCTAACATTTGTACTTTCTACAATCTTGTTAGTTTTAGAATTCAAACACTTATAAGATTTGCTCTTAGTGGAAAATCCTAGAAATATACTTTCATCACTTTTTACATCAAGTTTACCTTTTCTTTCATCTTTCAATATGTAACACTTCCTTCCATTTTTTTAAAAAATAATTCACATTTGGTGCATATCCATACTAGAGGTCAAAAGATGTTTTGTTTATATCTTTCTTCACTTGCACTCAGTTAAGAGTGTAGACTTCAGTGCTTACAACCTCTCTTCAATACTTTTGTTTTACCTTTCTTCACTTGAACTCTATTAACAGTATAGAATTCAGTGCTTACAACCTCTCTCTAATACTTATGTGAAACATTCTTCTCCATCATAAGTGTTCTTGCACTATCCACAATTAATTTGTACCTTCTTTTAGCTATAACATTTTGTGGTGGAGTCCTTGGTGCACTCATTTGTCTCTTGATTCCTTTGTCATTGCAAAATATATTAAACTCATCTGAGATGAATTCACCACCTCTATCTAATCTCAGGCATTTTAGATTATTTCCTATTTCTTTCTCAACTCTAGCCATATGCCACTTAAAAATTTGAAATGTATCAAATATTTCTTTAAGAAACATTATAGTCATGATTCTAGAAAAGTCATCAACAAAAAAAATGAAATGTTTAACACCATAATAGATTTGCACTCCAATAGGAATACATAAGTATGAGCCAACTCCAAAATATCATCAGAAGAATAGGTCTTTCTCTTGAAACTAGACTTTGTTATTTTACCCATTTGACATTGTTTGCACATCACTTTATCACATTTTCTTATTCTTGGTAACCCTCTAACTCTTTTCATCTTACTAATGCTTACCAAATTATCAAAGTTCACATGACATAACCTCTTATGCCATAAGCAAACATCTTCACATTGTGCAAATAGACAAGTATCTTTAGATAGGTCTAGATAGAACAAGTTATCTCTTGTTTTCTCTCCACTTCCAACTAGTTTACTAGTAACATCATAGATCTTTTCCTTCTTGTTTTGGAAATCAACCCTATAGCCTGAACTTATCAGCTGCACCACACTCAAAAAGTTATATTTCAAACCATCAACCCAATATGCATTGTCATATTTGATCTTATCATTCATTTTAATTGATTCTTTACCTTTCAAATAACATGGTACATCATTGCCAAACTTAACACTACTTCCATTACAATGATATAGCTTCTCAAACTTACTTGTATCACTAGCCATATGATGTGAGAAACTACTATCAATTATCCATCTATCATTCTTACTCACTTATGAAATCAATGCAGTTCCCTCATCTTCATCAGAATCATCTTTCATTGCAACATAAACAACTTCTTCATCATGATAATCAAAATTACTATCAGAACCATCCTCTTCAACAATATAACAAGAAATCTTATCATTGTCCTTGTAGTCTCTTTTGTCTCTATTGCCTATGTTGTCTCTATCATCTCTCCTTCCTTTGTACTTGAAGTCTTTCCTTTCCTCTTTTCCATCTCTATAAGGACACCTAGCAACAATATGGCCAACTTTGTTACATGTAAAACAAATAATAGGAAGTTTACCTTTGTATTTTCCTTTTCCTCTAGGAAGTCTTCTAGCCAACATTACTTCAAGCTCATCAAGGTCATCATCAGATCCACTATCACTTTCTACATACTTTCTCTTCTTCTTTTTCTTAGATTGGTCAAGGGTTAGTTGTGCTTTGAATGAAGATTCAACACTAGTAGGAGAATAATTATCAAAATTTGATAATTCAAATGTAGTAAGTCTACTAGTCAGACTATCCAAGGTCAAATCATTACTAGGCGTACATCTTAGTTCTTGAATTGAAAATACTATAATTGCATAGATAGGAAGAAAAGTCCTTAATACCTTGCTTATCACAATCTTGTTAGATATGTCTCCTCCAACACCTTTGATACGATTCACTACTTCTTTGATTCAACCACAATATTTTGCAATAGTTTTACCTTCTTTCATTCTCATTTCATCGAATTCTCCTCTTAATATTTTTTCCTTATCTCTCAATAAATTCTTTTCTCCACCATGGATTTTTGCCAACTTGTCCTACATTTTCTTAACAGTAGTGCATTTCTTCACAACATCAAATTCTACATAACTTAGGGTTGCTACAAGTTCAATCAACATTTTGTTGTGCTCTTACTTTTGTTTCATTTGTTCAACTTTCATAGGTCTAGGCACCTCAATGTATTCATTGTCCAAATAGTAAGATGTGGAATCTCTAATACCATATAAGCACAATCTCATCAGCCTTTGCCAGGCTAGAAAGTTCGTGGTGCAGGAGCACCTTCAATTCCATCCATTGCAAGAACATCTAGAGGATAAAAGGAAAATGGTTAGGGTAGTAGTTGGATCTATAATCCAATGTTAGAAATGATGACCAAGTTGTAAGGTAAGGAGACATTAGGTGTGTTATAAACCCAATTGTCTACCTTAGTCATTTTAATGGCAATTTCTAGGCAAACATAGGAAAAAGTAGTTTAGAAGGCTGAATAATGATTATATTATGATAATAACCTTTCTAAGTTCCTAGGTAGATTCTAGGATTAATGTTTGGAAGAGTTTGAAGGCATTTGACAACTTATTCAAAAAGTTGTCAATGTCGCATAATGCAGCTTTTGTGCAAAAATGCAAGATTTGAATCCCAACATTCACAACCAACTTTATTGGTTGGAACAAATTGGGAAAGTGATAAATAAGGTTGAGAAACATTTCTAAACATAGAAGAGAAGAATCTAATATATTTTTTTTCTTTTGAATAAATAAAAATTTGTTGTTTCCTATTAAAGCTATCTAAAAACTTGTTTGTATGGAATTGTACAGATTCACATGAAACTTTGAAGGATTGGAAAATTTTAATGAATTTAATATGAAGATTTTCAAGTGGTTTGAAGTCTTCAAGTTATATTGATTAAGAGAAATCCATTTTTGTGTGCTTGCGGGTCGCATGAAGGCCCTATCTAGGGTTTTGAGAGAAAATCTCTCTTTCCCAGAGATTCCACCATGGGAAAAATCTAAGCCTTGGTGGAGAAAAGTGGGGAGGATTTACTTTAAGACTTTTTGGGTATCAAATTAGGAGGTAGAAGATGTCGGGAGAAAATACTAAATTGATGGAGGGTGTTCCCCTTAATACCATAAACCATAACAAAAAAAAAAGAAACAAAATCAAATGCGAGAAAAAAATATGGACTTCTTATTTGCACCACAAATGTGAAATTAAAAAATCCACAAGTACAATATGTTAACCCACACGGGTGCCTTCATTATAATAATCTACAGGACAAGCTGCAAACTATCACCTAGAGCTGTCATAGACCATGTTTGGGCCTTTTTTAAATAGGAAATTTTATTCCGCTCGGGAAGGTTCTAGATGCTCAAACTTAATACCTAGGGCTGAAAGACCCTAACAATACATATAGAGTTGGCAAAATACATCTTTGACATTTATTTTAGGAATTTCAGGTAGCCCAACTTCGGAAGGCCATAACTCTTGAACCGTTGCTTTGATTGGCTACTATAACCACTTTTTGGAAATGCCAGCTCCTGATCTATAGACTTGGAATTACGCAAGTGCCCTTCCATCGAGTTTTTGAACCTCATCCTAGTAGTCTAAGGCCTCCAACAATGAGCTTGAAGATTTTTCTGCAAAATTTTCCATCAAAAATCTGCAATAACTTCTTTGATACTTAAGATTGAGCAATGAGATTTGTATGGTAGGCTTATAACTCTAAAATGAACCTTCCTATAGAAAATGAGAACATTTTGAACTCATATGAAAAACTTACTAAAAATATCAAGTTCCCATAAATAGTAACCACCCTGTCTACTAGTCCTTATTAAAATAGAAAAGACTACAAATAAAAATATTTTTGGGTGATGCAAGATTTCTCTTACATGCAAGATGCTCCTTCATCATAAACCCTTTGGACATGCATCTATATGTGACTATCCAGTTTTGGGTTTTTCAGGCACAACTTGGCCCATGGGAGGAATAGAAATATAAGATATTGGATTTAGATGTTTTGGTATGTCCCCAAAGTGTTCCAATAGTTTTTGTTGGAATATGAATTGAATTCCTTGTACTTTATTTGTAAAAGTGACCTAATTAGCCTTATTAGGCCTAGGAGAAAATTGTAAGCAACTTGAGTTAGGGGATTGGTCAGGGGTGCTAACTTGGTGAGGGTCGTTGATTAATGGATTGAGGTGTTTGAAGGTGGTTAAGGTTTTCTATGGTGGATTTCCAAGAAGATTTCCTTCACAAATCCAAGATTTATCCTTGTAGCCCTATATGGAGGTTTACGTTTGTAGTTTGATTTTCCAAAGAAAATATTGTGGAGTTTTTGTTTCAAATATTTGGGAATTGCATCTTAGTGTTGAAGAAGATCATATTCTATCCTTGAAATATTTGGTCTTGAATTTTTTCCTTGTTATGCCTTAAGAAGGTGTTCTAGACTTTGAATTTGATCTAGTCTAGGTAGTGTGGGTTTTGGGAACCATTGTGGAGCCCTAGGTTGTATTGGTGGAGAGTGGTTTTGTACACTCCTAAGTAAAACATTCTTGATATAATTTGGGGAGTCTACTCCAAGTGGTATCATAGAAACTAAGTAGATCTTTGGAGAAAGAAAAAGTTGTAACCATGTTAGATGGTGGAGAAGAAAATGATAATGAACTTGCTAACAAAATGAAAAATGATGAACTACTAAGGGTGGTGAAGGAACATGATGTTGAGAGGAAGAAAATGAAGAGAGAGATGGAAAAACTAAAAGAACAAGTCAAGAGAGGATTCAATGGTAACTCTAAAAATGAGGAGTGGAGTGATGAAGAAACCCCTTGGTAGGAAGAAGAAGAGGAGATTCCTGTAGAATAGAGTCTATTCCTAAAGACTTTGAAATCCATGGAGAGAAGGACCATGGACACCAAACTTGATCTTCCTATTACAATGGGAGGATGGATGTAGAAGAAGTGAAGGATTATATTGGTGCACTAGCTAGTTTCTTTGACTATGAGGAGATATCAAAGCATCAGAAGGTTAAGATAGCAAAATCCAAGTTGAAGGGATCAACCTTGGTGGAATTTCACTCAAGTAGAGAGGGTGAAGATGGACAAAAACCAAATAAGTACATTGAAGAAGATGGCGACCTTGATAAAGGAAGCCTATGTATGTGAGGACTATGAGATTCTACTTCATAAGAAGAGGCAAAGTCTAAGGAAAAAGGAAACATATATCTCTAGTTAAACTAAGGAATTCCACAGACTCACTATGAAGTCCAAATTGGTGGAACCAGAGTGTGTCAAACTTGCTAGCTATATGCAAGGGTTGAGGATGAACATCCAAGATGAGCTAAGTCTATGTTCTCCTAACACAGTCCAAAAATGCTTTCAATTTTCATTGAAAATGGAGGAGAAGCTTAAGAGGAAGCAAGACCAAGGAGGAAAAGGAAGAACACTTTCTGATAAATTCTGTATGGTAACTCAATTATGTTAATCTCTCCCTCTTTGAAAACAATGCCAAAGACATTAACATGTAAGAGAATGGTTGATATAGATATATCATTGCTTTGACTGATATAAAAATGCCATCTCAACATTGAATTCTTGCATCTTCATCTGCTCATAGTTCAGTGTCTTACTTTCACACCTTCTGGCAACTCCTAAAGTGTGACCTCCTACATCAATGTATATGATATTCTGATTCAAATATTTTATTCAATGAAAAATCTCTTCTTAGTTTTCTCCAGGTAGGGGAATGACCCCTAACTTACCTGTTATATACTCAAAAACATCCTTAGGTAGTGCCTTAGTGAATATGTCAGCTAACTATTCCTTTGTATTCACATATTCCAACCTCACTTCTTTGTCTTGTACCATCTCTCTCAAGTAATGATACTTGATCTCAATATGCTTGATCTTTGTATGCATCACATGATTCTTTTTTTATGTTTATGAAACTTATGCTTTTGATAAGAAAAACAAGTTTTACAGGGATCTTGGAACCCAAAAGTTATTACATATTAAATGGATGAAAATAAGCATCAAAAGCCCAACCACAAAACTACGGCCAACCAAAAGGCTAGGAAGACAAATAGGAAAAAAGAGAAAAAACAAAAACATATAGAAACCTAATAGTCCAAAAAATAGGTAATGAAAAACCTTTTTTATTCCCTCGTCTTTCCTTCAAGCTGCTGCATTGTTTTAGTCGCTTCATAGGCTCTCTGAATCTCCTCAACCATATGCTCCTTCTGACCGGTCTGTTCCAAGTTATTGAAGGTAATGTATGCAGTCATGTCCTCGTCCATCCTATCTCCTGCCTTGTTCTTTTCCTCATTTTCCTCCAAAAAACCCCTGGCTTTCAGCTTTCCAACAAGAGAAGAGATGTTATCATTTAGAGAATTTAGAATAGAGATCATCTGGTTAGCCATATTATGATTGTAATTCTCCAAATTCTGTATCCTTTTTTCAACCAACGTGAGACCATCCTCTTGATTTGTCAAATTTCCATGCTCTAACTTTTTCCCTTAATTCTCTAGCTGTCCCATTCTTTCTCTAACCTCCTCCAATTTGTGGTATAGTGATTTAATTGACTTGAAATTCTCAATCATACTATTTATAGCATTATTAAGTAGATTCATGCCAACTTCCCTTACATTCTTAGTAATAGCCACTAGTGCTGGATCAATGAGTTCCTCCATCTAGAGCTTTTCCTCTTTTCCTTCGAGGATTTGGGGGTTCATGGCTTCTCTCACAATTCCCATTTTTGAAGTTCTGACATTAAAATTTTTCCAGGCCATGCACCTATCTTTTATAACCACCTCTCCACTGTCATCCTCTTTTTTCTCCTTATCATGTTCCTAAGGGGGAATAGGGGAAAGAGGAATGGTAGCGATCCCCGATCGAGAATCCATTATCCCTTCTGAGGGCACGTCCTCCTTAGTCCTACACTATTTTTTAGCTATGGGCTCCTCCCTCTTAACATTCCCATCCTCCTTATTCTCTTGATCAGTATCCATATCATCCCCTTCCTCATTATACTCTTCATCTCCTTGACCAACAATTTTAAGCCCAAGACCCCTTGGGCTTTTCTTGCACAGGAATTTCATTAAGGTAGGCAATTTCTTCTCATTTTCCTTAGCCTTCTTTCTAGACAAAAGATAATCATCCCCATCCTCTGAACTTATAATCTGAACATCTTCCATGTCAGACACGAAGTTAGAGCTCCCCATCTCCTCAGAAGTAGCCACATCCTAGGTGAGGGTTTTACTCTTGGATTGAGCCTTGAAATTCTTACAAATCAAGAGCAATAAACCCTCATGTAGGGCCCGATTAGAAGTAGGATTTTTCTTGTGCCCAAAAATATTCTTATGCATGGAAGTATATAAGTAGAAAGGGAAAGAAACCTTAACTCCATAACAAAAATGATTAAGTAGAACAAAATGATGTGTTCTAACCCTATCAAATCTCTTATCCAAAGATATATACTCAATAATAGCCCTCAAAACATACCTCCAAAGCTTTTTTATTGAGTCCATCTTGTAGTAGGTTTTGCATTTGACCAGTTCCTTTTTCTCCTCTATATTCTTAGCAAAATCCTTCACCGCGTTCGTAGACACCTTCTTATCTCTATAAAACTTCAATCCCTCATCAGGAATTTCAGTTACATGAGCAATGATACCCACAATGACCTGATATGAAACCCCATCAACTTTGACCCTTCCATTCTTCCACGAATTTACCATAAGGTTGGTTATCAATGGGTCATATCCATGGAGCTTTGCAATGTAGTTGGAAATTCCACCCTTTTCTAACTTCTACCACACTTTAGTTCTTTGCTTCCATTTTTTTGCTTTGCCAACTAGTTCTTTCCTACTTCTTTCCCCCACCATCTCTATATCTTTAACACTTGCTATTCTCATAAACTCCGTCTTGTAATTCTCTTTCTCAACGCTCTATATACTCTGATGGAGACTACTTTTTTTTTCACTGATTTGTCTTTCAATACCACTAAAATGGTAAAAAAAATAATTGACCATAAAACATGTCGATTTGACACTGAAAATGTCATCTACCTATTCCATCTGTATTTACCATAATTGCATTTACTTACAATCATACTCCCATTTATATCCATAATTATCTTTGGATTCCACTCATACCTCCCTAGATTTTTTCTAGCTCAATTAGGCTTTTAGCACTTACTAGAATATTCCCACCTATATTCCAAACCATCACCATATCTTTCTTTATTGCTTCATTGGCAAACCAATCAACCACTGAATTTGCCTCCCTATATTCATGATTGATATGGAAACTATCAAATTTTCCAAGTGTTATACGGATTTCTTCAATGATGTTTGTAATAGTACATACTAGTTTGAGAACCCCATTAATAAATTCTAATGATGTTATTTGAGTCCCACTCCAACCATATTTTTTTAACTCCTACATCCAAAGCTAATTTCACCGTGTGGAGAGCAGCACTAGCTTCAACATAATGGTTTGTCTGATAGCCCAATGGGTAAGAAAGTGCTACAATCCCCCCACTATAGTAGTTTCTAATGATATCTCCACATTCCAAAGGACCAGGATTCCCTTTTTTTGCACCATCAAAATTTGCTTTATGCCATCCCTCAGGTAGGAGCTTCCATTTCACCTGTTTTCTTTTAGTTCTCTTGTCCTTTTCCTTTTCCTTATTCTTACAACCATATTCAATGTCTCCCCCGTTTTAAATTTGGTAATTTTTCCTAATATTACCTTTAATTTTATCCACCAGAACATAAGCAAGTTCCTCCTTGTCTCTAAATATTCAATTGTTTCTTTCCTTCCAAACTCCCCAGTAGAAGTGAGGCAAAGACTAGGTACTTAAAGCCTACAAGTTTGAGCCTTTAAACATACTATTCCATTGACAAAAGAAATCCAACACATTACCTGGCTTGCACCAACTGACCTCAAAATTCTTTGTAATAAGGTACCAAAATTCCATGGAATATGGACAATGGATAAACATATGATTAACCGAATCTACTTGATTCTTACAAAAAATACATCTATTAGGGATATAGTGTCCTCTCTTAATAAAGTTTTCAAATGTAAGAATTTTATCTTCTAAAACTAGCCAGAAAAACATATTAATCTTAGGAATAAGACTAGGCAACCAAGCCTTTTCCCAAGGAGGTTTCTCATTCAAAATCCAAAGAGAATTATATCCTAAAGCAACTGAGTAACAACCATTAGGATTATCTTCCATGTTAGTTCATCCCTCTTATTATTTAAAATCATTAAGTTCAAAATCATCATTATCGGCTTGAGATCATTCGAGATGAAAGACATGTCTCTCCATCCCTAGTCAATTCTATCATCTCTAACTTTCAATCCAAATTGCCTAATACAAATATTTTCCCAATTTTCATAAATAGGATTGTTAATTAGAGGACCCTGAACCAACGAGTTATCATGCCAGAAGAGGATGTCTTTACTATTACCTACTTTCTACTTAGTCTTAGCATTAGCCAGGTCTCTAGCTTTAAGAATACCATTCCAAATGACTGAACCATTTGGAATGTCAAAAGCATTGAGAAAGAACTTTAGAGAAGGCCTTCTAATCTTCTCCACTATAATATCTCTCCATTTCCCCATGCTATTGAAAATGTGCCAAATCTGTTTAGCTAGAAGAGCCTTATTGAGATGTTTTAATTTCCTAATACCAAGACCTCCATAACTCTTAGGAAGGCAAACATTATCCCAAGCCACTAGAGGATATCTTTTACATTCCTCAAGACTAGACCACAAAAAATCTCTCTGGATCTTTTCCATTTTATCAACAAATTTGGCTGGTATCCTGAAGAGGCTCAAGGCATACATCGAGAGATTATGAAGAGTGGACTTGACCAAAAGAAATTTGCCTACCTGGCTTAGAGTGGAACCTTTCCATCCAACCAAATTCTTGCTGAACCTATCAAGAATCCCATTCCAGAAAGAATTAGGAGGCTTAGTTCCCATTGGGAGACCAAGATAGCTTGTAGGTAACTTACCAATCCCACACCCAAGAATCCTAACAATCTTCCTTTGTCTGTCAACAAGAGTATTTATGAAGAAAATTGAACACTTCTCCCAATTAATTAGCTAGCTTGATCCTCAGATATACACATCCAAAAGATCCTTCATCACTTTATTGATGCTTCCCCTCCCATAATAGTGTCATCCACAAACTATTGATGAGTGAAAGAGACATTCCCAGAAGAAGGCTTGATCCCTCTTAGTCTCCCTTCCTATCTTTTCAGCTCAATCAACGTTCCAATACACTCAGCCATAATAATAAATAGAATAGGAGAGAGAGGGCCACCCTGCCTTAAACCTCTTGAAGATTTGAAGAAGTTAGAGGGAGCCCCATTGATCACAATGGCAAGCGATGAAGTAGAAATGAGTTGAGAAATAAGCTTATGAACCTCTTGATCAAAGCCAAATGCCCAAAGAATAGAACCAAGGAAAGTTCAGTCCACTCGATCATAGGCTTTTGAAAGATCTAGCTTTAGTGGCAAACCTTCTCTTTTTCCTACTTCAAGTGAATGAATAAATTTATGAACCATAATGATAGAATCCAAAATCTATCTTCTAGGGACAAAACCCGTCTGCTATTGAGAAATGATAAAAGGAAGAATATTTAGGATTCTGGTAGTTAACACCTTCAAAATGATCTTGTAGAAAGAATTACAAATACTTATAGGCCTAACTTGATCCATAGAATCAACCCCTGGAACTTTGGGAATGAGAACCAGGAAAGTAGAATTAAGCTCTTTAAGAAGACTCCTGGCCCCAAAAAATCCCTAAATGACCTTCACCACATCATCCTTAACCACCTCCCAGTAAACCTAAAAAAAGAACTTTGGAAAACCATCTGGCCCAGGGGCTTTATCAACTGGCAAAGAGAACAAAGATTTCTTCACTTCTTGAGCTTTTGGAATCATCCTCAATATTTTATTGTGATGAGGTTGGATAACCTAAGGGAGACAAGAAACAATTTCATTTTGATCCACCACAGATAGCATGGGGTCCCAAGAAAGAAGAGAAGAGATAAAGAAACAACTTCAACAGAAATATCATTCTCTCTAGTCAAGACTCAAAATAGTCTGGCCCTTTCTAATACTAGATATCCTATTATTAGTTCTATGTTTAAGAGTGGAAAGGTGAAAAAACATGGTATTCTAATCTCCCTCTTTAAGCCAGTTTATTCTTGATCTTTGTTTCTAGAAATTATCTTCTTTACTTATAATATTGTACAAATCAGTAAGAATTGACATTTCTATATTCCTTTTTTGATCATTATACCCATCCTGTTGAATAATATCCTAGATTGAACTGAGCTTTTCTAACATCTCCTCTTTATCCTGAAAGATATGGCCAAAATCTATCTTGTTCCAGACTTTAATCATCCATTCCACATTACTCAGCTTCTTTGCAACTCTAAACATAGCAGTTCCTTCCACTTCCATACTCCACCAATTGGATATCCTATTCAATAAATCTAGCTGAGAAATCTACATCTTTTCAAATCGAAAAGGATAATTCCTCTTGGGCTCTGGAGAAACAACCAAAAGGGATATGAGGGAATGGCCTGACCCAACTCTACGGAGAAGGGAAAGCTTACAAGAGAAAGAATTCAACCAATCTAGAGAGATGAGAGTTCTATCTAGTCTAACCTAAATACAGTCATTCTCAATTCTTTTATTAGACCAAGTGAAGACCCCACCTGAGAGATCAATATTGAAAAGAGCCAAGCTATTCATGAAATTAGAAAGATCCAACTTGCTTTCCAAATCTGGGGCCAAACCACCTAATTTTTCCTCATCAAAGAGGGGAGTATTGAAATCTCCCATAATAATACCTTTGTTAAGCTTGATATTCTGTATCATAGCACAAAGCTTAGTCCAATAATTCTTCATTTCCCTTTTAACATTAGGGGCATAGACATTTAAAATAAACCAAGAATCATTGGTATTCATGTGGAACACTTTACATAAAAGAGTATTGCCTTCATTATACAGAGGAGTAACTTTAAAATGTTTATTATTAAAGAGAGTAAGAAAACCTCTTGAAACCCCCTATGAATCCATGGCCTCACCAACCATATTATTGCTAAAGGAAATCTTACCTAGAATCTCCTTCATTTTTGTCTCTTGAATCAACATAATATCAGATCTTTGATCTCTAATCATATTCCTAAGAACTTCCTATTTATGGATCCCATTTATTCCCCTAATATTCCAAGATATTATCTTTATTTCTAATTACTAGAGCACTCCAAAATGGTTCATTGGCTCCCATATAACAAATTCCTTTTGGCTTCCTCTTGCAAGACTTGGTTTGATTCTTCTTGCCTGGTGTGTTTGGCTTAATTCCAAAATCCAGTTTTCCATGACACCTGGTCATTGCTGGTGACATTGGTAAGGGGTTTCTACTATTCTTCTTTTTATCCTTTAAATGTCTTCCCTTTTTTTCCTCCAACCATTCATCAATTCTTACAATCTTACCAGGAGATGAAAATTTAACCATTTTCCCAAATCTCTCTTCCAAATTACAAAAAATAGATTGATCCTTCTATGGTGATGAAGAATACTCCATGATTCCCTGCTGCTTTTAAGTAACTTTCCCAATCTCCATTTCCTCTTGATTTTCCCACACAACCTCCACTTCCTTGTTCAAAACTTGCTCTTCCATCCTCACCTATTAAGGGGATAACTTACTGGATTCCTGTGGGGGTATTTCACTCTGAATCCTTTCCTCATGAGTAGGTGATTTTAAACTCTCCTTATTTAGACCTACATCACCCCCTAACCTCCCACTATTCTCCATCTCTAAATTTTTTATATTATCCATCTGAGTGACTTGGGGGCCAGACAACTTCTTTGGGATATCCACCTCTTTGGCCTCTGAGATAGAGCTAGGTATCCTTGTTGGGATTGCCACCTCTATGAACTGAGAACCAGGCAAAAGTGGAGCCACCACTTCATCTACCTTTTCTACCTTTGATCCATTCTGGTCTAGATTATTCCCTCCTTTAATAGGGTCTTCCACCATCACCTCCTAATTCTTCAGTCCATCCTTGATTTCCTTTCTTTTTTAGATCTTCTTCAACTTTCCAGTTTTGGAAATTAAGTTTTTCTTTGTCATTTTAGCTTTTACTTTAGGAAACTGATTCACCTTATGACTTGATTTCAAATAATGAAATCAAGCAAAGGGAACACTTTCATAGTCCAACTTCTAGATATGCATTCCAATCTTAGAATGAAAGCACACAACCTCTAACATATCATCCCCTTCTCGAACTCCAATACAAATATGAGCATATGTAAGTCTTCTTCTAGAAGTAGTTATTGGATATATTGACAATAGTTCACCAAAGGAGTTTTCCACTCCCACAAACACATCCTCATTCCAAAACTCTAGAGGCAACTTTAGAAGTCTAAGACTGGAGCTTCCATAAAAAATGAATCATTCAAGTCCAATTTTGAGAACCACTTCAAGATAACTAGGGTTGATTGACCTATAATCCAAGGTCCTTCACACAAAATGCTTGACAGGTCCTCACTACATGAAAAATCAAAAGACAAGAAGCCTTTTGCCATCGCCGTTATAGTTATTTGTCCCTTGAGGGTCCATTTTTTCTATGTGAATGATCTAACAATATCTATATTCAACCTTTGCCCAATAAAATTACCCACCAAGGTAGAAGCCATTAAAGCAATGCTATTATCTACCAACTCATATGGTATTGCAATTGCACACAAACCCTTGTCCAAACTAGAGAGTATTTTAACCGGTGAAAAAGAAGACTTACTAGTTGATTTAACTCCAAAAAGAGAAGACCATTTTGCTGAAAGTACCCCAAACCGATCTTCCTTGGAGGACAAAGAAAACTTTTCGGACCTTTAACCTTGTCATATGGGTTCCCATCTCCATTCTCTGTCACATCTCTGATCTCTGAAGTCCCTTGACACTCTACTTCCCCTCCCTGCAATCCATTCTTTCCATCCTGCCCACCCAGAGGATTCTTGCCCATGATAGGTTTTGAATTTTGAAAATCTACACTTCCCCATCCTCTTCCCTGTCTGCTCCTTCTTGCCATTTTTGGTGTAGTTAACAATTTATTAATGCTTGGTTGTAAGCACTATAGGCAAGAAGCCCCACTATTTCACTAAGGGTCAATGGAAAAACATTCTCAATTAAGATCGATAGTAGAGAATGGCCCTATGGGGACTTGAACCTTGGTTGTAGGCCCTATGGGAAAGAAGCCCCACCATTTCACCAAAGGGACAAGCCCTAAAATTTATTAACCCTTGGTTGTAAGCACTACAAGCAAGAAGCCCCACTATTTCACCAAGGGTCAATGGAAAAACATTTCTAATTAAGATCCACAGTAGAGAATGGCCCTGTGAGGACTTGAACCTTGGTTGTAGGCCTTATAGGAAAGAAGCCCCACCATTTCACCAAAGGGACAAGCCCAAAAAGTTATTAATCCTTGGTTGTAAGCACTACAGGTTTAGTAGGTTCAGTGATATCTTCCTCCATTTCTTTCAATAATTTCTTTATCTATATAATGTTTGAACCATTTAGTATTGCAACAACATATTCAACCTCTACCATAGATTGTGAGATATAGTTCTACTTCTTTCTTGTCCAAAAAAAAAATCTTCTTCCTAAAAAGAAAACTCCTCCACTTGTGTTCTTTCTATCAACAACATTTCCTACCCAATTAGCATCTATATAAACCTTCAGCTTATTTATGAAAAACCACTTAGTTTCAATCACATTTTTATCCTTTAGTCTAGGAATCAATGCCCAAGTCTTGTTCTTCTCAATTTATTCAATTTATTTATTTAGTAACTTGATCCAATCTTCATTCTCCAAACAATATTTGACATATTTAGGCTCAAAATCACATAATAAGCATATATCATTCTTCAATCTTCTTCTTGTCATGACTCCTAAATCTTTATCTCCAATGATTTGATCTATTGCATCATTTCTTCTCACATACTTTTCCAACATAGGTTTAGGTCTTGGTTCTTCTTTATATTGTTCACTAGATGCAACATGTTGAACTTCTTTAATTGTTTCTAGCTGCAACTCGATTTCCACTGTCTGATGGTTGACAATCTCTATCTGTAACTTGGCTCTTGTAGCCCAATGCTTGGCAGTACCTCATAAGTGTTTGGTTGTTATTTCTCTGAAACCACCTCTTATGATTCAAGTAAGGTGCTAGGTCATCATTAGTTCCACTGTTACTTTCTACATAGTTTACCTTCTTCTATTTCTTAGATCCATCAAGGGTTAGTTGTGCTTTGAATGAAGATTCAACACTAGTAGGGGAATAATTATCAAAATTTAATAATTCAAATGTAGTAAGTCTACCCATCAGACTATCTAAGGTTAAATCATTACTAGGTGTACATCTTAGTTCTTCAATTTCAAATACTCTAATTGCATAGATATGAATTAAAGTCCTTAATACCTTTCTTATCACAGTCTCATCAGATATGTGTCCACCTACTCCTCTGATAGCATTCACCACTTCTTTGATTCAACCAAAATATTGTGCAAATGTTTCACCTTCTTTTAGTCTCGTCATCAAATTCTCCTCTTAAGCTTTCTACCTTATCTCTCAATACATTCTTGTCTCCACCATGGATTTTCGACAACTTATCCCACATTTTCTTAGCAATAGTGCATTCCTTCACATCATGAAATTCTACATACTTTAGGGTTTCTAGAAGTTCAATCATCATTTGGTTGTGATCCCACTTCTCTTTCATTTGTTCAATTGTCATAGGTCTAGGCACCTCAATGTATTTATTGTCCAAATAGTAAGATGCAGAATCTCCAACACCAAATAAGTGAAATCTCATAAGCCTTTGCCATGCTGTGAAGTTCTCCTTATTCAACTTAGGTATCTCTCTCTTGTACATCTTGATCTTTAACTTAAGACCCTTCAAACTTTCCTTGCAAACACCAATTCTCTTGTACTAGTTGTTATAATGATCTAAACTAACTGAGAGGGGGTGAATTAGTTATCCTCAAATCCAGATGTACCAATTCATATTTTTCTAACTTCAAATAACATAACCAATCTCAGCAACCCACTTGGTCTCTATATGTGCCGATTTCTAGTAAATAAACTACTATAAAAATATAACAAACATAACAATAACATCCACACATGAAAATAACAATTTGACACCATGATTTAATGTGGAAACCCAATTTGAGAAAAACCACCAAGTAATTTGCTATGAATTTTTCACTCTTCTGTAGTGAGCTAAGTTATGAGCCAATATTGTTAAAGGTTATGCAAAACACTGTTAAATGTGACCCTATTAAATGATTTAATCGCCCTACTAGGAGTAAACTTATTAGAGGACTTTGTATATTCCATTAGAATGTCACCTTCATTGAAGGATTTACAAAATGATTGTTAGGCCATCCTTGATTAAAGGAGTTTTTACTAATACAATGGTTAGAATGTAACAATAGATTTTATCTATAAAGTACAACTCACTTTGAAAATTCATATCTCCATTCTCTCATCTTCTAGTTCATTGACGTACCTCCATTCACATCTCCATCACTGATATTCTTGGCATCTCCTCAAGTAATCACTCTTTACGAAAATCTTCACACTTCACCTTTGTTGTTCTTCTCTTCACAACTTTTCCTTAAGATTTCCAATCAACAATGAACCAATCCTTAGAAAACATTTCTTATCCCTCCTTAAATAGATGATTTTGATCTTTTGTCATTTAAAAATCATTGTTGATCTTAGGGTAAGGTTATATTTATCAAATCCTTCTTTTTTGTTCTCTTTCTTCTTCTAGAAACTTTTCTATCAAATCCTTGCCTTTGATTTCTTAAAAAACTCTCTTTGTGCATTAAATACACTAGCTCATCAATTTTTATCTTTCATGCACTTTACTAATTCAAAATTCCAACTATGTCAGCCTCAAATTCAAATCTTTCTCAAACTATCACTTTTGCTATCACTCATAAATCACTATGTTCTTCTTCTTATTCATCATTGCGTAGCTTGACATACACTATATTGTTGCGCTTGACATTAACATGATCACTCCACCATTACTATGCTCAGATGCTACTAACACTTGACTTGAACTATTTTGTTTGACTTCTAATTAACTTCCTTAATCTTTTGCTTTAACTCCTTCATTGACCAATCAACACCAATACTTGGTCCAACTTATCCTTTTGACTTTTTCCAACTCTAAGCTTCATCCAACTCTCTTCTTCACTTCATGTATTGATTGGACAACATATTACATTTTCAAGGAGTAAATTATCAAGGGTCCATTGTATTTTCATGATACTTAACTTCTCATCACTTCAACACTCACTATCTCATTTTGATATCTCTTCTTTTGAGATCCCCTTCATGAATCAAATTATATGGCACTATACACTATTAGTAAATGTCTCTCCAGTAGGTTTGACACTCTTTCTTACAAATAGATTTGAAATTAATGACAACATAACAATTTCTCCAATTGTAGTTTCCAACATAGCACACTTATACCATAATAGTAACCTGATATGAAAAATAGTAGTATGATTGAATAGCCATTTGATGAATGAAATAATAGTTTTCCACAAAGTCAACAATTGATAAAATGGTTCAAAGTGGAAAATTATATCTAAGTGTTTGAAATTGTTGTGCTTTCCACTTTGAAAAAAAAAAACATGATGAATATATGGTTGAATCAAACTTTTAAATTTGTCCATAGATGCTGCAACACTTATCTCCTCTTCAATATATTCTAATATTTTGGATTCTTTCCCAAATTTAGTTTCACTCCTTACATATTTGTATCCATTGCAATTTATCATTTTTGTGACATCAATATTTTCACATTTCAAAGCAAAAAGAGCCAAAGTAGCACACGTGTCACATGTTCCTCTAATGCAATTAATTTAACCAACATGATAATCTATTTTGTCACTTAAAATAGATGAGATGATCTCACATCATTTACTAGGAGGAACATTTTTATAACCAAAATTTTCTTCTATAACTTTTTGATAAATGTGATAATGGAGATCAAATTGAATATGACAACGACAAGTTTCAAATACTTTGTTTACGTAATATGTCTTAAGTCTTTCAAATAATGTCTTCCCAATCTTTATATTAGGTTTTAAATGACAAAATGCGAGATACATTTCATGTTGTGTTATATCCCTCCAATGTTTTGTATGATGTTCAAAAAGTTTAGCTCTAATCCTATGCTCGAGATCATCTCTAGTATTTTATGAAGGACAAGTATATTCATTCCAAAATGATATTACCAAAATTTTTATTCTATCGTCAATCCTGTCACAATGAGAGCTCTACACATAATTGCCCAATTTGCTTCTAAAGTGCTATCATCCAAAAGCATTCTCCTCTTAACATATTTTAATATGTTTTTTCTACTAAAACCAATCTATGATGAAATTGAAGATATTTTTCTATTTTGGGGTATACTACCACCACCAACAATAGATGTGAACATAACTCTTCTTTTAGTGCTATAATATTTACTTCAAGTTGTCTTCCCTACAGAGCTCAAACCTCTCTTAACATTTTCAATAATATCACTTTTCATGTTAGAAAATTTTCTCTTTTGATGTTGTATCTACACCCAACAATTTTAATGGCTCCTACAAATTTTTTTCTATGAGAACTCGAGAAAGTACTTGGGATTTTTCAAGTGTTTCCAAATCATCAAATTTACTTGTTATTTATTTTACTATCTTATTCAAGCTCTTTTTTGGAAAGACTTAACAATTTAATATCAACAAGTCATTTTAATTTATCCACATCCATTGCAAGAAAATGACCTAAATTGTGATATTTTTATTTACACTTGTAGCTAGTCTTATGCATTCATCCATACCTACTTGAGAAACTGGTTCTGACCTTTCTCCAGCTTCCACTACTTGATGTCCTGTATTATCATGTCCTAAATTGGCAAGTCCCAAAACTTCTCCAATATGGTTTTTTTCATCTTGTGCTTATTTTTAGCAACCTATATGTGCATATAAATGAATAAAATTAGAAAATTATTTAGGAAATTGAAAATATACATGAATATGAATTTACATGTACATACCATCTTTCTTTCAATGATAATATGCTATCATTTTTTAATGATTTATTTGTTCTGCACTAGGTGATCTATTTCTTGCAAATTTACTTTGTCTTCCTTGCTTTCATTTAACCTTTGGTCTTCACAAAATTATCAAAATATTTCAAATTTTCTTTGATCTTCCTGCTATTTCTTCAAAAACAATGTGCTCTTCTTATCATATATTCTTGAATTTATTTGGAAAAATAAGGAAAAAGGATATTCATATGATTCAAAAAAAAAAAAAAACTTTTACTGGCCGACAAACTTCAAGCGAAGCCCCTTGTTGCCCAACAAGCCCAATAGGGGGATTCGTGCGAAGCCCCCTTGGCCAAACTCTAGCGGCTTTAAAATGTCCCAGAATGTGGCCTAGGAGGCTTCACTCAAAGCCCCCATGAATTCCTTCAATACCGCCCAAGGGGCTTGGCCCAAAGGGCTTCAAAGAAATCCTTCCTAAGGGGCTTTGCTCAAGGATCTCTTTGAACAAAGACCCCAAAAATGGAAATTTGAACAAGTTCCTCTAGTTTTCTACCAAATTTTGCCCTTCAGAGGGTTCAAATAAGAGTTAGATAGCTAAATATTTGAAACTAAATATATGAATTTTTCTTACTCTAAATAAGCTTCCCAATGACTTTATTTTTAGTATATATTGTCTTTATCACGATGTTTTATTTTTAGTTTTATTAAATACAGGTTTTTTGGCCATTTCACAAATTTGTGTTTGAAGCTTTAGGAAAAATAGAAAATGAAAGAATAATTTTTTTTAAAAAATATGTTCATCAAAGATATGTGTGTTACCTTTCTAGAAAATCAATAAAAAGTTCATTTCAATAAATACAAATCAATTTATATTGATAAAAAAAATCTATGTCTAAATTATGGTTAGCACCACTTTGCCATTGAATAAAATCTATTGTTTTTAATGAAATTGAACAAAACCAACTAAAATTTCTAGATATTGATGTTACTGTTCTAGCTTTGGAAGGATTTTTTCATTATCATATTTGGAAAAAACATTATGTTGATGAAACAATCCATCACTCTTTGAAAATGTTAATTTTATATATAAACCAATTCTCAAAGGAAATGGAAAAATGGGCTCCAAATGAATTTAAAAAATAAAATAAAAAATATTGTTAGAAACTAGAAATAAAATGTTGAAAATTAGTAGTTTAAATCATCTTCAAATTCTTTATGGTTTTTTAGTAATACACATCTGAAAATTAAGGTTTTAAAAAATATATTTATTTCAATGTCAAAGTTGGCCGAAAAGTGGGAACCATTACTATGGCTTGACTCATAATTGATTTCAACCTAATTATAGTTTGCAATCCCTTGCAACTCAATACCATTGCTAGATCTACTAAATCATCATACATTATAAAATCCCTAACCCTAATCAATTTTGTACAAGACTTATGGTGGTTACAAAATTAGCGCTAGAATATGTCATCCAATATAAAATAATTATTGATGACTATTATAATAATAATTTCACTTTTAGCCTTGGGGTTATTGCTCCTCAATCTTGCCCTATATCACGATAGGGGACATGCTTGGGGATCTCCCATAGGGCCCCTCCTTGGGAACTTCCCTTGGGGGCGTTGCCTCCAAACTCCTTTAGAAAAAATGTAGAGGGAAATAGTGCCAAAGGAAGTGGGAAAAGTTAACCTCTAAGTTTGATTAGACTCAATAAGGATTTGGTGAACCACATTAAATCTTTGTGTCATATATTCCATTTATGTGTGCTTTATTCCTTTTATGTTATTGGTTATATTTGCATGTAAATTTTATTTTCTATCTAAGTAATACTAAAATTCTCCCCATGCCTTAGTGCTTGTTGGGATCAAGATGAATCTTTCCATGAGAGGTACATTATTGGTTATGGGTTCCTTGCCTTCATGAGAGGATTTTCCATTCAGGGTGAACTATTCTTTTTATATCATTAAACTTCCCTATTATCTTCTATTATCACCTAACTTCATTGTAGATTGAGTAGTACTCATTATGTATTGTATTTTATATGTTCACAATAGTTCTTCTTGATCTTGTAAATGAAGTGATTCTATGTATTTGGCATGAGTATAAACCTCTTCCCTCGTGTATATTTTTTCTTGTTGTGTTTGGGTTGTGTATTCATATAATAGATATGGTGGGGTTGTCCTATGAGTTTGACATGGTCAAATAGTGTGGTAAACCACAATTTGGGACTAGATTTTTGACATTAGTAGTGGCATCAGATTTGTCTATGGACTTCATCTTCTTTCTCTCCTCCTCTCTTTCACTTATTGTATTTGGTTTATGTTATACCATTAATATGTACATACTTAAGGATACAAGTATCATGCAATGCTATATTGTATAATAGATCCTTAATATGAAATAAAAATAAATGTGTGAATCAATGAGATTCTTAGTAGTGGTTTATGTGTCAAGGTTGGGATTAGACACTCTTTTTAGTTAGCTCTTTCCTTTGAGCTCTGGTATATCTTGATGTTATCATAGGCATGCTTCAATTATTTTTCTAAAATGATTGTAGTGGCTCCTTATGTATGCATAAATGATGATTTATCATATGTTGGTGTAGAGCTAGTTGCATTTATGCCATATGTTGGTGTTAGCTTCTTATTTTTAGAAATTTCATTTTTTTGCCTAGGTTTCTATGAAAATTTACTGTACTCTTCCATATTCATCCAATCATGTTGCAAAACTCATCCAATTTTGTTACACATTCATCAAACCATGTTGTGCATACATTTAATTTTATTGCACATTCATGTGTTGTTTGTGTACATTCATAGCTACACTTTTGTACATTTTTGAGAGTTTGATGATGCTAAGGGTTTAAGTACAAATTAATTAGAATTTTTTTATACCCTTTAGCTTTGTGCTTATTTTTATGTATGTAATATGTATTATTGATCTTTTTAGGCTCACATTTTCTTTAGTGTTTAAAATGAATCTATGTTTATTTAGTTTTGAGGATCGACTTAGCCTTCCATATTGGTAGTCATGTATTTTAGACCAACTTATTTATTTACTAGATTATTGGACCTAGTCCAATCTTTGATGGAAACTTGTGGAACATTTAGTTTCTCTAGTTGTCATTTATGGCATCTTGGAACCCTTAGTAGTGTGTTATACTTCCACTAGTGATCGGTCATAAGGTAATTGATTGATCAAATCTTGATTGAGTTTAAATTTCCTATTGGTTAAGAGTGTTCAATGTTCTTGTTTACAAAAACAAAACCATACATGTTTTACCCTTATTTCTAAGGAATCCTTGATGGGGCATTATATGTAATATTTATTTAATTATATAAGATTATTTATTATCTAATTTTTACTTACTATATATATAGTAAGTTTATAAATAAAATAAAATATATAATGAATAAATTATTGTTAAGTCTTTTTAAAAGATTACTAAGAATTAATTTTATACTAGCACTTTCACCTTTGAGGGATCCAAGAGTTAACCCAATTGTGAAATATTTATTTTTTTGATATATTTATGAATTTCTATTCCTTGTTATCATGTACTCCTCTTTTATATAGACTATCCTAAACATGTACATGCATATCTATTTGCATATCTATATCTATTTAACATGTTTAAATCTATTGAGCAATTCACTATGCCTTACTATTTTATAGGGCCTTATAGAGTAGGTTAAATTATTACTCATAATTTTGTTAATCTATAAATACTATAAAAAATATGAATATATACCCACATATAATATTTAATGTCTTCCCTTACCCAAAGGTGTAAAATGGAAATTAGACTCTAGACTTAAAAGCTTCTTTTGCTAAAGTATTGGAGATAAGAAAAAAGAAGCTTTGATAAAATGGGAAAAAATATGTACAACTAAAGAATTTAGAGGCCTAGGTATAAAAAATTTGAGTTGGAAAAATGAGACACTAGGGGAAAAAATCATTTGGAGAATTTTTAAAGACCATAAAAGTAAATGGGTCAAAATTTTATATCATAACTATTTAAACAATAATAATCCTTTGTCTTTTTTTAGAACTATAAATTCTCCAAAAAGTTCAAGAATTTTGAACTTTATGTTAAATTACCACCCATTAATAGCTAATAACTTAACTTGGAATATTGGTTTAGGGCATGATGCTTTATTTTGAGCAGATTCATGGGATGAGCTCCCTTCTCTAGATAGTGTAAATCTACCCATAAATATAAAAACACACTCTTTTAGCTTTGTGGAGTAAGAATGCGGCTGATCATAAAATTAAAATTAATGAAAATCACTATGGAGGATGGCAAGAGAAAACCCTGGATGAAACTCCACTTTCATTACAATAAAAGTACACTTTTATTCAATTTTTAGAAAGTAGACATGCAAATCATAAAGATAGGAAAAATAAATTAATTTGGGGAGCCTCAAAAGATGGAAATTATAAAGTCAAACTAGGGTATGAAAATATAATAAATTATCAACAATGGGATAAGATTGACATTCCTCTAAATCTATGTTGGGATCCAACATGTCTTCTAAAAGTGGGTATCTTTCTTTGGACTGCTCTTCAAAAGAGAATTATAAAATCATATAGGTTTACTAAGATACGCTTTTAAAGACCATCTAGATGCCATCTTTGTGAAAAATAATTTGAAACATCTGAGCACTTTCTTTATGACTATCCCTTTGCAAAGAGTTGTTGGTATTGGTTATGTAAGAACTAAACCAACAAACCATATTCCCTCATAACCTATTAAATTTTTTAAATAGTTGGTTGAAACATGGCTATTCTAAGGTTTATAGTGATTATATAAAATACCCCCTTCCATACTCCTATGGGAATTATGGAAAGAAAGGAATAGAATAATTTTTTGCAATGAAAATATGGATCTAACATCATTTTTAAATAAATTGGAGGCTTGTATTATTGAGGTAGCTAAAAATAATCTTAGAAACTCATATAAGGAGGAAGTTTCCTTAAGATGCAGTTATGTGTAAAAACTAGTTTAAACTAATTAATCCACCAATGAGATACACAAAATCCAACAAGATCACTAGGAAAGAATGTAAATGGGAACCTCCTCTTACAAGATGGTCAAAGTTAAATTTTGATGGGGCCTCTATGGTTAATCCATGACCAATAGACTTAGGATGTATTATTTGTTCAAATAGAAAATTATGCCTAACTAAACATGCCAAACCTTTAGGAGTAATGTGTAATAACTTAGCCAAATTAGAGGCCCTGATAGAATGGTTATCTCTAAGTAGAGAGATATGTATAAATAAATTAATTATCAAAGGAGGCTCACAAATTATTCTAAATGCATTAAGAAAAAGAGAGACCCCAAACTGGATCCTTAATTCTAAACTTGCATATACCCTAGCCATCGTTGATCAATTCGAATAAATAATCATAAAATATAATTATAGGTAAGGTAATAAAGAAGCATGAGCTACTAGACATAATTTGCGTCGGTGTTTTTGGAAATCTTTTGCAGTCAATTTCGGATTGGAATTTTATTATTTGCATGGTACGGCCTGGGATTTCTTCTCCGTTGGTGAGAACAGATGGTTCTTCTCCAACTATGCATGCAATGCGATCTGAATCGTTTTATTCAGGGGAGAGCTCCAAGCTGAAAAAAGTTAATGGTTGTTTTCCACGTAGCCATGATCACCCTGTTCTGGTTATTCCTCCAATGGATGTAATGGAGGACATTGATTATTGGACCAAGCATGCTTTGATATGCAAATTTCTTGGAATCCAGATTTCCCTATCTGCTCTTGAGGCATGGATCCGCCGCTCATGGCAGGTGGAAGGCGATATGGAGATTATGTTGGCAGGGAATAGTTATTTTTTTGTTGTATTCTCTTGCATGTCTGATTGGGATCATGTTTTTGAAGGAGGCCCTTATTTCTACAACCATGTGGGGTTATTTGTCAAACCTTGGCATTCCGGTTTTAATTCTGCTGAGGATCTCCCTTCAACAGTGCTAGTTTGGGTTCGCTTGCCTCGTCTTCCCTTGGAATTTTGGCGTGAAGACATCCTTCGACAAATTGCTGCTTTGTTGGGGAAGTCGGCTGCGATCGCACATCAATCCCTCTATAAAAAGGTTATTTCTTATGCTAGAATTTGTGTTGAAATTAATTTGAATAACCCATTAGCAGATTCTTTGGAAATTTGTATGGGGGATTTTTCTTGGGTGCAACAGTTAGATTATGAGTCTCTCCCTTTTCGTTGCCGGATTTGTCATGAGTATGGTCATTTACTGTGTTAGTGCCCCCGTAACTCAAGTTTCAAAGGAGTGGATGGTTCTATAGCTGGCAATACTGGTGGTTTGGCAGATACTACAGGGAAAGGACAATCTCAAATGGCTAATACTACCAAGGGGATGAATCTGCAAGATGATACAGGTAAGGGTAAGGCTCAAATGCAAGATAAGGAGGGATTTACCCCTGTTCGCTCTCTTGCTAAGGGTCGTGGTCAAAAGAGGCCTTTGAAAGAAAGATTATCTGATTCAGGTTTTAACCACTTTGAGGTGCTGGATAGTATGGTTCTAGAGGAGGGTATTCCTCCTCCTATCTCTTCTAATCTAGTTTTCCCAGATGAGAGATCTATTCCTAATGATGCTTGTGGGGCATCCCAAGTTGTAGTATATTAGAACTGTGAGGTCCCTGTAGCTCCTGTGACAGAGGCTCTGGTGACTCCTGCAGTGTTGGAGGATAATGATGTTGTTTTAGCTGACTTGGTGAAGGATGTGCTACCATCAGGTAAGGGAAAGGGTTCTCCCCTCCCCTTGGGGTTGATTTCTTGACCCTTTAAGCGGGCTTCTTCTACTCCTCCTCTAAGGAGTGGACGCAAAATAGACCAAGAGAAGATTAAACTCACAGGAGATATATTGATTGAGTCTGGTTCAATGAAACCTTTGGATTCTCATTTTTCCAATTCTACCCAATGATGATTATTCTCTCATGGAATTTAAGGGGGTTGAATAGAATCCCTAGACAAAAGGCTATTCATAACTTGGTGGTTGATCATAGCCCTGATGTTTTTTGTATTCAAGAGACTAAGCTCTCTGTGGAGTCTATGGTCCAACATGCCTCTAGTATTTGGTCTCGTGGCCAATGCCAGTGTGTTGGGGCAACAGGCAGTGCGGGTGGTTTAGCTATATTTTGGGATCCTGAAAAAATTTCTCCTCTTGGCTGGATGTCTTCTCGCTCAGCTGTCTCTATGGTAGCTTCTGCTCTAGACTCAGGAGAGGTAATCATGGTTACTAATGTGTATGCACCTATTGATCTTGTGGGAAAGGAGGAACTTTGGGAACATATTCAATATGTTAGAAATTGTCATCCTTATCATCCTTGGGTGTTAGTAGGGGACTTCAATTCAGTTTTAAGTCTGGAGGAGAAGCATGGTAGTTTGGCTAGATTGGGGCCTTCTTCTACTCTTCTTCAGAAACATATATCTCTTTTGCATCTCTCTGATGTTAAGCCTTCTAATGGTCTCTATACTTGGAATAATCATAGGACTGGTGTTGCTGCTATCTCAGAACGTCTGGATAGATTTCTTGTTTCTTGCTTCTGGGTTAGTGGCACCCTTACTATCTCTTTAGAAATCCTTGATTGGAGGGGTTCAGATCATTGGCCAATCAAATTTTTTGCTATAGGGGCTTATGTTCTGAAGCATCCTCCTTTTAAGTTCCAGTTGATGTGGCTTCGGGACTCCTCTCTTCATGATTGTGTTTTCTGTTGGTGGAAAGATGGTGCTCCTACATATGGTACTGCAATGTTCTCATTTTCTAAAAGGCTTCAATATGTTAAAAGGCAGCTCAAGATATGGAATAGGGAATGCTTTGGGAACCTTCACTTTATGAAGAGGCTTGCTCAAGAAGATCTTGATGTCATCACAAGGGAGATTAGAGATCGAAGTTTCTTAGAGGATCTTGGCAAGGCTGAATCCCTTGCTTCTAGAGCTCTAGAAGAATGGGAACTTTGAGAGGAAATTTTTTGGAAGAAAAAGGCTAGAGTTGATTGGCTCCAGGAAGTTGATCGTAACACTGCCTTTTTCCATAAAACAGTGCAATCTCACCGGAATCAGAGCACTATCTCTTCTTTGGTTAATTCTCAAGGTATCCAACTGAATTCCTTGCCAGCTTTGTTCCAGGAGGCTATTTGGTACTTCTCTACCCTCTTCTCTGAGGACTCTCCTCCTGCTGATAATGAAGAAAATCTTATTTTGTCCTATATTCCTTCCCTTATCACTCAGGAAATGAATGATTATCTCATGCGTCCTATTTCTTTGGAAGAGCTAGAGGAGGTGGTCTTTGGCATGCCTAAGGGGAAGGCTCCTAGTCTTGATGGCTTTCTAGTTGAATTATTTTAGGAATTTTGGGACATCATTAATCATGATTCGTTGGAGGTAGTTAAAGAATCCTATGCTAGCAAGCAGATGCTTCGAGCTTTGAACTCTACATTCTTGACTCTTATTCCTAAGAGAGAGGGTGCTAATCAATTGGAGTTTTTTAGACCAATTGCCTTATGTAATGTGGTTTACAAAGTTATTACTAAGTTGATTGCCGAGAGATTGAAAAGGTGGCTTCCCATTATTATCTCAGAAGAACAAGGTGGTTTTGTTGCTGGCAGATAAATTTTGGATGGGGTGGTTATTGCTACTGAGGCTATTCATTCTATGGCTACTTCAAGGGAGAGAGCCATGTTTGTTAAGTTGGATATGGCTAAGGCCTAGGATAGAGTTAAATGGAGCTTCCTAAGGAGTATTCTTCTTTCTTTTGGATTTAGCTCTGACTGGGTGAGTTGGATTATGAGTTGTGTTACTTTTGCCTCTTTTTCTGTTCTTATTAATGGTCAACCTTATCAACTATTTGGTGCTTCTAGAGGCCTCCGCTAGGGTGACCCTCTCTCCCCATATCTATTCATCATCATGGCTAAAGGCTTGGGCAGATTCATTAAGCATCAGGTGTCCCATAATTCTATTCAAGGCTGGCGGTGGGGTAATGGCTTACCTTCTCTTTCCCATCTTCAATTTGTTGATGATTATGCTCTTGTTGGTCTTGCTAGGATCAAGGAAGCTGAAGCCTTTCGACATGCTTTGGAAATTTATTTGGCAGCTTCAGGCCAGAAAGTTAATGAGCACAAATCTTCCATTTACTTTTTTAACACTCCTAATTCTATTCAGCACAGGATTGTTGGTATCCTACGGTTTCAGATAGGATCACTTCCTTTGACTTATCTTGGCATCCCTATTGCTATTTCCAGGCAGCCACATCTCTTTTGGAAAAATTTGATTACCAAGCTTCAGGATAAGGTAAATCATTGGACTCATAGATGGCTTTCTACTGCTGCCCGGGTTACTCTTCTTCAAGCTGTTATCCAAGCTCTTCCTACTTATCGCAACATGGTTCACGCTGCACCTATTTACTTTCTCAAGGAGTTTGATGCTCTTTCTTGACAATTCCTTTGGAGTGGTAATTTGCGTAGTACTAAATGGAGCTTGGTTAATTGGGAAACTGTTTGTAGGCCTAAAAAGGAGGGTGGTCTTGGTCTTCACTCTGCTCTATTGAGTAGTCAAGCTTTGGCTGCTAAACTTTATTGGTGATGGTGCTCTGTACAACATCAACTTTGGGCTCGTATTATCACTCATAAATATTTTCATGGTGCTGATCCTTGCTCTGTTTCTGCACTTCCTCTTGAAGGTCGTGGCTCAATGGTTTGGCATACTTTGAAGATAGGTGCGATGCTGGTAAAGAGGGGTCTGTTTTGGATATGTAAAGGAGGTTCTCAAGCTTTGTTTTGGTCTGATGCTTGGGATGGATTCCCTTCCATTTTATCCATATACTCTCATCTTCAGCCTCTTTGTGACTCTTTTCTTGCTGCTGGATGGGATAAAGTGGCTCATTACAAGACTTCTTATCAATTGGGACCTGTTGTTGGTTACAGATGGAAGCATTCTTCTGATTGGCCTCCTGGAGGTACATACATGGATCGTCAGGAGCTTTCTCAAATTTTGGCCTCTAGAGAGTGTTCTTCTTTGCTTGGTCCAGATGTTTTGGCTTGGGGCGGTACCTTGTCTGGTAAATATCATGTCTCTGCTGGGTATCAGGAGATAACTAGACAATTATTTGGGGATGTTGAGGTCCCTTGGTGGAAGCAAGTTTGGAATAAAGTTTCTTGGTCCAAGTGCAATTTTTTCATGTGGCTAGAGGCTCACAACCGTTGTCTTACCTGGGATAATCTTTGTAAACGTGGATTTCTGGGCCCCTCTTATTGTGTTTTGTGTGGTAATGGAGAGGAGTCTGTCTCCCATCTATTCTTCCATTGCTCCTATTCTACTCAGATATGGCACCTTTGGTGGAGTGCTTGGGGTTGCTCTTGTCGGCATGCTTCCTCTTTGCCTGAGTTCTGGGCCTGCTTGGGTACTGCTCCCTCCAAGTCTTCTTTTCTCCATGCTGCTTGGATTGCTGGCCCATATTTCATGCTTTGGCATATCTGGTTGGAGAGGAATTGTTGCATATTCCAAGATGTTCGGCTTGGTGTTTTGCATCTTTGGTGGAAAATATCACATTCTCTTCAGGAAACTATTCTTGTGAAGTGTGAGCTTGATGGGGGTATGGATCCGGTTGATCTTGCTATCTGTAATCACCTCAATTTTCATCTGCAAGATGGGGTTGCAGCTCATAGGTTTCCTTCTATGTCTAGGCAGCTTCACCATCAGAGGAAGGGTCGGGTTAATCGAGATGGGCACTGGACTCCTCCTCCCCGTGGAGTTCTGAAAATTAACACTGATGGTTCTTCTCGTGGGAATCCTGGTTCGGCTGGTATTGGCGGAGTGGCTCATTGTAGTTCTGGGGATGTTAAATTTTTCTTCTCAGTTCATAAGGGTGATTATACTAACAATCTCATGGAAGCTCAAGCTATTTTATATGCTGTGGAACAGTGTTGTTTGCGGGGATGGAGTAAGATTATCTGTGAGTCTGATTCCCAGGTGGTGGTGAACATGCTCTCTTCGCAAGAGCTTGAGGATGTTAGTTGGCAGCTGGCCACTGTCGTTAAGCAGATTCTTTTCTTCTCTTCCTCTTTTTAGTTCATTAGGTTCACGTATATTCCTCATGAATGGAATAGAATTGCTGATTGTTTAGCCAAATGGGCATCTAGTCATGATCCGAGTTGGAATATTAGGGATAGGAGGCAACTGTCCTTTGAGATGGTGCAAGAATTTGATGATCTTGTTGCTCAGGATCGAGCTCCTTGTTGAGCTCTCCTTGTTGTATTCCTTTTTGTCTTAATAAAAATTTACCCCTCTTTTTGCAAGGTAATAAAGAAGCATGTAATCTCACTAACAAAGGAGTAGATGGAGAAGAGATTCTAATAAGACAAATAAACATGATAAGTATAAGTTAGATACTTGTTATTGAAGTGAAATTTGTTCAGAACTTTTAGCGTAAAATTAAACATGTTAAATTTAGCTATTTGATTCCAAAATTAAAATTACAAGGAGATAAGTTTTGATTTATTATTATAAAGCATACTTATTTTTCATTCTAACAACTTGATTGTAGCCAAGTTTAAATTTTTAGGTTATGTACACAAGGAATTATCAAGAGCAAAGTTATAAATTCAAAAATAAAAAACAAGCAGTAAAATTGGTCAAATCACTATGAGATATTTATGTAAGGGCTATACCAACAATACTTGTCCATATCTTATATTTAGTGCCCAATTGAGATGGTTTTTGAATCTAAACACAATCTTGGGCCTTATGGCCTATAACCTATAAAAAAAAGTGAATATGTTGATTTTTTTTTCTTTTAACTTACAAATTTAATCTTGTGAATGATTATACATCATACATTCTTATACAAACAATTGATCCATCCATCCATCTATCTATCTATTATCCATGTACCACCTCATATATATTTATTGCTCTATCACTTCATCTCCCAATTCCCTCTCGCTTCTTCCTTTTTTTCTCCCTTCCACTCCTTTCCTCTTTTTCTATCTCTTCATATCTCTTTCACTCACACACTCTCTCTCTCCCTAATTAATCTCTATCAATATTTTCACCTCTCCATCTCTCATCTATCTTTCTAATATGCACCTTACTCACTTTACCCCAACTACCCCCTTATCTCTCCCTATCTTTTGCTATCCCTCAAACTATCATTTCCTATATATGAAATAAACAACCTAAAATTTTGAAAATAATTATTTTCCATCTCCATCTTTCCAATTTTTGTCTTCCATTTATCCCTTTGTCTCCATCCCATGATGCTATAACAAAAAAATAGTTGTTTGAAATACATTTCTATATAGGACTACATTTATATGAAATTCACCAATAATAAAAGTTAGAAAATACCCGAACATGACCGAACTGAAATGTTCTCCAAATATTAAATAAATATAGCTAGATAGTCACTTGGAACTACTACTCTTATCACTAAAAACATGATATACATTGAGGAAAAAAAATTGCAGGCTATAAGATCACAATCTATCATTTGATAGAAAAACTTTCCTCAATCACACTTTGTGAGTTTATTTGCATTATGAACATGTTATCTCTCTCTCTCTCTCTCTCTCTCACACACACACACACACACACACACACACACACACACACACACACACACACACACACACACACACACACACACACACACACACACACACACACACAAAATTATAGGGGATATTAATATAAAAATATCTAGATTTGGTGCACTAAAGGGGCACAAAATCTGCATACATGATTATAGAGAATTTCCTTGTTATCTTCACTCTTATACACACATTTTCAAGGAGTGACCTACCACAAACATAAATCCATATCGATGATAGATAAAGTATATTTTATTTGAAAATGTATTGTATGAAACAATCATCATAGCCATACAAAGTAAAAACATTCATCACAATGATACTGTATTTTTTATTTGAACAACACAAAGTATAAATGATCTCACAACCATTTAAAAATGATAGATCTCTAATTTCAATACGCAATATATTTTCTATATGTTCCATAGGCTTCAATTCAAAATCAAAGTCTAAATTTACAAGGTTAGCAGTTTCATTAATAAAAATATTTTGCATTACATAATACATAAATATAAATATAAAATTCTACTGTACAAAGGAAAAGAAAATAAGTTAAAAAGTGTATATTATAGAAAGCATGCTATTTCCCATCAAATAAAATAAAATTTGTGTCCATAGGTTCCATTTCTTAATATAAGGACCAACAATAGATAGAAAAAGTAATTATCTCAAAATTATTATCCATTAGAGCTAGATGTCATAATCTCAATAAATGTACTCTATGTACACAAATTTAAGTTTATTTTATTGTCTTGGAGTGATAAAGAAAGGGTTATTTATTTATTTTTTTGTAGATGTTGTGCATAGATACACAAACAACTCCCAACTTTGTTGCAAAATTTACAAAATCTCTATTGTGTTAAGACAATGGGAAATAAGAATCACTAAGCTCCCATTTTTGCTCTAGCATAACCAAAGTAGTTTATTGGAGGTTAACCCAATCTAAATAGTACTAAACAAACATGTGCATCAATTTGAAAAATCAAGTTTAAAGTATGCATTCAATCCTCTCTGCAAAGACATAGAGGCATGATGAGTCTTAATTGTGTCTTAAGACTCATTTTGAGTATATAGTCTAAAGCTACAAAGCTAATTTGGTATTGTCTAGTTTACAATATAAAATGTATGGCCATAGGCCAAAACAAGCTTGTATAAATTTAGGATAATGGCCCGTGGCCATGATCATCTGATTCAAACTCTATATAAACTCATGTATGATCGTAAGACATTAAGTTGGACATTAATATATTAAAACTTTTTTATAAACTATTTTGGTGTTGACATATTGAGTAGAGTTGGATTAATTACAATAGTTACGTGACTAAGTTCTTTTCTCACCACGAGAACCTCTGGGAAATCTTGGTGAGTTTTTTTATTTGTATAGTTGGTGTGATTTCATTCGTGTCTTGTTTATTCATTTGCGTAGTTTGTATGATCTCATTTTTCTTATCTGATTTAATGGCGACTTTATGCATGTAGAGCAATGGATGGATATTAAGAGTGAAATCTATGTTATGTTTGTGAAAGGAAGAAAATAACTTATGAGCCCAATTGAATTCTAACCTCCGCATTCCATTTGGGTCTAATAACTTCCTTAAATTATCGCCACTACATGTCATTCCTCTTTTACAGTAGTATAAACTTCCCGTCGCATTTTGCCATATCCGAACATCATGGCCAACCTTAAACATCACACACTAACCAAGAAATTAAGCTTGGAAAAGTAAGTCAAACTTTGACTATTTAACACTTTTACTCTAGGAATGAAGCATTAGTGTGTGATGTTTAAGCCGTTTGAACATCCTGTCACTCATTTTTGCCCTATCTACCAACTATTATTGAAAGACTTCCTATCACAAATAAAATTCCTATTGCAAATAGAGTCCATCCTAATATTCATTATTAATAAACACATCAGAGTATTTAATGAGTGATTTTTAGTATTCATATTTAATTGATTGAATGTGATTATTAATGGTGATTTTTAACATTGATGTTAAATTAAGTTGGTGTAATTATTGATTGTGGGTTTTACTATTGGTATTTGATTAATTGGTGTGATAATATAATATTATAATGATTAATGTAATTAGATCAAATCTGAGGTAGATTTCATTATGCAAGTGTGAGTTCTTTTAAGAGAGTTTTATTAGATTTAGAGTGTGCATTTTGATTCTCTCATTAAAGGCTTTATACTTTGATTCCTTAGTGTGTGAGTTAGATTGCATCCATAACCACTTGACTTGTTATCTTCATCCCTTGAGCAAATATCCACTATATCTCTCATTAGCTTATGAGTCCTTGATTGACACTCTTAGAGTATTTTAGTCCAAATTATATCTCAAAACAACTCATCAAAATAGACCCCAATTATACCCTACAAGGCACATGTCATCCCAATGAAAAATGGAGTTTCAAGAATTTGGGAAACTCTCACAAAATCCCAAACCAAGTTAGAGAGAAAACATTTTTTCCTATAATCTAGCTAAGTTGCAATGTTAGATTTCATAAGTTTAAATTTTTTAAGAGTCTATGATACCTTTAAATTAATTTTTAAAAATACTTGGTAGATATTTTCTTAAATACATTAAGAAGGTTTTAAAACATCAGAGTCCTCTATAACATGTTCCTTGATTTAATGTGTCATTTATGCATCAACTAGTTTCTCTAATTCATTATTAATTGATGGGAAACCAAATCCTTGCAATGATATTATTATTGAAGGATACAAAAATTTGGCCTATTTTGAAAAAAATAGTTTAAAGCATGTAGGTTAGCCATGGTTTAACATTTTTAATCGTTGATGTTTACTTTGTTTGAAAATAAATTAAATTTATTTGAAAATTTTAATTATTGAAGCGAATTATAGTTTTAAGAGTCCATATTAGCTATAGTTTAATATTTTTGTCATTGATCTTATTTTTAATTTTGACTAAATTAAGTTCAGTCGATGCTCCCTAAAAAAGGTACCCAATATGTTTTTGAAATTAAAAGCGACGAAAAACAAGAGGGTCGGGTACCCAATATGTTAATAATCAAGAAACCTAAATTTGATTTAACCGTATTAGTAAAGAAATGTTCTAATGAATCCCTCATATGGAAACATCTATATGTGCATGAGTTTGATAATGTGATACCCAAAAGGGAAAAAGCAAAACCATTTAACCAGTTATCAAGACGAATTGAAATGTTAAATATTTTAAAATTGCTAATACAATTTTCATCAATTTTTTTTTACTTGAGTAAAGCAGATTGTAAAAACCTATTGTTCCTTAATCCTCATTTCTATATTAATTAATTTAGAAATACTAAATTCAAATCACTCTTTAGAAAGGATACATTTCTTAGTACCTCATATGAGTAAAGCATGGGATTTATTTCATTGTTACTTATTCAATTTATGAGTGATGTTCACAACTCTAGTGTGATGGGGCAAATAAGCAAAGAATTGATGTTTTTAAAACAATATTCCACTTAACAAATTCTTTGCACATAAGAAAACATAATTATAGTTGGTAATAAACCACTGGCCTTTTCTAAAACCTATAACACACAATTGCATTTAAACCTATCAGTCAAGAAATTGGGTATATCCATATTGAATTTGAAAGCATAAAGAACAAGTAATCAATAAATCTTTCCTAGGTTAGAAATGATCTTACTTGGTTTCTTGTCATTATGATTATCACCCATTCATCAAAAAAGGAAAAAAGGTTCCAAGCCCTCCACCAATCAATGCCAATGTCAATTATAATTCTTATGCTATTCAAAATGGAAATGACAATGGTAATGGTAAAAACATGAATCATAAATCTGCATCTACAACTCTTGAGTAAATGAACAATACTATGGTGACAAATAATGATAATGAGTTTGAATTCTATTACAAATATGGTGTATAGAAAGATGCAACTCACCCAACCATGAGGAAATAGGTATCCACGAGCACTCTCACCCTACAATAGTTGGAGAACATGCAACACAATGTGGCAGATAACCCATTACCAATAATTTATTCTTTCTAAGAAGAGACAACATTGCATGGTGTCAAAAGATTAAATATTTTAATATTTATGAGATGCACATCTTTCTTGGCATGAACATCATTCTTACATAGGAAATTAAATGGGATGTTCCAAATCCAACTCACTATTTTGTCAAAGGAACCACTTATGGGCACCATTTTTACTGTCAACATCGAACACTTTCAGTACCATTTTTTTCATTTCTTGATGTAAGAATGCTAGATTATCCGAACAATCTGGTGATAGACTTTTGTAGAAAGTAATAATGTTGGCTAAACAATTAGACTCCACATTATCTTCTTATTAGTTATGTAAGAAATATGCATCTACAACTCTTGAGTAAATGAACAAGACTATGGTGACAAATAATGGTAATAAGTTTGAATTCTATTATAAATATGGTGCATAGAAAGAGGAAACTCACCCAACCATGAGGAAATAGATATCACGAGAACTCACACCCTATAATGGTTGGAGAACATGCAACACAATGTGGAAAATAACCCATTACTAATAATTTATTCTTTCTAAGAAGAGACAACATTGCATGGTGTCAAAAGATTAAACATTTTAATATTTATAGGACACACATCTTTCTTGGCATGACCATCATTCTTACATAGGAAATTAAATAGGATGTTCCAAATCCACCTCACTATTTTGTCAAAGGAACCACTTACGAGCACCATTATTACTGTTAACATCAAACATTTTCAGTACCATATTTTGCATTTCATGATGTAAGAATGCCATAGTATCCTAACAATCTGGTGGTAGTATTTTGTAGGAAGTAAGCATGTCGGCTAAACAATTAGACTCTACATTATCTTCTTATTAGTTATGTAAGAAATCTACATCTACAATTCCTAAGTAAATGAACAAGACTATGATGACAAATAATGGTAATGAGTCTGAATTCTGTTACAAATATGGTGTATAGAAAAGGAAACTCACCCAGCCATGAGGAAATAGGTATCCATGAGCACTCACATCCTACAACGGTTGTAGAGCATGCAACATATTGTGGCAAATAACTCATTACCAATAATTTCTTCTTTCTAAGAAGAGACAACATTGCATGATGTGAAAAGATTAAATATTTTAATATTTATTGGACACACATCTTTCTTAGCATGAACATCATTCTTACATTAGAAATTAAATGGGATGTTCCAAATCCACCTCACTATTTTGTCAAATGAACCACTTACGAGCATCATTTTTACTATCAACATCAAACATTTTCAGTACCATTTTTTGTATTTCATGATATAAGAATACTAGATTATCCAAACAATTTGGTGGTAATCGTTTGTAGAGAGTAAGCATGTTGGCTAAACAATTAGAGTCCACATTATCTTCTCATTATTTATATAATCTAGATTATTAAATTTTATATATATATATATATATATATATATATATATATATATATATATATATATATATATATATATATATATATAATAATAATAATATAATATAGATAATCTTATTAAAGGCATATATTTTCTCTTTTTTATACATTTTTTTTTTCTCTTTAGCCTCTGGTTATTTTTTAGTTACTGTTTTTGTTTGTTGGAATTAGTTTTAGGTTGTTTGCATTTTGTATACTTTTTTTCTTCTCTACATTTTAACTTTTTATGGTTTTCTATCTTTTTCCTTCCTTTAACTTATCTCCTCTACAATCTTACTATTCACTTTCTTGAACCTAATGATGGACCAATAAGTGTGCTTTTGAAATGTTAGCAAAAAATGTGTAGTAAATAGAAAAATTTGAAATCTTAATCTTATGGATGGTAGAAAATTAATGCCAACTATATATATTTACTTCTATTATTTATCTTCAAAAATTTTATAGATAATCTCTTATTATTTTTTACAACAATAACAAATAATAAGGCCAAGTCTTCATGCAACTGCTTAGCTTATCTCAGCTAGCAACATTTTGTGGAGCTAGCATTCCCATGGATATCAAGATTTACTTGCTTCTTATTTTTAAGCATTCCTCTTGAATGGTATTTTAAATTAAAAATTTAATATTTAAAAATAACTAGAAGCAAAATTTAAGTAGAAGTTTTTCTGAAGCAGTCACATGGGGACATTAATTAAGATATTACTTGTCCAAAATAAATAACTATGATAATAATTAAATCATCTAAAATATTTAACCGTGATGAAAACAAATTTGAAATAAACACAATGCGTTAAATTGTTAACTACTATACAATCCACAAATATTATTCCAAGCCAAATATTAATTACTAGACATTACTTATTTATCATTAAAAATATTATGAAAGAGTTGTCTCATTACTTTGGATGACAATAGCAAATACTAAGATGTTACTTGTCCAAAATAAATCATTAAGAGAAAAATCAAAATTTCCAAAATAAATCACTATAATGATAATCAAATTTTAAATGAACACAACACATAAAAAAGTATTAAATACTAGACAAACACAAACTATACCTAAAACCAAATACTAATCACTATATAATACTCTTTTTAAATCTTTACATTAATTATCACAAAATTATCTTATTACTTTCGAGAAAAATGACAAATACTAAGATGTTACTTGTCCAAAATTAATCATTAAGATAAAAATCAAATATCCCAAAACAAATCAATATAATAAAAGTCAAATTTGAAATGGACGTGACACATAAAAATAAAAGTTAATCACTATATGACATACAATTATACTTCAAACCAAATTCTAATGACTACATAATACTTATCTTAATAACCTACTATGATAAATAAAATAAAATTAAAAAATTGATATAAACAACACATGAAAATAAAAACTAACTACTATATGACACACAATTACAAAAAAGAATTATCTTATTACTTTGGGAAACAATACTAACAATTTTCCAAGCTTAGTATTCATTATTTGACTTCTATAACATATCATATTTATACAACTCATAGTGAACACAATACATAAAAAATTATTAACATAAATTTTACTCCAAATCAAATACTAATCATTTCATACTACTTAATACTTTGGATAACAATAATCATGAGTTCTCTAATCATTCAATCTTATTATTATTTATTTAATTTATATAACTAGTCATATTAATAGCACAACACATAGAAAAGATATTAACATAAATTTTAATTCCAAATGAATACTAATCACTATGCAACACTTACCTTCAAAATATTTAAGAGAGAATTTTCTTATTACTTTGGAAAACTATAATAAATACTAAAATGTTTCTCCTCTTGAAAAAATTAATATGATAAAATCAAGTTTGAAATGAACGAAATAAATCACTATACCATACACAAGTTATATTGTGATACTATCATATGATTCAACTATATAGTTTTCAAGTCAAACTCATTCACCCATGT
Source organism: Cupressus sempervirens (assembly GCA_028749045.1). Lineage (NCBI taxonomy): Eukaryota > Viridiplantae > Streptophyta > Pinopsida > Cupressales > Cupressaceae > Cupressus > Cupressus sempervirens. The sequence goes on along the minus strand of CM053788.1, from coordinate 173,465,931 downwards.
TTCATGAGTAGTAGTTTACAAGAACCCATCTATCATGATAACAAATAGAATATTAATGTTCATTACATTTAAGTGATTCCCATTGGAGTGAAGAAACACACCTTCTAAGGAGGTTACCCATCCCAATGTTGCTCTAACTTGAGTATGCTTAACCGTGGAGTTTCCTCCAAGGTTAGGCTTGCATAGCTTGCTACTCTATTCACTATACCTTCAACAAGTGTGTGTGCATTATGAACTATTCATTATACAACTCATTTAGCTAGTCATTTTGATAAGTAGATATATCTTTCACAAGTCAAATAATGATATTACTATCAAGACTCGACTATGTAGTTTTTAAATCAAACTCATTGACCCATGTTTTCAATGAGTGGTGACTTACAAGAATCCATCACTCATGAAAATAGATTAAAATAATTAACAGTCATTGAATCTAAGTGATGCTTGCAGAGGGGAAGCAATGGACCTTCTAGGGAGGTCACCCATCCTAGTACTACTCCAATTCAAGTGTGATTAACCATGAAATATCCTCCTCTAAGATTAAGATTAAGTTTACATAAAATGTAACTATGGAATAAACAATAAGCAACTAAAGCCTATTCCTATATTTTCATGCAAACCTCAAATATAAGTGATATGGAGAAGCATGCAAACAAGTGTGATGAAATGAAATAAGAAATAACTCTAAAGTATATTCAACACAACTTATGAAAATTTAAACCTTCAAAATAACATGTGTTTATGATGTTGTTATTGTTGGAATGTGGTTGCTTAAAAATCTTACAACATAATAATGGGCTGAAGAGTACTTATGGAAATGAGGAGAGGGTTCTTCTTTTATAGGAAATGAGATGAAATGGATGGTTGAGATTCAAAATGAGATGAAGGGATAGGATTCCTTAGGACCAATGAGGTGTCCATGAGGTGGAGGCCAAGTGGACTCCATGTAAATTAGGGTTTTAACCATTCAAAGGGGGAAAGATGCTCACACATGTGTCAGCAACTTTTGATGTGATGGGTCAATGACATGTGTAAGAGGTTAGAAGCTCAAGGTTTTCTCACACATGTGTGAGAAAATTTGGTTCACATGTGAAAGGGGACAAATGTGTAAGTGTGTAAGAGCCACATATCACATGTGACTAGGGTTTGCTAATCCTTTGATTATGATTGTGCAAATGATTAAGGATATGATTATATGGGAAACTAGGATTAATTAGTGGATAAATGGATTGACCTAGGTTAGAAGGATGGGTTAGGTGAAGGTTAAAGTTAGAAGCCATGTGCTCAAGTATAATTAAATATAGTATTTAATTCCAAGTGGAACTAAAAGGAATTAATTAAGTAAAATAAGTCATGCACTTAATTAAAGTGAAGGATTAAGATGCAAGTGGGATGGGGGGAAATAAGCCAGGATTAAATAAATGTAAATTTATTTAAATCAAGGATAGGGATAAAGATGAATGTAATTAAATAAATATAAATTTATTTAATTAAAGGTAGGATAAGGCTAAACTTAAATAAATAATAAATATCCATTTAATTGGTCAAGATAAGGGTATTTGTGCTCAATTGGACAATTTTAGGTGTCTACATTTTGCTCCTCTTTGATATAGCATTAGTGATGCTATATTAAAGAAAAATAAAATATAGTGGATGGAAGGATTAGACTAGTAGCATAATGCCCTAGTCATGGAAGGATGAGGAAGGATGACGAGGGTGGAATAGTATGCCCCCTCGAGAGAACATGCAGGTTAGGAGAACACAAAAATTCTCTTGAAATGTACATGATTATGGAAGGGAGTGGGAAATGATAATATTGATAAAGTTATGCTACAATTGTATGAACAACCTAAGTTTTATATTCTATTCAATACTATGCACCAAGGTATGAGGAACAAATATGACAATGTGTTAAGTATGTGATAAAAAGGGGTCCAATAAAACCATATGCCTTATGAAACCATGATATGGAAGACCATGATTCCTTGGGACAATAGGATGCAAAGACCATGATAAATTCAAAAAATACTAATACATACAAGGAACAAGCAATCATGCACAATAAACCAAAAGCAAACCAAAATTTTGCCCCTAGTCAAGCTGAAAACCAATTAATGGACTGATTGATGATGACAAAGTTAAAGAGAAGAACAATGCACATCCAAGGAGTGGGAAGTAAACATCCCATGATGATGTTAAAACGTGGTTAGTAGATTATCAGTTGATTGGGTCAAATTGACGATTTGATTAAGGATCAATGTGATAGATTGCAAGATTGGATTGATTGGATTAGTATTGATTGCACTTGATTTGGGATTTTTTGATTTTATGGAGAGTTTGATGAATAGATTAAATTGAAATGTAATTGGGAGAATGAACTTGAATGAGATTGGAAGAATGATTTTGAGAGGATAGAAATTGATTGGAGTAGAAGATGACATAATTTGATGTGAAAGGATTAGAAGAAGGGAAAATTGATTGAATTAGAGGATAAATGAATTTGATTGAATTGATTGGAAGACTAGTATGGAAATTGATACGAAAGGATGTAGATATAATGGAATGGGACCAATGACAAGGGAGAACCAAAGCATGGTAAATGGATGAGAAGCAATGAGGTTCACTGGATGAAAGATAAATGGATGGAAGGAATGGTGAAAGGATATGAGGGACCCACAATGATGGGGAATAGGAAGATGGATGAAAAGGACCATGTTGTGAAGGAGTTGAAATACCCCATACCAAGGATAGGAATAAAAAAGGAAAGAAAGATGGTAGGAAAATATGCACAAGAATGGAAATATCGCATAGGGATACATGGAGGAAATGAAGGCTTGTGTATTGTCCAAAGCATGCATGGATTTTATTTTATTTTTAATTTTTAATTTTATGCCTCTAGTTTTGAACACAATATATGTATGAAAATGGAAGATGGATGGGCAAAGGATATGATGCAAAGGAAGTGAATATGATATGAAAAATGAAAGAAATGTATGGGATAATCAAGACCAAAGACATATTAAAGAAGGACATAATTATGTAGGATTATGGATGGAGGATGGAGCAAATGAACGTGACAAGGACTATGTGATGCAAGAAATGGATAGGATGTCAAGATCAAAGATGTGAAAGTGGATGGAAGTATGTAGGATAATGGATGGAAGGAATAAGATATATATACATATATGTATGTATGTATGTATGTATGTATACATAAATACATACATATATATACATATATACATACATATATATATATACACACATATATATGTATACACACACACACACATATTAAAGAAGGATAGAATTATGTAGGATTATGGATGAAGGATGGAGGAAATAAACATGACAAGGACTATGTGATGCAAGATATGGATAAGATGTCAAGATCAAAGATGTGAAAGTGGATGGAAGTATGCAGGATAATGGATGGATAATGAGAAAGGGATATAGAAAGTGAGCATGAATGGATGGAAGGAGTAAGACACACACACACACACACATAATACATACATACATACATACATACATACATACATACATACATACATATATATATATATATATATATATATATATATATATATATATATGTATGTATGTATGTATGTATGTGTATATATATATATACATACATATATATATGTATGTATATATATATACATACATATATATATGTACATACATATAGATATATATACATATATATCTATGTAAATGTGTATATATATCTATTTATATACATATATATGTATATATATGTATAATTTATACATATATATTTATGTATATATGTATGTATATATGTATATATGTATATATATACATATATATACATATACATACATATACATACATATGTATAGATATATATATACATATACACATATACATATATATATACATACATATATATGTATGTATATATAGATACATATATGTATATATACATATACATACATATATGTATGTGTGTATAAGGTAGTGTGTTATGGATGGAGCTTGCCCCCAGTGTGGAGTGCAAGTGGAAGAGAAAAAAAAATGAATGGATGGATAAGTGGAATTGGAAGACACTGGCTACAAAGGGAGGAATCAACCATCTAGATACATGGATGGTATACCTTGATATTTATTTCTCTTTCTTTGTAATGTTAAGGAATTTTTACTATTTTCTCATAGATGTTGGTAGGATGGTGAAAAGCAGGATGAAATGGGTTGGGAAATGGACAATGACTTATGAAAAGGTTTGGATTAAGGGGATGGAATGGTTGGGAGGAAGACATGGTTGATGGATGCTAGGTTGGAAGACTTGTGAATGAGTGGATGAAGGAGGTGGAAAGATCATCATTGGTACATACCTTGAAGGGTGATGAACAAGAGGAAATTTTGGAGGATAGGTAGAAGAAAGTGTGAATTTTGGGATATAGGGACCTGAAATGGATGAAGGAGATGATGGATTTAGGATAGTAGATTTGGGTACATAAGGACCCAAAATAGAGTTGGTAAATGGAAGTTTTGAGGATTTATGAATGAAGGAAGCCTTTGGATTAGGGAAATTGGATGTCATTTTGAATTTTTCTTTGAGAATAATTGCTTCATTAAGTAGCTTTGGAATCCATGTGGTTTTTGAATTTTTTATTTTTAGCCTTCGCAGCCTTCTGATTTTTTCTTTCTTTTGAACCATATTTTTCTTTTCTTGAACATGTCTTTTAGAGGGGACATGTTGATCCTTCAATTTGTGTGGATATTTGGCCTTATTCACTTTATATTTAGCATCCAATTTGCTTCCATTGGCCATGGTATGGGTGCATGAAGATAAATTGTATGGAGAGAAGGTGGATGAAATTATGGAGGGTGAACATTGGAAGGAATTCAAGGATGTGTGCCTTTGTTGATCTTTAATAGGTATATGAGGGGATGAAGTGGAAAACATGGATATGGTGGATGGATGTATGTAAGGAACCAAAATGGATGGAAAGGGAGAAGGTTTTGGATTTTGGACATAAGGACCCAAAATGGATGGTAGTGGGGAAGGCAGGGGATTATGGATATAAGGTCCCAAAATGGACTTGGAATATGGATGTTGGGAACATTTAGGCTTGGATGGAGGAATTTTGGATTTGGAAGGAGTTGAAGGTGTACCAACATCTTGAGATATTATTTCTTCAATGAGATACGTATCATTTTCAATACAAGAGGTGAGTTTATGTATATGGGGTTCATGAGTGGATTAGATAGGTATTATAGAAACATGTGGAGGATTAGGATCATGAGGGGGATTATGAGGGATAATAGGTGTTGGTGTTTTGAAATGTCATAGTTTCAAATTACCTCGATGAGAACATAATACATCTAGGAGAAACTACTTCCCATTCTCAACATATCCTTTTAGACACCAGGCCAACTATAAGGCTAGACCCTTTTTCTACTTTAGGATCTACAAAACCTAGGTGGGTGAACCTATTAGATTATTTATATGGTACCATTGTTCCAAAAAGCATACAACTAAATCTAAAACAAAGCAGATTAGAACCCTTATATCTTTTGTACCTATGCAAAGATCATAGACATGAAATAGCTAATGACATGACCTAATAAATTGATAAGCTAAGTGAGAGCATCCTTTCAGCTCTTAAACAGAAAGGGAAATGGATGATTATAATTTTGAATTCAAAAAAGCCCCAAATATGTAGCAATAAGAACAAGTTGATCTTGTAGTTGATCAGTGCCTTATCCATTGGGTAGTTCCACAAATCACACACATACATCTATGATACTAGTGATATATTCCATACATCAAGATATCAAATCCCTCTTATCACTTTGCAAATCAAACATTGGTGTTCATAAAGACCTCATTCTTATGAAGTATCCCTCACAAATAACCAACAACCCTATCAAATATATCAAGCATTTACTTGGCTCTTTGTTCCAATAGAAAATCATATTAGACATACTGAATGCAAGGTATTAGAAACATTAAACAACTCTTAGGCCTCAAAAGGATGTTCGAGTACACATGCATTAAATGCACTTTAAAGGGCTTAAAATATTGGAATGATACTTAAATCGGGAAGGAAATTTTGAGTCCCAATAGTGGCTTTGTCTGGGGATGCATGTCCCTTGCGGGCATGAAAAAGATTCAAAATCATTGGGAGAAGAATACCACACACTTGACAACAAAAAATTCTCTCGAACAACTTATTGAAAGCAAGGAAATATACTCCTAAACTATACAAACAATGGCCCTGGGCCACTGAAACTTATTAAAACTTCTTACCTCTATCATATATTTGATTTTCATCTCCACTTTTATGAGGTAAGCTGGAAACATCTCTTCTATCATTTTCACCAATCAGATTAGCATCTTGAATCAAATCACTTGGAAAAATGAAATAACTTCCTTCATTCTCATAGTGCATATATACATCATCATTAACTTCTACATCATGCTCACTATGAAAATATGGATCAGCATGCTCATGTAAACTAGAATCAATCTAAAAATTGTCATCTACATATGACTGTTGCATGCTATCAATTGGAAATATGAATGATTGATATTCTACTTTGTTTAAAAAGTTGCACGTGTCAAGGGAATGCAACTCACATTGTGTATCTGGGTGTGAGGAGTATGTGAAATCTGATCACTACCTACTTGCAGTCATGTTACTCATCAAATCAGATTTGTCATTTGCTGAAACCTTTTCATGCTCAAACAATTGATTAGTCACCAAGTACAAAAACTTATCCTAAAAGTGTTGATCTAAACTATGCTGATCATAATCATTATCTTCACTTAACAAACTGTTAGAATGAACCTTGAACTCATCACTACAGGATTTATCAGCATAAAAAGAAGATCCATAGTCAGATTGACAACTTTCACTATTTTCTTCTTCATCACATGAAACATCAAAATGGATTGTAGCACTATCATCAACATGAGAAAAATTTGAAACACTAACATCCTCTACATCTAACAAGTCGTCGTGTGCAAAGACATTTGAGGTACTATCATATACACCTCCAAAATCTGACAAAGATTGTTCATATCCTATATCTCTTTCTAGATCAAACTTTGGGGAAGTAACTTGAGTGAATTAAAAAAATGTTATGAGGGAAAATATGAGCATCCTTAGAAACAGTTACATGTTTTTCAAAATCACAAGCCAACAAAGCTAAATTTTTATCAGGGCTCAAGAAGACTGCCTCACAAATCTTGTCCACTTTGTTGTGATTATTATCTGGATAACATGAAGAACTCATAATAGCATAAACATTAGTATAAAAATCTAAAACATCAAAATCATTACAACATTCATTATCATAATGGCAAGAACTACCTCCACTGTTGTTATATAATTTCTCAACTTCATATTTAGTGTAATGAGGTTCATTTTCACTTTCATATCCATCTTCCTCATGCTGATTGCAATCATCTGATTCATTAGCACTTGAATCCTTCTCTTCACATTTAGAAGACAAATTATCTTTGTCTATGGATTCATTACATTCATTACTACCTTGACTTTCATCACACCCATTATTATCATTAGAAGATATAACATGAATTCTATAATTATCACTTTCCATCTTCTTAATGAATTTTTCAACTTGCAAAAACTCTTGTAATCTTATAGGTGCTGGCTAATTAGCTGAATCAGGCACTAGAACATCAAGGAAAACACTAGGCAGGGAAAATTCCTTAGGTCTAGAATGAAAAGGCATCTTGCTGATTACTGATTAAGCTTTAGATAACTTTGTTCAACTTTTAGACCTTGAGTACTTCCTACTTTAGTTCTTATGATACTAACAATCTTATTGTAGATATGTTTATTCAACATAGCAATGTTGTTAACCATAGTCCCCAAACTTTTAGAACTTGGAAAACTAATCTTAGATATGAGATTTGACTCCATCTTAAAATAAAATGTCTACCTCTTTTTTCTAGTGCTGAAAATCACTGAAATGACGCAACCATTTCTAACACTTGGCATTCCATGAAAATGAAACTCTTGAAAAGGTAAATACCTTAAGTGCTGACGCAACACTTCAATCTGTTGATTTGACACAGATGCAAGATTGAGATTCCTTCACACCATTGATAAAACTTTGTAGAGCCACCACCTCCTTGCAGAGGATAAAGAAATCACTACTGTGATTTACTTTTTAACACTTCTATTTTTTATAACATCAGATACAACAACACCTTAAAACTTATCAAGAACTTAAACTTCCTTTTCAAGAAACTATTAAAAGCTTCAGATCTGTCCATACAACTTGAAAGTCCTTCAAAATAGTACAATGAAATCAACTAGGAACAAATTGGTATAGCGATTTAGAGTTTTCACTCACACTTGTGAGAAATAAAACATAATTTGTCACTTGAAAAATCTAAACCAGGCCTTCAGATGTAAGAAAAAATGCAAATCATCAAATCACTCTTGTAGATTTACAAACTTAAAAAAGAGAACATAACATTTTGTTCATTCTTGACTCTGATTTTACAACAACACTTTGAAAAAAAAACCTAGCTGAATTGATTGAAGATGAACTCTCTTAACAATATAATTTACACTCAACCTTTAAAGCTACTACTACAAATGGATAAAACATTACTAGGGTGCATGACCTGGAGTAACAAACTAGAAAGAACATCAGAAAACTTATTGCTGCAAATTTTTCATGCACATATTTTTTCGTATTAAATCCTCTTTTTTCAAATCCTCAAGGTTTATCTATCATTCAAACTCAATATAGTCATCAACAGAGTTTCCATTTTGTTGGTGACTCGGATGGGCAAAACCACTCTAAAAAATAGGACTAAAATATTCAATTCACACCAGAGATTCTTGTCCTTTTAACAAGGCTTATTTTCCATCATTCCCTAGTAGAGTCACCATTTTGTTGATGTTTTGAAATGTTATAGTTTTAAATTACCCGATGAGAATAGAATACATCTAGGGGAAGCTACTTTCCATCGTCAACATATCCTTTCAGACACCGGGCCAACTATAAGGCTAGACCATTCTTCTACTTCAGGCTCTGCAAAATCTAGGTGGGTGGACCTACTAGATTCTTCATATGGTACCAATGTTCCAAAAAACATACAATTGAATCTAAAACAAAGCAGATTAGAGCCCTTATATCTTCTATACTTATGCATAGGTCATAGACATGAAATAGCTAATGACATGATCTAAGAAATTGATAAGCTAAGTGAGGGCATCCTTGTAGCTCTTAAATAGAAAGGGAAATGGATGATTATAATTTTGATTTCACCAAATCCCCAAATATACAACATTAAGAACAAGTTGATCCTGTAGCTTACCAGTGCCTTATCCATTGGGTAGTTCCACAAATCACACACATACATCTATGATACCAGTGACATATTCCATACATCAAGATATTAGATCTATATTATCACTTTGTGAATCATACATCGGTGTTCATAAAGACCTCATTCTCATGAAGTATCCTTCTCAAATAACTAGCAACCCTGTCAAATGTATCAAGCATTTACTTGGCTCTTTTTTTCAACAACAACACATATCAGACATACTAAATTCAAGGTATTAGAAACATTAAACACCTCTTAGGCCTCAAAAGGATGGCCGAGTACACATGCATTAAATGTGCTTTGGGATCAAAAGCTTGGAATGGTACTCAAATTAGAAAGGCAATTTTGAGTCCCAACAATAGGATCTTGAGATGGATTGGAATCATGAAATGAAAATGAAGGGGTACTTTGATCTTGACTTATAAGAACATCATGTACTAGAATGGAAGGAATGATTAGATCATGAGATGGATTAGGATCATGAAATGCAAATGAAGGGGTTATTTGATCTTGACTTATAAGAACATCATGTGGTGGAATGGAAGGAATGATTGGATCATGAGATGGAATAGAATCATAGAATGGAGTGGAGGGCATAGAACCATGAGATGGAGTGATTTGATCTTGAAATGGAGGAATTGTAGTAGATGAAGTGGAAGGAAAATCTTCATGAAGTGAAGGATCAATGGATGCTAACTCTTGAGATGGAATGGGATCATTAATGGGCATGGTATAGGTAATGTCTTGATCTTGATTAGGAAGGGGATCATGGGATGGATTAAGAGGGTTAAATAGATTTTGAAAGATAAGGGAATTATGATATGGGGAATTTCTTTGATCTACAGGAGAAGAGGAATCCATAATGACACACTTTGGAATAATTTCTTGACATGGCATTGGGTGTATGACTTTAGGTGATTGGATCACTTTGTTTTTAGCTTTGTATTTAGAGAAGCTTTCTACTAATGATTGTGAGACAAATACATACTTATTACAAGGTGGGGATGATGTTGATTTTGGAGGATTAAGATTGTGTAGTGATTGAGAGCTAGGTAGGGAGTCGGGATGATGGTTTTGGACATTAAGCTCAAAGTATGGGAAATTACATGGAGGATTTGGGTTGGATGGGACATGAGGATTATGGAATTGGAAGCTTGGGGGAAGAGGACATATGTTTTGGAAGTAAGATTTTTTTATTTTGACCCCCATTTGATAGGGCTAACAACATAATTCTTGAGTTCCTCAAATTATTGGGCAATGTTATTTATGTCTGAGGAATTATGTGCATTGTGAGGAAAGTCATATGTGGATGAGGGATAATGAGGTGGAATTACCTTGTCAAAGGTAGAAGAAGAATAAGGAATGTGAGATGGATTAGAATTGGATATGAAGTTTGGAGGATGGATTTGATACATGGGTTGAGTGGGAGGTATAACTCTAGATTACCTTTGAAGATCTTCAACCATTTGGTTAAGCCAATTCTTATCCATGGAGCTTAGACGAAGAGTGATGAAAGATTTGACGATGGATGAAATATGACCTTAGAGCTAGGAGAAATTTTTTTTTTTGTTTTGATTAGGATTTGATTTGATTTGATTTGATATTGGATGAAGGTTTGAGATAACCTTGGTGTAGATAAAGACCTTAGGATATTGCAAACAATTGGATGTTGGATTTGGATGATGATATCTTTTTCCACTTGGAGATGGAAAAATGATTCCAAGTTGGAATATGATACAAGATAGATGACTCAATACTTGGTGATGGACAAATGATCCCAAGTGAGAGAGTGTAACTATGCCAATGTTTGCTAAGGATGAAGGTCTAGTATCACACGTTGCATAAATCTTTCTTTCTAAACATTGGATTGAATCTTGATAAAGGAGAAAGATGATTGATGATATTGATTTGAGTTAGTATTAAATATTGTCATTCAAGATAACTAAGATTAAAGTCCAAGGATTATGATGGTGCTCCTATGTACAAAGTGGAAGATTTTATGAAAAAATTAATTAGAAGAAGTTTGTAATAAATGAAATTAGAAAGATTGATTTTGGATGAAGATGTAAATGGGTTGAATTATGAATTGATTAGAAAGGAATGAATTTTATAAGGGATTGGATTAGAGTGATGATGATTTGAAAGAATTGGATTAAGGATGAATTATGAGATTCGATAAGGAAATTGGATCTTGATGTGAATTATGAATCATGACTAGGATGAAGATTAGGAATTTGATTGAATGATTAAGAAGATGAGGAAATTATTAGGATGATTAGAGAGGATTAATATTTTGAGGAATGATTTGAATGATTAAGACAAGGGATGCATGATGGTGATGAATTTGATGGATAGAAGAAGTGATTTGGAATTGATGTGGACAACTTGACTAAGAGGAATTAAAACAAGATCTTGTTTTTTGTTGTTTTTGGGTTTTTTTTTAAAAATTTAAAATTTAAAATTTTGAACTTTTATGATTTTTTGGATTATTTTGAAGTTTTATAATGGTTTTTTTGGATTTTGAAAGTTTTTCTATATTTTTGGATTTTTTTTGAAACATAACATGCAAAGCATACAATGAAATATATAGAAGAAAAATTTAGATGTTGTGTCCTGTTAAAATGGGGAGGGTCTCGAACACTCAAGTATGTCAAACACACCAATAATCCTATAAGGTTTTGAATAGGATATACAAGCTCAACTGGGGGTGTCCTCGATATATGCAAGGTACGTGAGGCCCAAATTTGTAAATGAAAGAAAATAATGCCACACAACTAGGAGGAGACGGTAACTCAAATCTCCACCTTCACTTTCCAAGGGTATAAAGTTCTTTGGGGCTTAGCCAAGAGTGACAAAATTTTACTTCCAAGAGAGATGTCTTTGGATTCACCTCCCAATATTTATACTCCACCAGAACACTGGAGTAGAGGTAATCCCAAGGGGTGATGAAATCCCCAAGCAAGCCTCCTAAAATAAAAACAAGACCACTTATTTCTTGTACACTCAAGATCACCGAAGGCACGAGAGGAGAGAATACATAAGTGGCCCTAGGGTTTAAAAGACACTTGTTCTTTTCCAATTGAAGCTTTAGATTTTCTATCTACTCTTGAAGAAACTCATGTTTAAGCATGAAAAGTTCTTTCCAACTTGACAACGTCATCAACATAATAAATTGAGGATTTATCAACAAAAAAAAATCAATCGGCGCCAACATAAGAAAATTGATAGAGATAGAGCAAGTTCCCTCAAGTCATTCAAGATTGTATGAGAATGTTTTAAGCCCAAATCAAAATATTTCATCGCATTCCTCTTTAATCTTTAAGAATTAAAGAGTGTGTTTTACTACCTAACCATTCATTCCAATGAAAATCTTGTCAATTCCTTTAAGTCACTCAAGATTGAATTTTGTTATTCAATACATTCTTTCCAATGAAAAGCTTGTTCATTCCTTTAAATCATTCAAGATTATGTTTTGAGCATCCATTCCAATGAAATGTGTGTAAATTCTCTTTAGAAAATTCAAGAGTATGTGTGTAATGTTACTTTTAAATGCATTTGAGAGTTTGTTTGGATTTTGGTATTAGTTACAACATTTATTCCTAGGAAAAATGATTAAATCATACAAGTTCATTTATCCCCTAAGTCAAAAGTCCTCCAAATTTTGTCTCCTATAATAAAATTTGATCAGTAATCCTTGTATGCCAAAAAAATAGTGAGTCAAGTATTAATAAATTAGTCAATCTGTAAAAAATTCTAAGAGGACAGAATGTAGGTGCAGATGACAAAACTTCAAAGATGATAAAATGTAGATGACAAGAAACAACCAATTACGATATACCAAGTACTTACACTTGTAGATCGTAGACAACATGAGAGAATCACAAATGATAGAACTCAAAAACGCTAGAAGAATTGCAGAAAACACTCAACTGCAACTACACACTTTCAACTGCCCACAATATAGATGATAGAACCTTAAAATTTGTGCAAATGACAGTCAACCGAAACTATGGACAACACAGACGACATCACTCTAAACTGAGGTGCCAAGAGAGTTTATTCTGTAGAGATACTAGAACAATAGAGATGACAAAACATAATTTTTTGCAAGTTTTAGGTGGTTATTAAGTTTTTCGTAGGCAGAGATGCCAAACTACAGAGATGAGGATCCACAGAGATGATGTAGTGTCTTTGTAGATGACATTGGGTCCTAATAGAGGTGATAGTGCATGGGTTTTTATTGAAAACTCCAAGTTTTTTATCAAGTTTAAGTGTGAAAAAGGCATGCGGGTCCCATCGGGCATGCCAAAATGTGTTGCATAAAATGTAACTAAGGAATAAATAATAGGCAACTAAAACCTATTCCTACATTTTCATGCAAACCTCAATATAAGTGATATGGAGAAGCATGCAAACAAGTGTGAAGAAATGAAATAAGAAATAACTCTAAAGTATATTCAGCACAACTTATGCAAATGCAAACCTCCAAAATAACATGTGTATATGATGTTGTTATTATTGGAATGTTTTTGCTCACAAATCCTGCATCATAACAATGGGCTGAAGAGTGCTTATGGAAATGAGATAGGGGTTCTTCTTTTATAAAAAATGAGATGAAATAGATGATTGAGATTCAAAATGAGATGAAAGGATAAGATTCCTCAAGATCAATGAGGTGCTGAGGTGGAGGCCAAGTGGACTCCATGTGGATTAGGGATTTGACCATTCAAAGGAGGAAAGATGCTCACATATGTGTGAACAACCTTTGATGTGATGGGTTAATGGCATGTGTAAGAGGTTGGAAGCTCAAGGTTTTCTCATACATTTGTGAGCATCTTTGGTTCACATGTGAAGGGGGGAAAATTTGTAAGTGTGTAAGAGCTACATGTCACTTGTGACTAAGGTTTGCTAATACTTTGATTAGGATTGTGCAAATGATTAAGGATATGATTATATGGGAAACTAGGATTAATTAGTGGATAAGTGGATTGACCTAGGTTAGAAGGATGGGTTAGGTGAAGGTTAAAGTTAGAAGCTATGTGCTAAAATAGAATTAAATATAATGTTTAATTCCAAGTGGAACTAAAAGGGATTAATTAAGTAAAATAAGTCATTTACTTAATTAAAGTGAAGTATTAAGATGCAAGCGGGATGATGAGAAATAGGCTAGGATTAAATAAATGTAAACTTATTTAATTAAAGGTAGGATAAGGCTAAAATTAAATAAATAATAAATATCCATTTAATTGGTCGTAATAAGGGTATTTGTGCTCAATTGGACAATTTTAGGTGTCTACAATACAAAACTAAAAAATAAAATAAAATAGAGTTCCAGAGATAAACCCCTAAATTTTATTTAGAACCTTATTTGTTGACAAATATTTTATTCAAAATAACACTTTGTATGGTAGTAATAAAAAAAATCATTTTATACAATGTTTTAAGATCAAACAATGAGCTTTTCCACAAGGATATGTATGTAAAGTATCTGTAATGAGATCTACAACAAGAGCAGTACAAGAAGAACATACTTGCAAAGAGAAACATGACCATCCAAAGAGAAGGACAATTAAGGTTAATATAATGAAAAGTGAGGATAAAATATCCACTATCTTTTAATTTTGTAAATAGGTGAATGTCCCTTTATCATTTTTTTAAATTTGAGGACACATGTCCCTAGGCAAGACTAGAGGTTTTCTTGACTCCATTCTTTTTTACCAGTGCCTATTTGAATAGAGGAACAATGCAAGTTTATATTAAATAATAATAAATTATTTGGCCTCAGCCTTTTACAGATAAAAATAAAAAATAAAAAATAATTAAATAAATAAAATAAAAATTATATTTTCAATTTTGTCAAATTTTGAAATGTTTGATTTTTGGGCATTTTTATTGTTGCCTTATTTTGTGTGCCACCTAGATTTTGTAGGGATTCTTTGGTAGGGAAATGGATTATCTTATATGTTTCCTTTCATGTCATGGTTTTACTTTGTGAACATTGGGATTTGTGATGAATTTGTACTCCCAACAAGATGCCTAGTTGAGTGAGTTATTCATACTTGGTTATTTTATTGCATTTATCATATCCAACCCTTGCATTAGTTTATATTGATTATTTCATGGAGTTGATTGTTCTCACCCAAAAGAAAGTGCACATTCATATGGTGGGATCTTGCAAGACCCAAACTACCAGATATAGGTTGGTTGTGTGATTGTTCATTTGGGGGTTGCATTGGGAACTTGCATTACCTATGGGCAGTCATCTTATGGTGAGCATGGGTATGTAGGGTAGACATGTGAGAGTGGCTTCTCTTGTGTACTCTAGCTTGAAAGTGGTCAACAAGATAATGGGAAGAGTTTTTAATAAGTGATAATTAAATTAAACCAAGAGGATAATAAAACTTAATGGTAAGATAAGAGAACCCATGTATATCTCTAAGCACCCCAATGGAGATGATGTGAGGGTTTGGTATAGTCTTCTACAAAAGTTGGTTTGAGGGAATAATGTGACGCCTCCTATTAGAGTTGCGTTACACACCAAGTATGAAGCCTCCTAAGGGAGTTTAAATACCATACCATTTACATCTTGGACTAGTACGAGCCAAGCAATTACACTCCACTAGAGTCCCTACATAGTTATCATATAACATATTTGGCTAGTGACCTAATGTACTATATTATCTTCATGATTATTGAATTATCATCATGAGCTGATTAGTGTGAGTGTAAACCTTGTATGTTGTTTCTTATGTGACTATGATCAGGTCTCACTATCTCCGTGAGCACGACCAAATGGGCTGAAGGGTTCCACGTGGTTGGGAGGCATTGCTACCTATACCAATAGTGGGGATCAGAGTACCTAGATAATCTTCTTCCTTCTTTTAGATTGGAGGTAGATGCTCACTTGGATTCTTTAGTGTTACTCCCAAGTATGTTGTGATTTATTCTTTTACTTGACGCACATGTTATATATTGATATATTATTATTATTTTCATGGAGTAGAGCTATATTTGATAAAATAGTATGTTCAATGTATTTTTTTGTTTTACTTTGATATATTGTTTCTCTCGAGTCTATTCCTTGAGATGTGTGTATCTAGTACTCCCCTATGTGGAGGTTTGATTTATGTTATAGCTTAGATTAAAATATTTTTTCTAAATTTGGGTACTTGATCATATCCCTTATAAGAAAAAAGTTGTATGATGGAATGATACCTTACATTTCATTGCACACAATTGGAAGTTTTATTAGACACCTTTTAGAGCTTTATTGTGCAATGCTAAATTTCATCACTCCTAGTTCAAGGTATCATCATATGTGCATTGCATTTAGTTTCACTATATTTTTGCACATCTTTTGGAATTTTATCATATGAAGTTGATTGAAAATTATTATTGCTCAAACAAATTTTTTTTCCTAACTTGTTTAGAGGATGTGACTTGGTGTTTTGAGTACCCCTTTGGGGGCTGCTTCTTCCCAATCTAATACAATTCACCTATTGGTCATGTTAGGATATTTTTTATGTTATCTTATTCTTCCTACATTTTAGCTGAGAAAATGAACTTGAATGACTTAATCACTTAGGAACTTGTATTCAGAATTTAAAATGAATATTGTAAGTAATTTTAGTATGATTAAGAAAATTAACATTTTTTGGTAAATTCATCTAGATGGAAAGTATGTGTTGGTAAGTAGTGAATGCTTAAGGATCTCTAGGTAATTGGTTATGTTTTTTGTTGCAATCTTTTGATTGTTATATACGTGTTATTATGTATTTCTTAACCCAAAAAAATGTTAGTCTATGTTTATCCTTGTTTCCAAGGATCTTCAGGTGGGGCATTACACCAACAGAGTTTAATATATATATGTGTTTTTTAAAATATTTTTAATTGCTACCTTATTCTCTCGTGGTCTAAATAGTTGGTGTGAATGAATTTGGATATTTGATTATTGCCTTCTTGGATGGTTGAAGAAATATTTTCCTATTGTGTATAATGAAGCAAGTTCAAAGGTGGTTAGTTGTAAAATGTGTTTAATTGATACCTCATGTATTCATGTGGTTTTTTTTTTGTGTTGTGATCATTTGAACACAAGGAGAATTGGGTGTAAATGATAGGAGAAGTTGGGGAGTGGCTCCTAATGTGTCACCAAGATTGAGTACTCACTTGGTTGGATTATTGGGAGTAATATGCAATATGTTTTCATAAAAAATATGAAATTATTCATTACATGTGACTGAAAGTGTTTTATCCTCATGCCTTAGTGCTTTTTGGGCTCAAGATGAGCCTTTCTATGATGGGTAGAATATTGGTCATAGATTCATTTTCTTAATGAGACGACATTCCATTTAGGGTGAACTATTGTTCTATATGATGAAACTTCCTTATTGTATTTTATCATAACCTAACCTCATTATATATTGAGTAGTACTCAAGAAGTTTTACATTTTATATTTTCATGAAGGTTCTTCCTGATCTTATAAATGAAGTGGTGCTATGTGTTTGGCATGAAAATAAGCCTCTTCCCCCATGTCTCTATTTTTTTTTTGTGTGTTTAGGTTGTGTATTCATGTACTAGGAATGGTGAGTGTGCTTATGAGTTCCATGTGGCTGACTAGTGTGGTTAGCCACTATTGGAGACTAGAATTTTGACATCAGTAGTGGCATAGGATTTGGCTTTGGAATTCATCTTCTCTCTCCTTCTCCCTTTCACTTATTGTATTTGGTTAATGTAATACCATGATGTAGGAGGATCATGTGTGTAAGAGCATTCTTGCATCACCCAAAAATATTTTCTTTTCAATATTTTCTATTCTAATAAGTATTAGTAGACAAGGTGGTTATTATTTATGGGAACTTTCTATTTTTAGTAAGTCTATCATATGAGCTCAAAATATTCTCATTTTCTACAGGAAGGTTTATTTTAGAGTTATAAGCCTAACATAACAAATCTCATTGCTCTAGCTTAAGTATCAGAGATATTATTGCAGATTTTTGGTGGAAAAATTTGAAGGGCAATTGTGCAGTTCCAATCCTGTAGATTAGGAGCTAGCATTTTTGAAAAGTGGTTATAATAGCCAATCAGAGCATCGGTTTAAGATTTATGGCCTTTGAAAGTTGGGCTACCAAAATTTCTAAAATAATTTGTCAAAGATGTATTTAGCTGACTCTATATGTATTGTTTGGGTCTATTGACCCAAGGTATTAAGTTTGAGCATCTAGAACCTTCCTGGGTGGCATAAAATTGCCTATTTAAGAAAGGCCCAAACATTTTTTAGGACATCTCTGGGCAGTAGTTTGCAGCTTAGTCTTGCAGATTACAAAGAAGGTGCCCATGTGGGTTAACATATTGCATTTGTGAATTCTGTAATTTCACATTTGCGACACAAATAAGAGGTCCATATTTTGTTCTCACAATTGCTATTGTTTCTTTATTTCTATTATGTTTTATGTTATTAAGGGGAGCACCCTTCATCAAGTGGTATAAGAGCTAGAGTTCTTGAGGGTGTGGAAAGACCACTGACTGTGAGGCAGTTCACACTAGGGCCATGGTTTGGGTTGAGGGTGTAGATAGATTGCCAATTACGAGGCAGTTTGCACTAGGGTTTCAGTGAAAGCATGAAAAATGCCTCCATAAAGGGAGCTTGGTGGAAGAGTTGTAGGTGTTACACTTGAAGGTTTTTGAGCCCTCCAAAGACAAATGCAAGCATTGGAAGAACAAAATGTATAAAGGAATAAATCTTCCTATAAGAGATGAAAGTGGGGATAAGGACAAAGTAGAAGAAACTGCTAGAGTAATTATTTGTTTACACTTATTAATTAAATCACTTTGATTTAATTAAATAAGTTTACTATTACTCTAGTTTTCTTAAGCTATCTCTTAGGTGCATATAATTAATATTTTATATTAATTATAATGTGCAACCTAGCTTTTTTAGGCTTTAGGTTACCCTTTTTGGGTTTCGATCTCCTTTTATAAGGATTGATCTCTTTGTATTTCTTGAATTCGTTGAATAATATTTTATTCATCTAAATACAATTTGAATATTTTTCAGATCAAACCCTTGCCTCTTCTTTTATTTTTCTTCTTTGTGATAGGTTTTGTACATGCAAGTATTCTTGGGCTTTATGGATTTGATTGACATATTTGCTCAAATCCTACATAGTATTAGAGCCAGATCTGTTGTAGCTTGCTTGATATTTGGAGAAAAGAAAGAATGAGGGTTTGGAAAATTAGATTTGGTGTTTTTTCAAAATTTTAATGAGAAAATAGGGGGGTTACTAATTTTTAGAGTAGTTTGAGGCCAAACAGACATCATGGATGAATTTAGAAGGCATCAAAACCCTTGTTTCAATATAAAATTTGTCCGTTTTGGACAACGTTGATCTGGGAGGCAAATTTTTTTTTGCCCGACAGGCTCGTACGGCCTTTGGCATGCAGTTCAAGGTAGAAATTATCAAAAATCAAAATTTTTAAAATTTAAAAAAGCAATTTTAACTGCGTGGTGGTTAGCAAACCGCAGTGGAGCTACTAGCGGTCACCGGTGGCAGTCTACCAGTGGCCTGCAGCAGCTCTGCTAGCAACCCCACCATGGCTCCACCCTATAGTGGCCCTTCACCCTCTTGCAACCTTGGCTACTGCTCTATCGATGGTGTGAAGGTGGCCCATTTTATTTTGTTTATTATTATTATTATTATTATTATTTAATTTTTTTTTTTTTTGCATCTCCAAGGGCCCTGTTGGTTTTTTCTCTGTAACTTGAGCATACAGATGTAGTTTTTCGATCCAAAAAATGTGCCAGAAAGCTAGTTCTGAGATGAAGACATTGATGTAGGTGTTTTTGGGTTTTGATGTAGTTTGGTTGCCTATTTTGGTAGTCAAAGCTAGATGTTCTATTTTGCACTCTGAGAGGCATATCTTGAGCATCCGATCTCCGATTTGGGACTTCTTTATATTGTTGGAAAGCTATTTCCATTCTCTTTCCAATGATGCTAGTTTCTATTCTTGATTATTCTCTAGGAACATTCTATTTAGTCTTCTAAATTTTTTCATTTTGGTGGATATCCTGGCTGTTTAGGGTCTGGGGATCAATTTTGTTGCTTCAGATGCTTCGTTTTGGGTTGTTCTATCTTTTGTCTCAGATTTTTTTTTTTTGATCATTATTGATATCATTTGTAAGCATCTTTATGAAACACACTAAGATAAAGTGCCACTCTTGCATTTTGGGTTCATGAACATTGTTTTGACATAGTTGTACTCACACTATTTTATAAAGTGCCATGGGGAGATAGTCGTTTGCCACTTTTGTGTCCTCTTCCTTTTTTGCCCCATGTAGTGTCTGTGACACATGCCTTTATAGGTGTTTGTACCTCTTACACTCTCTTGTTGTTCTTGGTTCTTTTTGTAGAGGATTTTGGTCCACCTTTTCAGTTGCCTGTCACCTCACCCCATCTACATTAAGGGGGAGTTAGATTTTTGGTTCTAATGCTTCCTTGGTTCAATGGTTCATTAGTGTGAGCTATGTATTTAGTACTTGATCCTATATACTAAGCGATTGCAGTGGTTGGCTACCTATGTGTTTTGGTGAGATGGATCATCTACCATATAGACACTCTCAGTTCATGCCTTCTATTTCCATGGAGGTTCTACAAATCAACAATTTCTTTTTAATAGAGTTTGCAGCTTCTTCATGCTTCAGTGTTTCTCTTCATGATCTCTCTTTGTTCCTATCTTCTGGAACATTTTTTGTTATCTCTTTTTGGAGTAGGGTTTTTCCTATGTGGTTTTCTCTATTTCTACATTTCATAGAGATTTTGTTGTGATTGGGTACCTCATCAGGAGTTGTTGTTGGGACCCATTTTTCTACTTTCATAGTTGTGCTAGCTTAGCTTACCTCCTAAGCTTTGCTTAAGGGGGGGGTGTTAGAGTAATTATTTGTTTACACTTATTAACTAAATCACTTTGATTTAATTAAATAAGTTTCCTATTACTCTATTTTTCTTAAGCTATCTCTTAGGTGCATATAATTAATATTTTATATTAAATATAATGTGCAACTTATCTTTTTTAGGCTTTAGGTTACCCTTTTTAGGTTTTGATCTCCTTTTATAAGGATTGATCTCTTTGTATTTCTTGAATCCGTTGAATAATATTTTCTTCATCTAAATACAATTTACATATTTTTCAGATCAACCCTTGCCTCTTCTTGTCTTTTTCTTCTCCATGATAGGTTTTGTACATATAGGTATTCTTGGGCTTTGTGGATTTGATTGAAATATTTGCTCAAATCCTACAAAAAATGCTGAAGCAGTGGCAGTTCTAAACCTAGAGGAAGAGAGGCTTTTTAGGGTCATCTCCAAGATTGGAAAAAGACCTAGGTTTGAAGTTCCCACATTTTTGAGAAATATTAACCAAGATGAGTTGATCAATTAGATCAATGAATTGGGGGAGTACATTGAGTATGAAGATATTGAGGACCTTGATAGGGACAAGTTTGTGAAAGTGAAACTAAAGGGACATGAGAAGATCTAGTAGCAGGAGGTTTAGTTGAAGAAAAATAGAAAGGAAAAGGACAAAATCACTAGGTGGTAATGGATGATAGCTAAATGAAGTGACAATTCATTCCTATAGATTATGAGCTTGATCTATTGAAGAAAATGCAAGAGTTGAAGCAATTAGGAAAATTTGTTCCAAATTACACTGAAGAGTTCTACCAAGTTCTCATTAGAACCGGCCATGTAGAAGATGATAAGGAGAAAGTGGCCCATTATCTTAATGGGTTAAGGCCATGCATTGAAGATGAGTTGAATATGATTTGAATGAATGATATTGAGCTGGCATACTAGTTTTCCCTAAGAGTTGAGGAAAAATTGAGCAAGAAGTTTGACAACAAGAATAATGGAAGAGGTCACGATGTAATATCTGGTGGATGATCTTATGGAGGTCGTAATGATGATCAAAAGAAAAAGGATGAGACTGGAAGTAGTAGTCAAAACTAGAGGGGGAACAATTCCAATCATTTCCATGATTAGAACAATAGAGATTATAGAGGAAGAGGTAGAGGACAAGGATTAGGAAGAGGAGGCTTTTGTGGGAAATGTTTTCACTGCGAAGAAGGACATAGAGCATTTGAATGTTCCTAGTGCCAAGGAAGGATAGATCAAAGAACAAAAGGCCAAGCCAGAGCTGCACATGTTGATGAAGATACTAGATCCTCACATTTTGAAGATGCTGAAAGAGGAGAAGTCCTAGTTAACAAAAGAGTCCTGCTAAGTGGCTAGAATGAACCTGATCAAAGAAGGAGCTTGTTTCACACAAGGTGCAGATGTGAAGATAAGTGTTGTGATGTGATCATTGGTGATGGAAGTATTGACAATCTGGTGTCAGAAATGATGGTCACCAAGTTGAAGCTGAAGAGACAAAAACACCCATGTCCATACCATATTGCTTGGGTGCAAGATGACTACAAGGTTATGGTCAATGAACAATGCTCAGTGAAGTTCAAGATTGGAAGCTATCGAGATGAGGTACTTTGTGATATCATACCTATGGACATATGTCATATGTTTCTAGGTAGGCCGTGGTAGTTTGACAATGCATGTTGTATATGTTGGGTGAGAAAATACCTACACTCTAACCAAGGATGGAGTGAAACATAAGTTGAAGCCATTGAAAGAGAAAGAAGAAAAGGTATGTAGTGCTGCAAAAATATGTTTCATTGATCAAAAAGAGTTTCTCAAAGGTATGAAGCATGAGCATATGTGTTTTTCTATAATTCCAAAAGATAGTAAAGAAGAAGTAGAGGAGGTGCCTACAAAAGTTGTAGATATGTTGGGAGAGTTTTTTGATATTGTATCAGATAATGTACTTGATGGATTGCATCCAATGAGGAAGATCAGTCAACAAATGGATTTGGTTCCCAAAGCTAATTTTTCAAAGAAGGGAGCACATAGAATGACACCAGTAGAAAGTGAAGAGTTGAATAGACAAGTTCATGAGTTGTTGTAAAAGGGGTTGATTCAAGAGAGTCTAAGTCCATGTGATGCACTAGCAATATTAGCAACAAAGAAGAATGGATAATGGAGGATGTGCATAGATTCTCACTCTATATACAATATCACAATCAAGTATAGATTTCCATTGCGAAGGAAGGATGGATGATATTATGGGGTGTTTGAGTGGAGTTGAGTATTTCACAAAGATAGATTTGAAGAGTGGGTACTATAAGATTTGTATCAGAGAAGGTGATGAGTGGAAGACTACTTTCAAGACAAAAGAAGGATTGTATGAGTGGTTAGTCATGTCTTTTTGGCTAACCAATGCACCAAGCACTTTCATGAGGCTCATGAATGAGGTACTACAGAAATTTCTAGGTAAGTTTGTCATTTTTTACCTAGATGATATTTTGTTCTTTAGTAAGACATTGGAGGAGCATTTGATTCATATTCACAAGGTGTTTGATAAGTTGAGGGAAGAAAAGTTGTTGATAAACCCAAAGAAGTACATTTTTGTAAAGGAATTGGTGTAGCTAGGATTTATAGTCTCAACAGAAGGGCTGAAAATGAACCTAGAGAAAGTGAAGGCTATCATTGAATGGCCTACTCCAAGAGTGTGATGAGGTATGATCTTTTCATGGACTAGCTAGTTTTTACAGAAAGTTCATAAGAGCTTTTAGCAGTATTTGTGAGCCCTTGATTGAAATAATGAGAGGGGATAGGAAAGAATTTAAGTGGACTGTACAAGCAGATAAGAGTTTTAATATGTTGAAATAGAAAGTTACTAAACAACCTATTTTAGCACTTCTAGTTTTTAACAAGGTGTTTCAAGTAGACTGTGATGCTAGTGGTACTGCAATAGTAGTTATGAGTCAAGAAGGTAGACCTATTGCTTATAAATATTTTGTTTATGATCAAGAATTTTATGCTATAGTTCAAGCATTGAAGAAGTAGAGACACTATCTTCTTCCTAAGGAGTTTATTTTGGATATTGATCATAAATCTTTGCAATATTTGAATAGTCAAGAAAAATTGAACCAAAGGCATTTGAAGTGGGTTGATTTTTTGCAGAGTTATACATTTATTTTGAAACACAATAGTGGGATGTCAAACAAAGTTGCACATGCTCTTAGTAGAAGATAACTTTTGTTGACAAAAATGCAGATAGAGGTGGTTGGGTTCAAGGAGCTCAGTACTTTGTATCCAAATGATCTTGATTTGGTGAAGCATGGAAGGCTTGTACAGAACTTGTTACACTTGATAGGACAAAGTGGTTGGCTTTCATGATCCAGGATAGTATGTTGTTCAAAGGAAGCTAGTTGTGCATTCAAAGAAGTTCAATGAGAGAGAATCTCATCAAGGAGAGGTATAGTGGAAGGTTGGCTGGAAATTTTGGCAGAGATAAGACCATTGCTTTGGTTGCTGAGAATTATTAGTGGCCATAGTTGTAGCAAGATGTGAAGAAGTTTGTATAGAGATGCAGAGTATGTCAGATGACAAAAGCAGTGAAGCAAAATATAGGGTTGTATAAACCATTACCTCTAGCCATGGGAGGATGTCAGCATGGATTTTTTTCTTGGATTACCGAGGACTTAGTGAGGGCATGATTATATTTTTATGGTGGTTGACATATTTTCAAAGATGGCACATTTTATTCCTTGCAAGAAGACTAGTGATGTTGTTCATGTAGCTGAATTATTTTTTAGAGAAGTGGTAAGACTACATGGTCTGCTAAAGAGTATAGTTTCAGATCGAGATACCAAATTTGTTGGGTATTTTTAGCATATATTGTGGAAGAATTTGAAGACAAATTTGAAGTTCAGTTCATCACATCATCCACAAACTAATGGACAAACAAAAGTTGTGAATCACAGTTTGGGTAATTTGCTGACATGTTTGTTTGGAGACAAGCCAAAAGGATGTGATATGATTTTACCATAGGTAGAATGTGCATATAAAAATTCTATCAATAGGAGTACTAGTAAATCACCATTATAGATTATATATGGGAGTAGTCCTAGAAATGCTTCTGAATTGAGGTAGTTGGATAAAGGAGAGATAAGTAGTGCTAAAGTAGAAGATCTTACTGAACATTTGAAGAACATCCACAAGGAGGTGAGGAAACACATCATAAATATGAATACACAATATAAGGCTAAGGTAGATGTGAAAAGGAGGTATAAGGAATTTTAGATTGGAGATTAAGTCATGGTTCATTTGAGAAAGGAGTGTTTTCTAGTGGGTATATATAATAAGTTGAAGATGAAGAAGTTTGGAATGGGCAAGATAGTGAAAAGGCATGATTCTGGAAATGCTTATGAAGTGGAGTTTCCTGTTGAATTGAATATTTCACCAGTATTTAAGATTTTAGATTTGATAGAGTATTATGAAGGAGGTAATGAAGATGAAGTTGTAGAAGCACAATCAAGTATTCCAATAGCTAGTTTAGCCACAAACAAGATTGAGGAGATACTTTACAATAATATTGGCAAAAGTACAAGGAAAAAAAGTTATGAGGAATACCTGGTCAAATGCAAAATGAAGGCTAGTAGAGTATTCATCATGGCTAGGAAGGGAGGAGGTTAACCATCTTGGTTTTCCTCTGAACACCTGAGATGTGACAGAGTCACTTCTCAAATTACCCCAAGTGTCTGATGCAAGAGCATCCTGGGTGTAGGAGCAATCTTGCATCACCCAAAAATATTTTCTTTTTAGTCTTTTCTATTTTGATAAGGACTAGTAGACATGGTGATTACTATTTATGGGAACTTGCTATTTTTAGTAAGTCTGTCATATGAGCTTGAAATGTTCTCATTTTCTACAAGAAGGTTCATTTTAGAGTTATAAACCTACCATAAAAAATCTCATTTCTCTAGCTTAAGTATTGGAGAAGTTATTGTGGATTTTTGGTGGAAAAATTTGCAAAAAATCTCCAGGCTCACCATTGGTGGCCTTAGAGTTCTTGGATGAGGTCCAAAAACTTGATGGAAGGACACTTGTGTAGTTTTGAACCTATAGATCAAGAGCTGGCATTTTTGAAAAGTGGTTATAATAGCTAATCAGAGAAATGGTTTGAGAGTTATGGCCTTCAAAAGTTGGGCTACCAGAATTTCTTAAATAATTTGTCAAAGATGTATTTTGCTAACCCTATATGTATTGTTAGGGTCTGTTGGCCTTAGGTATTAAGTTTGAGCATCTACTACCTCTTTGGGTGGCATAAAATTGCCTATATAAGAAAGGCCCGAACATTTTCTAGGAAATCTCTAGGTGGTAGTTTGCAACTTAGTCTTGCATATTACTATAATGAAGGTGCCCATGTGGGTTAGCATATTGTACTTGTGAATTCTGTAAGTCCACACTTGTGGCACAAATAAGAAGTCCATATTTTGTTCTCACATTTGTTGTTGTTTCTTTGTTTCTATTATGGTTTATGGTATTAAGGGGAGCACCCTTCATCATACCATGCTCATGTATATACTTAAGGATACATCTACCATGCAATGCTATCATGTATAATGGATCTTGAATATAAATAAACATAAATATGTGAATCAATGAGATGCTTATTGGTGGTTTATGTTTTGATGTTTATACTAGAGATTCTTGTCAATTAGCTCTTCCCTTTGAGCTCTGGTATATCTTGATGTTATCATAGGGACACTTCAATTGTTATTCTAAAATAATTATAGTGATTCTTTATGTACACCTAGAAGACAATTTATCATTCACTGGTGTAAAGGTGGTTGCATTTATGTCATATGTTGGTTTCAATTTCTTCTTTTTAGTAATTTTTTCCTTAGGTTTCTATGCAATGAAGAATAAGGAGAGGGGAAGGTGGTCCTGGGTATTTATAAACCTGGGATCATGCATACACTTTGGATGTGCACAGATGCACACCTCCAAAGAAATGTGCAAGTGTTCTAGTTCATCTAGCACACTTGTACACATGGGATAGGTGTGATAGTACACACCTTAACACAAAAATCACCCTTTAACTCCAAATATGTCAATTATG
This sequence comes from Cupressus sempervirens, assembly GCA_028749045.1. Lineage (NCBI taxonomy): Eukaryota > Viridiplantae > Streptophyta > Pinopsida > Cupressales > Cupressaceae > Cupressus > Cupressus sempervirens. The sequence goes on along the minus strand of CM053788.1, from coordinate 173,438,572 downwards.
GCAACTAGGTTTTCCTAGTTAGAGGACAAAAATATGACCTAGGCTCCAGGTAGAGTCCAAACAATGGCCCAGGCCCCAAACTAGAAGTCTGGGAGACATAAATTTTATTAGGGGGTCCTTATTTCTAGGAGAAATGGGCCATGCCTTGTGAAATGAAAAAAATAGCCCCAACAGAAAGGGAAGAAATGACAAAGGCATTACTTCATCAGCAAGCATTCTTCTAACATGTGTCAAATATCAGCTAAATCCTGAACACTTCAAGCATATTTTGAGTTGCTTCATAGTCAAAACTTCAAAATCTTGAAGCTTAAAGCTTAGTGTGTGCTCAGTGTATTCATTTCCTTCAACATCTCAATTGCAATCTATCATGAGCTTCAAGAAACTTGGAGAAAATCTTTCATCCCACCAGTCCATTCATCAGGAATCCTCACAAAACATGTTTATTAATCACTTATCTAACCAGATGAGAGAATCTATTCTGAGGGCTCCTTACGGGTTATCACTTTTACATTTGAGGTCCTATGTAATCTTGTAATTTTTTCTTCACGTAGTTCACATGTTTCCATTTGATTCTTTTATGAAACAATTTGTATAGATACTAGATAACCATTTTGGAGTACATATCCCTAATGTTAGATTACCTTTTATCAGACCATTTGGAATCTTTCATTCTTAACAGTACCTTTTCCTTTTTTATTTTCTTTATGTACCTTGACCAAACTTAGACTGTGTGATCAAGGCATTGGTGTCATTTCTCATATTCTTTCTTTAATTGATAACCTTTGTGTTCCTATTTTAAGAACTTTAAGGAAACTCACACGTCAAACAATGACCTTAGAAAGTCCTTGAAAAAGACCTTTTTTTGAATTGGTAGGGTTTGGACTATCCGTTGCTTCCATCAACCTTGATTTTAGAACACCAAGATAGTCAATCTTTTAAGTTTGCAAAGTGTTGAGAACTATTGATCTGCAATTCTGATTTCAAGACTGAAAGTCCTCTATTACTGCAAGTAACATCCATTCTTCAGTTGGTATAAGAAAAGAAATCATCTGAATTCTTTGACAAAGCAATACCTCTTCGCAAAAGTCAAAACTAGAAAAAGTAGTTTATGAAATGTGTCAAGATAGGATCTTGATTGCACCTAACCCCCAGATTGACACAACTTTGAAAGAAAAAACACAACTAAAATTAAACACACAACTAAAAGAAAACATACTTGCAAAAAATAAACGCACTTGCAGAAATGATTTTTTTTTTTTGGCTTTTAGGCCTCAAATTAATGTTTCAGGAACTATACATTGATTGACAATGGAACCAATTCCCCTTGTAAAGAACTCAGCCTAAAAGTATTTTCTCCCAAAATTTTTGCAATTTGATAAGGGCCAATCAAAAAGCATTGAAACTTAGTGTGGTTGCCTAACTTTTCTTTTACCTTGTCCCACAGAAGAAAAAGGTTAGATATTATGAAAGATTTGATTGTGGCCCACTTGTCAAATCACCTTTTAATGACAACCTGATGTTTTTCCATATGCTGTAAAGCACCTATCAATTTCTAATCCATTTCGAAGAGATTCATTAATTTGATCTGAAACCTGTCAGCATCTTCAGCATACCCACTCATGAATTTCAAAATAGGAATCGCAAGGTTAAGTGGGAACACTAGCTCTTGTCCATAGATCAGTAGATATGGGGATTTTCATAAAGCATTCTTGACTCTGACTTGGTCCATCCATAATGCATATTTGAGTTGAGTATGCCAGTCTTTAGGATTTTCCTTCAACAAACATTTTATTACCATGATCAAGTTCTTATTTGTAGATTCAGCCACACCATTTCCTTGGGGATAGTAATTTGAAGAGAACTTGATTATAACATGATTATCCAACACCCACTAGGTAAGGAATATCGATGCAAAAGCTGATCCATTCTCGCAAACTAGGAAGAATGGCATCCTAAACCTAGTAACAATTTGTTCTTCCAATAAATCTATAACCACCTTTGTCGTACAATTTCTAAAAGTTTTAGATTTTGTCCAGTGTGTGCAATGATCTGTAGCTATGAGAAAAAATGTATGTCCTATCAATGATGGGGGTTTACTGGACCAATGAAGTCCAACCCCCACTTTTCAAATGGATGTACCTCAAAAACTAGTTGTAATGGCATTGCCAAATGTCTCTCTTTGTTGAAACTAGTCTAACAAATGTGGCAAGTACACAAATGTTCAAAAGTATCCTTAAATATTATAGGCCAAAAATAACTTGATCTTAAAATCACATGGGTCATAGCCTCTACTGATCCTATCATGTGCCATACTTACCATGAAACTTCTCTAAAATCTCTCACTTCTTCCTATCCCAAACACTTTAGGTAGATTCCTTTGTAGTTCTTTTTATATAATTTCCTTTTTTGCAACATGTAAGATTCACACTTCATCTTGAGACCTCTGCGTTGGGAACTATTCATCCCGTTGGGGTATTGATTGTATAAAAGATAGTAAACAATATCCCGATACCAAACATCTGTTATTATACCTTGATCAATATCAATTTGAGATACTATAATCTTCTTTTATTGATCTTTTGTCTTGATTTCATCATCAAATTTGAATTTATTCTCATTCTCGATCTCATTATCAACTATCATCTTTGTCAATCCTTGTCCTCTCATCAACTTTGTTGGTTGAATCTCTAAATCAAACTCTTTCATTATCACCATTCATTTTCCTCATCTTTTTTCCAATTCATTTTGCATCAGTAATGTCTTAACCACATGATCAAACACAATTGCATACACCTTGCTCCTTAGTATTTAATGGTAGAATCTTTATCAAAGAAAAAGACTGTTTGCATATAATCTTTATCAAAGAAAAAGATTGTTTTTCAATATTAGAATAGTTCAACTCAACATTCTTCAGAGGACAACTCATGAAAGCAATGGGTCTTTCATCTTCTTTTATCTTTCTTTTGCATAAGAATCCCAACACATGAATGTTCTGAAGAAAAAGAGTATATTTTGAATGGCAACTCATAATCTAGATTGACAAGTACTAGAGATATGGAAATAGACACTTTGATGTCCTCAAATGATTTCTTAATTTATGGAACCCATTCTATTTTCTCTCCCTTCTTGATAAAATCATTAAGGGGGCAAACTATCCCAGAAAATCCACTTATGAATTTTTGCACAAAATTTATCTTCCCGAAGAAATATTTGAGCTCTTTACGACTATGTGGAGGTGATAACTTTGGAATTGCTTCAATTCTCTTAGGATCAATAGAGATTTCAGCTTCAAAGATAATGTGACCTAGGAGATTTCCTTTAGTGACCCCAAATTAACACTTCTTGGGATTAAGTGATATGCCATATTTTGGACACCTATTGAACACCTATCTTAAATCAACAATGTGAGTGCTTTGATCCTTTGAAAATATAGTTAAGTCATGCATGTAGATGACTATACATTTGTTTATTAGTCCCTTGAAATATTTGTCCATGGCTCATTGGAATGTAAGCCCTATTTTGATAAACCCAAAGGGCATTCTTCTGTAGGAAAGCGTCCCCCATTTATTCAAGCAGTCTTTAGCTTATCTTCTTCATCAACCATCACCTGGTTGTATCTAGAATATCCATCTAAGAAAGACATCATTTTGGATCCATTGGTAATTTGTAATACTTCATCAAGTGAATGGAAAGGGTAGTTATCCTTTTGAGATGCTAGGTTCAAATTGCAAAAAATCTATGCAAAGGCGAACCTCTCCAGTCTTTTTCCTTACTAGGACCAAGTTAGCCACCGATGTAGGATGGAAAATGGGGAAGATGATCTTAGCATCAAGAAATTTCTTTAATTACTTCATTATCAATGGTTCAATAATAGGATTAATAGGTCTTTTCCTTTGTTGGAAAGGTTTGGCATCTAGTTTCAATGGAATGTTATGTGTGATTATATTAGGATCATACGTTTTGAGTTCTTCATAACTCCAAGCAATGACATCTTTGTACTCCTTAAGAAATTGGATCATCTCTTCCCTCTCCTAAGTGTTGCATGCCTTTCCAATGCTTACCATTTTAGGATCTTCATTAGTACCTAGATTATATGAATCACATTCCTTAATCCCCTTTTCTATGATTATTCTCTTGCTAATCATTGATTCATTGTGATCAAAGATGCACTCCAACTCGACCATTCCCTTAGGAATAGTGTTGGTTTTCAAATTGAGAATCTCATCTTCATCTTCAAGTTTGTCATCTGGAGTGTCATTAATCTCTTGTCCCTTAAAATGGCCGTTGCACATGATAAAATCAAGTATGTGTTGGTCATCCTAGAAGGCTTAGAAGTTTGTAATTTTTTTCAAGATAGATGGGGCATCAACCAATTCTTCTGAAAATCTTTTCAATTTTGTTCTCTCGATGGGTTGTAATGCACTAGCTAAAATTTCTAAGGCATCTGCTACCATTTTAGGATCTTCATCAGTACCCAGATTATATGAATAATATTCGTCAATCCCCTTTTCTATGACCATTCTCTTACTGTTCATTGATTCATCACAATCAAAGATGTACTCCAACTTGACCATTCCCTTAGGAATACTATTTTTTTTCATATTGAGAATCCCATCTCCATCTTCAAGTTTGTCATCCAAAGTGTCATCAATCTCTTATCCCTTAAAATGAACATTGCACATGAAAAATCAAGTATGTATTGGTCATCCTGGAAATCTTGGAAGTGTGTAATGTTGTCTGAGATAGATGGGGTAGCAAAAAATTCTACTGAAAATCTTTTCAATTTTGTTCTCTTGACAAGTTTTAATGCACTAGCTAAAATTTCCAAGGCATCTGCTACCATGTTTCTCCTTCTGGGGGTGGGCTTTATGTTCAAATCTTTGAAGTCATCTGTTAGATACCATACTCTCTTTCAGTAAGCGAGTAATCTCCTATCATTGCAAGAATAAATTTATTTCACTTGTCTAGTCACCAATTAGGAGTCTCCTTTGATTATGAGAGCTTTGAATCCTTTCTCTAATGCGAAGAGAAGTCCATGAATCGAGGCTTCATACTTTAAAACATTGTTAGTACATCTAAATTATAATCAATATGCTACATAAAAAAACCTACCTTTTGGGTTGATTAATTCAATACCTACACTAGCTCCTAATTTGCATTTAGCACCGTCGAATCTGAGTGTCCAAATTGGTTCTTCTTTGGGCTTCCTAGACTTATTTTTGTTCGTCTGTAGCTTTTCTTTTACTTTAACCTTAAAGTATTGTTTCTTTTGGATCCATTATAATCTCTCACATGGTGGAATTGATGATTTTTCATTTTTAATCTTTGATATGGGGAATTTATATTTCTCTTGTTGATCTAGAATTTCCTGAATCAATTCTATAATTTTTTCAACTTTAGGCATAGGATGAATGCCTACCAAAGTCCAATCTTGGCCTTCTATGAAACATCTACTTCTTTGGATCTTAATCATTCTTGGTGAAGGAGAAGATAAACCTCCACCATCTGAAGGGGTATCACTATATGATGCGTTGAGATCTTCTACTTCTTTTCCATCTTTCCCTATGACTTTAGATATGTATGCGAAACTTGGATTTTCCATGGGTAGTTCATTTTGAATGTGGTTGCTCTTTATTTGCATTATTTTTGTGGTCCCACAACACATGCCCCATTCCCTACTAGGAATGGCAACCCCCTACTTTTTTCGAATCCCAAGACTCATAATTCAAGATCCAGGAAAAAATTCAAATAGTCAAAAAATTGAAAAAATAAAAAAATAAAAAATTTGAAAGATAGAAAAATCAAAAAAACGAAAAAGGCCATAAAAAAAATAAAATTTGAAAAAATTATAAAAATTATAAAATTCAAAAAAAAAGAAGCATCTGCACACCTCATATGGCACATGAGGGGTGCACCACCTATGGTGATGCGCATCACGCACCTGCACAAGGGCGCGCTGCACACCCCAGGGGTGGGCAGGGTTATATAAACCCTAGCCCCTTCCCAAACACTTCATCATTTTTTCATTTTGATTTTGGCAATTTCCTTGCTCTTGTGCACATCTATTGATCTCACTCTTCACTTTGCACTTTTGATAAGGTGTGCAAAACCCTCTCCACACTACGTAGTACACACCGTGTGTGCATACCCTCGCATGCACATGATGTTGTGCCCCCTACACACTGCGCATGTCTTATATGCCCTTTGGCTACTAAGCACCATACGACTCTCGCACACTGTACAACCGTGCACCGAACATGCCTCCTATGCGCTATGCAACTGCCTATCGCATGTGCCAACTTAAACTACTGTACGCCATGGATAACTCCATCGTGTGCCATGCAAAACCCACTCCTAGATGCCGTGCAAACCCTAAACAAACACCGCCTATGACTGCATCATGCCTCCAAAAAGCCCTAAAAATGTAAAATGTAAAAAATAATATTAATAATATAAATAAAAATTTAAATAAAAGCACCCAAATTGAGCACCTCAATTTTTTTTTGTTTATTTTTCATTAATTAAAATTGAGTGCTTTTGCATTCCTTTAATTTTTAGGTTCTCACTATTTTTGAACTAATACACATTTTTTCTCATGTCACATAGATATTATGGCATCCGCATCTGGAGAGAAGATGACACCCAAGCCTGTTGTATTCAAGTTCCAAGGCATACCATCAAAGTCGAGGTTCCATGATGATTATGTAGAAATCAAAGACACCAACTTGGGACATATTGACTTAGGAGAGTTCCTCAAAATCTACAAAAAACCCACTCAAAGATCAGCTCTGGTATCTGCTTTGATCCGATCCAGGTGGTGAGGAAGGCTTTGCATCCAATATCAATGCAATTAGCAGAATTGATCATGACACTGGCACAACATTTTGTCTCTGAAGAAAGAGTGGTTAAGAGTGTCACAAGAGAAGTGGTCCTTGACCTCCAACCTAAAAATATTGAAAGGGTCTTCCACCTCCCAAGGGAAGATCAATTCATAAGAATCTCATATGAAACAACAAAGAGATGGTATAGAGAACACCCCAAAGAAGTATCAGAAATCATCCAGTCCTCATATCTCATTGAGAAGACTCCTTTGGGTAGGGTCATAGGAAAGGTGGACATGACTAGGGGATACATGAAGGAAGATATTGGCTATTCTATCATTCTTTTGAGTAGAGTCATGGGTCTACCAGTAGCTGGCCACCTCAGTGCTTTCATGGTCAACTTTATTGAGACAATCAAGATGGTGAAGATGACACTAGACTAGGCCACCACATTGAGTGAGAACCTATGTGAAAAATTGGGGGTGGTCAAAGACAAGAAGAAGTTCTATATGACTTCTTATATGGTATATTTGTTGGCAACAAGGGCAAAAAACTACCCTGGTTTGTACAAAAGAGGTAATATTCAAGATCCTAGTGCCTGGCCCTACATTGTCTACCCTCAACTGGTAAGGGAGAAGCTCTCAACATAGAGTAAGGAGTGCAAAATCGTGAATGACACATTCATCTTTCACGGTCATCAGGTTCATAGAAGGTGGTTACACAAAAAGGTTATCCAATGAGGCAAAAGCACAGATAATAGCTCTCAAGGCATACTTCATCCAATTTAAGACATTCATGTATCTACGGGTAGCTGGTGCCATTGTCAACCCCAAGAAGCTCCCCAAATATCCAAGTGACAAATTGGTATTATTGGAGATTGCATGGAAAATTGAATCTACATATGAGAGAGTGAAGAGACAACAGAGACCTTGTTGGGCATGACCCTTGGTCATAGGACCATATCAGGTGAAATGGAAACAAGATATTCTATTCTTTGAATGGGAACAAGAGAATTATCCCCTCAAAGAATACAATTCCCCTAGGCCCTACTTTGATAATATCGGGAGAGTGAAGAGTTTTGCCGGTAAGGAGTTCCATCATGAAGATGCTATTGAAGATCATTGGATGAATGCAACAAATGACTATGATATCCGCATAAGGGACTATTGTAGGATGACTTTGTATCTAGCAGAGAAGGCTCTCAAGTTGAATATTCTAGAGGAAATAAAGCAACAGGATTCATAGGAGATGTTGCACCCCTTGTTCAACTCAAACAAAATAAGAGAGAGGCCTATCATGAATTTTGAGGTTGACATGGAGGAGGGTGATGATATTAATCATTGGGTGAAGCATGTAGTTAGAATGACCAAGGATTGGATCAAGAAACCTTTTCAGCTCGATCCAATACCTGACATTGTGATCTTTCATGCTTAAGCCTGCTCTAAGAAAGGTAGAGGGAAGAAAGTCACAATTCCTACTTTTGTGGCCTAGTCTCCCATCCGACCAAAGATAGTATATCAAATTGACCATCTAGTTGGGTACTATCATCATCCAGAAAGGAAAGGAAAGAACAAAAGGAAGAGGACCTTCCTTCAAAGGATTCAAATAGAACAGGGGGAAGCACAATCACCTTCCTAGCACCAGGAAGAAAGTGTACAAGGGTCTGAGGATACTGGAGCTACTCAAGTCCAGGATGACCCTCAATTGACTCCCTTTGTGCCCATCCAATCAAGAGAGGGAGAGAGTTAACATGTTTCCATTCCTCCTTCACAAGAAGAGCCAACATCCTCTTTTGCCTCCACAAAAAAAGGGAGGATTAAAATCCAAATGAAGAAAAGGCAAAGGGTAACTAGGAGAATGGTGCCTTTTCCATCTATTCCTGAGACCATTCCAAAAGAAGAAGAGGAAGAAGAAGAGGAGACAAATGAGGAGGAACAACTACCCTTGTAGAAAAGAACTTGGTTAACTAGAGCCACTGAACAAGGAAGGAGGAGTGTCATGGGTACATCACCATCCACCCCAGCAAGACCCCTAGAAGTCTCTTCTTCAGAAGATGAAGTACAATAGTGAGCAAACTAAAAAAGGTGATGACAGTTTAGAAATGTCATATTTTGATTTTATGCCCGTCGGTATAGAGCTAGTTGGGGATAAGATCAGGGATACCCCTATAGGTGACTTCAACAAGAAGATTGGATATAGATGCAACCAAATTCATAGGGTCCTAATCTTACTCCCCCATCTCCCACAAGTCACAGTGGTAGATAAGGGCTCGGTTACTCCTCCACCCTAGAGTTCAGAAGAGGAACAAGTTCAGAGGGAACCATCACAAGGAGAGGAACTAGAATAAAGGGCAATTGATGAAGTGTCCAAGGAGGGACAAATGGTGGAATATTCTCAACCACCTTCCCAAGACATTGTGGAGTAAGATGTAGGGTCTACTAAAATAGAGGCCATAGAACAAGAGCCCTCATAGAGGGAAATAACTCCAAGGAGAAGCAATAAGGGGAAGGAGGTAGTGGAACACACCCCTTTGTCCTTGAGAGGTAGGTCTTTAGCTGAGCACATCCCAAGATGGCTTCGAAAAGAAATAATGAGGAGTACTAGACCTCAATTTCATGCTATTGAGGAAGACATTTTTGAGATTATGAAGATTTTGAATAAACCTGATTCCCTGTCACATGAGGCAAGACCATTGGCATTTGTCATCAATACACAGGACTAGGAATTGTTTGCAGAAGTGACCATTCCTCCTAAAGATACAGATGTAGAAAGCCTTGGTCCCAAAGATTATCAATTGAAAGAGGTTATGTTGGGAAGACCCACATGGGATACAACCCGAAGGATGGTGATCATGGGAATCAAAGAAGTCTTAAAGACCATTGAGCAAGATGAGGTCAAACTCCAAACACTTTGAAGGCAAATCAAGATCCTAAAGTGATATTTAGCTGAAGTTGTTGGTCCTCTAGATCCTGAGCACCCTGAGGAGACTTTGAATACTATACTCAAAGAAGGGGGAAGTGTACAACTAGACCCATTTTTGAAAGCCTGTCAGCAATGGCGAGAAAATTTTGAGGAGAAAGGTATTCTAATTATCATGGGAAATTTGAAGTTACTGTATGCTATGTAGGAGAACGTGAATAAAATTGTAGCAATTTTGAAGCAGAACTTCAGCATTATGGATGAAGCAAGGGCCTAGAGTAAGGATTTACAAACTCTACAAGCCATAAAGGGGAAAAAGTACCAAATTTTGATTGATGTATATACAAGAGAAGAGTTAGACATGATTGATGATTGGATAGAGAAAATTGTAGATAGCAATAAAGTAATGGAAACATTACATGAGGAGATTCATCGGCTCAAGGACCAAGCCCAAGAATAGATTTTGGAAGCAGAGAGACACTATAGTGATGCATGCTTGGATATTTTTGAAGATGAGGAATGAGAAAAGTTGTTGCCTATAGAGATAGTGGTAGAGAATTTTAGGAAGATTTTTGTGGAAGTTGTTGATGACGAAGACATTTGGCAAGCCTTCAAGATTGAAGAAGCATTCTTAGAATTGGATACCAAACTCGAGGATTTTGTTGACACCTAAATTGAGGTAGACAATTACAGACAAAAGGTCAAGGAAAAACATGAGGCTTTGAATTTACCAGATGTAGCTAAAATTACTAAGATTATAGAGAAATTCAAGGACAAACATCCAAACATAGCTTTGGGATGAACAAGAACAAAACCCGAATGCTAGAATTCTAGTTTTGACACTCAGTAAAATTTAAGATCTCAAACCATTTTGAGGTGCATAGCTCCATAGGTCTGTAGGTGCGTAGGTCTAGAGGTCCACATTTTTAAAAAAGTTTCATCAATTGTTAACTGCCAGTTCCAAAAATGGAGCTTTCCATGCATCAGAAATGCATTCTGATGGTAGTTTATCTCCTACAAATGCCCTATGAAGGATCAACTTCTATTTTTGGCACTTCCAGACACTTCCACTTTGACTTGGAGCTTTCTCATTCTTTCTTCTCTCATAATTTCTTTGTTTTTGACATGTAAAGGCTCATGCATCCAATTAATGAATATAAAATGGATGGAGTCCTACTAAGCATTAGTTAGATAGTTAGTTTGTATATAATTAGTTTGTTTTATTGTTTAAAAGTATTTTATTGCATGAAGATATCTCTCACTCTCAACACAAATTGAGGAGATGATTTCTTATAAATACCCTATTGTAATATGTAATGAGGGCCGCCATTATTATGCAATAAAATTATGCTTTTGGTGCTCGCATTTGGAGTATAGTGATTCTTTCCTGAATGTGTCATATTTTTATGAATTTTGTTCATGGAATTGTGATTGAGCCAAAGGTTTATTGCTTTGTTTCTGGTTGTGTGATCTTTTAGTTCTAGTGTTTGCTACAGTTTTATGAATACCGCTAACATATCTATCTTGAGAAGAAATCATCAAATTGTGCCTACATAACTCTCTATCTTGCATGAGTGCACTTTCTATGGCCTTTCGATTTGATGAATAGTGAAATATCATACGATCATTAAAGTTTCTCACTGATTAGTGGAATTGAGGAAGCGTTGCTCCTACTTTCATTGGTTACCTTTCGATTTCTTTAAAAGCTTAACTTACTTATTTACTTTTAATTTCATATTATTTTCTTTAAAGTTCTTGTTATTTTCTTTATTAAACCCCTTGTTAGAATAGGATTTCATACTAGCTGCATGGTTAGATTGCATTCATAAAAAGTATAAAAATACAAAAACATAGTTCCTTTTTAGTGTTATTTTTGAAATAGTGTGCAGATTCTTCATTTCATCTGAGATGAAAATGAACCAGTAAAGGCCTCCTTGTGAAAATTCACATTTATCTTCAACTGAGTGGATTCCAGTAGGTTGCAAGATTTCCCAGAACCTTGGAGTTAATTCACAACATCAACTTTTCAAGGGAGGGGTTCACAAGAATTCCTGCCATTTAGCATCGTATGAAATGACAGCTCAACAATTATCTAAGTTAGAACTCGAGCAACTACTTCTTGAAAATGTGAACATTCAAACTTTGAATGACTAACTTTGTGCATTCTACAAAATCTATGAAGGAGCAACACACTTGTGTCTACTTCTTCACCTAGGAATTTTAAGTTTTCCACCATGCTATCTATGAATTGTGTCATGATTTCTTCTTTTGGGATTGGAATCATGGTCCTTTCATTTCGATCATATGATGTGTTAGTTAAAATTGTATCAAAAGACATCACTTTGTAAGAGCCTAAATCTAATTGTAGAAATGCCATCTCATTTGGTGCATTGTATTTTCTAATCATCATTTTCAATTTTGGCTCAGCATCAATCTTGATTTGATTATTCAACCCTTTCCAAGGTAGCCACAGTTGAGTAAAATCAATTGAAAACCATCCTCTTAAGCATTTTGTCCACTCTCTACTTAGTAGCAATCTGTATGTTTCAAGAATTTCAACCACATGTATATCTATGATGTCTTGAATTTGGGGGTCAACTGTCAATTGTATTCGAACATCTTTCAATACACCGATAACCTTTACTTCTGGTTTGTCAAGCTGTATCACTATTTGATTAGATGGTTGAGGATTGAATCCCAATCTTTGTGCTATTGAAAGTGGCATACATTACAAGAAGCTCATGAATCAATTAAGAAATTGTGAAGATTCTTCCCATAGATTCTAATTGACATGGCCTCCAAAGCATTGACCTTTTGCAATACTATCTTTTGAGGAATAGTATTCATATTATGGGTTGCCTTCGTATAATTGAGATTGCTTCCCACTAATTAGGACAATTTTGTAGCATGTCAAACATGGACATGTTGGCCTTTTTTCATTTCAACTCTTCCACTGCACTATACTTTTCAATAGACCATGCAGGATTCTTCAAGATTGCAGGCACATTTCCTTAATTATGATTTTGTTGTCCTCCTTATGAGGTCTGATAGGTATTGGATTAATATTTGCTCTTAGATTTGGAGGAGTTGGTTGTAATGCAGGAGGAATACAATTAGTCATGGGTTCATTTTGACTTCACAAATATTAGGTATTTTGATTATCATTCCAAAAGGAAAACACCTCTTCTAGTTGAGTATCTGGATCTTGACTAAATGGAAAATAAAATTCTTTGTTGTCTTGTTGTTCTATTCTCGTGTTCTATGAAGAATCATAGGATTCTAGAAACATAAAATTTAATTACATAGGGGACTCATTACTATTTCCCTATGAATTTTGATTCACTTGCTGATTTCCATTTTAATATGAGCCATCATCATTAGGTACATTTTGATTACTGTCATATTGATTGATGTCCATATATTGGGCATTGTTGTTGTTATTATTTGTAGGAATGCTTCCATTGTTTGGATGAGTGTTCCATTGTTGATTATGTCTTTAGAAACTATTGTTACGATCAGGAGGATTGGAATTGTTTCCTCCATTGTTGTTTCCTGCATTGTTATTTCTTGCATTGTTGTTTCTGCTAAAATTCCTATTATCATTCTGATTGTAATTGTTGTTGTTGTAGGGACCAACATTTGTTCTCTAAAATTTGTTATTCTATCCTTGTGACAAGCTCAAATTGGTTAGCTCATTGGTAATTTGAGACATGGTTTTCTTCATTTGACCAAGCTCAGATACAATGTTATTCTCTATTTCAATGGATGATGCTACCTTTTCTCAAAGAAAGCAACTTTTGGAGGTTCATACCTGGGTATGTTAAAGATGGAACTTGTGGAGCAGGTGTCTACTATAGTGGAGTTGGATTCATTAGTATGAATTGGCTAGGCATCACTGGTGCTCCAACATGATATGTTGGTATTGTGGTAATAGCTTGAGTTGGGGGCATCAATCCTCCTCCATTAGGATTGGCTTGTTTTGTGAAGGTAATTGCTTCTGAAAAGACCTTGTCCAAAGTGTTGATATTTTCAGTTGGAAGTCTTCTTAGGAAAATAGCTATAAGATGGTTGATAGAATTCAAATAAGTCTAAATGGTAGCTTCAACTGGTATAGTGTATGGCATTTCGAGCTTGTGGTATGTCATATGAAAGCAATGGTTGAAATTTGAAACTATTTCAACTGGGTTCCTTTTGATTGATACGAATTGACAATGTATCATAGCTTGGTTGGTGCAAGTTTTGAATTGTTCCAAGAACAATTTTTTGAAAGTGTCCCAGTCTTTGACACATCTTGGCGGTAAATTGACATACCAATTAAAGGAAACCTCTCCCAATTAGAATGGGAATAAGTGAAGAACCACATTCTCATTAGAAATTTTCTTTTAATTGAAAATTTCTTTAAAAACTTTGATGTGATCTTCAGCAGTTCTTGTCTCTCCATAAATGAACCTTGGGCAAAATTTCTTAGGATTCTTAGGAAGGTCATTGAGTACTCCTATCAAGTTGATTAGAGAGTCTACAACATTTGTGAAAAAGGCCATTGGTGAAGGATTTTGTGGAATGATGAGTGGTTGGTTTGGAGGCAAAACTCAGGAAGATGAAAAAATGTTGAATGGAAGTGAGAGAATTTTGCAAAATACTTTGTCACTGCGAGGCTTACGCAAATGACTAAGTTTTAAGAACTCAGGCTTACTATCTAAAGATCTCAAAGCTCATTGAAACAGAGATGTTGGATTAGGATCTTCCAACTTGCATCAAATCTAGAAAAAGCACACATCTGCTGAAGCACACTTTCTCAAAAATATGGTACACCTTGCGCACCTTCGGATAGTGATGGACATAAATTTTTCTGAACTTGAAAAAAATGTAGAATTTTGAATTTTCAAGTTTTTTTTTTTTTTTTTTTCCGAATGGTTCTAGGCCCTTCTTCTAGTGCCACTTTTGTTGAGCTATCATTTTGTATGATGCTTAATGACAAGAATCTTTTCAAAATCCTTTCTTGAAAAGTTAATTTGGGATCAACTCCAAGGTTTTGAGTGATCTTCCAACCTACTATAATCCACTCAGTTGAAGATAAATGTGTTTGTTCACAGGGAGGCCTTTGCTGGTTTTGAAGAATTTTGGATAAGGTGTTCAATCTGCTTGTTGTTTCAAAATTAACCACAAAGAGATATGTTTTTGGTATTTTTTATTTTTTAAATGAATGCAATATAATAATGCAACTATATGAATTCCTACTTTAACCAAGGGTTAGCAAAGAAAATAAAAAAAATAAGGTAATGAGAGATGAAAGCATATATCATGAAAGGGAAATTCTTGACATACATAAACCACAGTAACAACACGTTTGCAAGTTACATTGTAGAAAAGATCAAGTATGAAACTAATGAAAATAGGAGCAATGCTTCCTCAAATCCACTGATGTAATCATCAATGTGAATTTAGTAAAAATTGAAAGATTTTTCACTACTCATTGATTCACAAGGCCATAAAAAGTGCACTCATGCAAGACAAGAAGCTATATTGGAACCATAGGGTGATCTCTTCTCCAACTCGGTACATTAGTTGAATTTTTCAACACACAACAAACACCAAAACTAAAATATTGCACAATCAAATCAACACAACAAAACCATTGGCTCCATTATTGTCATGAACAAGAATTCACAAAAAATAACACACTCCAACAAGAATAGCTACACTCAAAATGAGAGCACCAATAACACATATTATTGCATCAAAATAATGGCCTAGAATACATGTTACATTCCTAAATTTATAAGGAATCATCTCCTCAATTTGTGTTTAGAGTGAGAGATATCTTTAATGCAAACACATGATTCTAAACTAATAAAAAAAATCTAATTATATAAAAGCTGACTCTCTAAATGGTGCTAAATAGGACTCCATCCTTGTTTATATCAATTAATGGGTGCATGAGACTTTACATATCTTAAAACAAAGAAAGAAGTGGTAGATAAGAAGAAGGAAGTTGTAAGAGGAGCTCAGAGTCACAAGAAACTCTAAAAATAGAAGCTTGACCTTCTCTAGGCATTTCTAGGAGTTGAACTACCTTCAAAATGCATTTCTAGTGCATGGAAAGCTCTAAATTTGGAACTGGTAGTTAACTGTTGGCGCACCTCCGGAATAGCACACATTGCGCACCTTGGTGGCAGGCTCAAAAAATCCAAAATTTTCCCAAGTGTCAAAACTGAATTTCTAGCTTCTAGGTTTTCTTCCCCTTTATACCAGAGCTATGTCTGGATGTTTGCTCTTGAATTTCTCTATAATCTCTACCACTTGGGAAGCTTCCAAAAAATCTAATGCTTTATACTTATCTTTAATTTTCTACTAGTAGTTACTAATCTGCATATGAATATCCATAAAATCATCTAGTTTAGTGTGTAACTCCAATAGTACCTCTTCTATCCTAAATGCTTGTCTAATATGTTCTTTTGATGAAGCATCTTCAAAGGTTTATTAGAACTATTGAACCACTGATTGTACTGCAATGAATTTAGCCCTTGACTCATCTTCAAAAATATCAAGGCAGGCATCACTGTAATACTTCTTAGCTTCCAAAATCTACTCTTGTGTTTGATCTTTCAACTTCTGAATATCTTCATAAAATCCTTCCATTACCTTATTCCTAACAGTTATCTTTTTGATCTAATCTTCTAGTTTACCAATCTCATCCGTTTTATACATCTTTGTGAGTTTACAATACCTTTGACCCATTATTGTTTGAAGCACTTGAAGGTCTTTTCCCTAGGTATGTATCTCATCCATCGGCCCAAAATCCTAGTCCACTATGGATACTAGTTTACCCACATTAGTTGGAACATGGTGTAAAAATTTCAAATTAGCCTGTATAATTTGTACACCTTTATCCTCAAAATTGTCACGTCATTTCTGACATGCACCCAAAAATGAATCTAACTATAAACTTTCCTTTTCTCTTCTCTCCAATGTAGCATAAAGAGTGATTTTGGGATTATCCAGGTCAATATTGCCCACAACTCTATGCAAATAGCCTCTCAAAAGCTCATATCTATCCACCTGCTCAAAAACCTCCTTCACACCCGTAATTATCAAAACTTTAGCAATGTCTATAGTGGACTTTCCTAAGAGGACCTCCTTGATCTGACAATCACTAGGATTCAAGTCCTTAATGTCAGCATGTTGAGGAGGGATGGCAATATGTGCAAAAAAGTCTTGATCTTGGTTCTTCATTATGAAGGCCAAAGTTTGTACATCACCAATAGGTGGTTTAAGATTCTTGATAGCTTCCACCAACTCATCCATACTCTCCTCCTCATTCAAGTTCAACTTACTATTTAGCCAGGATGGTCTAGTGCCTATAGGAGACATGTATTTGGCTAAAGAGGTAGTTTTCCCTATGAGCCCTTTTACCATATCACTCCTTTCTGGTCTCTTCTCCTTCTGAAACAAATCTACATTGGGAGTTTTTGTATCCAGTGTAGCCATAGTTCTTGCCTCTATATCTTGAGAAGTTTGCTGAGGTTCTTCATGTATGATGAATGGTGCTCCCTTAATACCATAAACACATAATAGGGACAAAGAAACAACAATAAATGTGAGAACAAAATATCGACTTCTTATTTTTGTCAAAAATGCAAAATTATAGAATACACAAATACAATATGCTAACCCACATGGGCACCTTCATTGTAGTAATCTATAAGACTAAGTTGTGAACTACCACCTAGAACTGTCCTAGACATTGTTTGGGCCTTTCTTAAATAGGCAATTTTATGCCACTCGGGAAGGTTCTAGACATTCAAACTTAATACCTAGGGCCAATAGACCCTAATAATACATATAGAGTTAGCCAAATACATCTTTGATAATTATTTTATGAATTTTAGGTAGTCCAACTTCGAAAGGCTGTAACTCTCAAACCATTTATCCGATTGGTAATTATAAGTACTTTTTGGAAATGTCAGCTCCTGTTCTATAACCTCAATTTTAGACCTCATTCGGGCACTCTAATGCCTCCAATGGTGAGCTTGAATATTTCTCTCCTAAATTTTCCACAAAAAATCCACAAAAAATTCTCTGATACTTAAGCTGGAGCAATGAGATTTTTATGGTAGGCTTATAACTCTAAAATGAACCTTCATGTAGAAAATGAGAACATTTCAAGCTTGTATGACAAGCTTGCTAAAAATAGAAAGTTCCTAGAAATACCAACCCCCTATCTACTAGTCCTTATTAAAATAGAAAAGACTGAAAAATAAAATTATCTTTGGGTGATGCAAGATTGCTCTTACACATAGGATGCTCCTGAATTAGACAACTAGGGTAATTTGAGAAGTGACTCTATCACATCTCAGGTGTTCAAAGGAAAACCAAGATAGTTAACCTCCTCCCTTGCTATCCATGATGAATTTTCTATTGGCCTCCCTTTCCATTTAACCATATATCTCTCATAAGTTTTGATCCTTGTACTTTTTCCAACACGATTGTCCAGAATCTCCTCAATCTTTTTTGTAGCCAAACTAGCTGATGGGATACTCCACTACACTTTTGCAACTTCATCTCCATCACCTCCTTCATAATACTTTGTCAAATCTGAAATATTAAATATTGGTAAAATATTCAATTCAACATGAAACTCCATGTCATAAGAATTTCTAAAATGATGTCTTTTAACTATCTTGTATGGTCCAAACTTCTTCCTATTCAACTTATTATATGTACCTACTAGAAAATGCTCCTTTTGCAAATAAACCATTACTTCATCTCCAATATAAAATTCCTTATGCCTCCTTTTCACATCTTCCTTAGCCTTGTACTGTGTATTCATCTTTATGATGTGCTTCCTCACCTCCTCATGGATGTTCTTCAAATGTTTAGCAAATTCTTTTGCTTCAGCACTACTTATCTCTCCTTTATTTGACTGCATCAATTTAGAAGCATTTTTGGGACTACTCCTATATACAATCTTGAATGGTGATTTACTAGTACTCCTATTGACAAAATTATTAGATGTGAATTCCACCTGTGGTAAAATCAGACCCCATCCTTTTGGTTTGTCTCCAACCAAACATCTCAGTAAATCTCCCAAACTCTTATTCACCACTTTTGTTTGTCCATCAGTCTATGGATGATGGGATGAATTGAACTTCAAATCTATCTTCAACTTCTTCCACAATGTACGCTAGAAATACCCAACAAATTTGGTATCTTGATTTGAAACTATACTCATTGGCAAACTATGTAGTCTCACTACTTCTCCGAAAAACAACTCTACTATATGAACACCATCACTAGTCTTCTTGGAAGGAATTAAAAGTACCATCTTTGAAAACTTGTCAACCACCACAAAAATAGAATCATGCCCTCGCTGCATCCTCAGTGTTTCAAGAAAAAAATTTATGCTAATATCCTCCCACAGCTTCTCTGTTATAGGTAATGGTTACTCCTTTTTCCATTTGACATACTCTACAACTCTATACTAACTTCTTCACATCTTGTTGCAACTATGGCCAATAATAATTCTTAGCAACCAAAGTAGTGGTCTTATCTTTGGCAAAATGTATAGCCAATCCTCCACTATGCTTCTCCTTGATGAGATTCTCTCTCGTTGGACTTCTAGGAATGCACAACTGGATTCCTCTGAACAACATATTAGCTTGATCATGAAATCCAACCACTTTTTCTTGTCAAGTGTAATAGGTTCTTCACAAGCCTTCCACACTTCACCAAAATCAAGATCATCTGGATACAAAGTACTAAATTCCTTGAACCCAATCACCTCTATCTAGATTTCTGTCAACAAAAGTTTTCTTCTACTAAAAACATTTGCAACTTTTTTAGACTTCCCACTCTTATGTTTCAAAACAAATGTATAACTCTACAAAAAATCAACCCACTTCAAATGCCTTTGGTTTAATTTTTCTTGACTATTTAAATATTGCAAAGCTTGATGATCAATATATAAAACAAACTCCATAGGAAAAAGATAGTTTCTCCTCTTCTTTAATGCTTGAAGTATGGCATAAAATTCTTAATCATAAACATAATATTTTCTTTTTTGCATCATTCAACTTCTCACTAAAATAAGCAACAAGTTTACCTTCTTGGCTCAAAACTGCTCCTATTGCAGTACCACTAGCATCACAGTCTACTTGAAACACCTTGTTAAAATTAGGAAGTCTTAAAATAGGTTTCTCAGTAACTTTCTATTTCAATAGATTAAAACTCTTATCTACTCCTACAATCCACTTAAATTCTTTCTATCCCCTCTCATTGTTTTAGTCAAGGATCCACAAATACTACTAAAAGCTCTTATGAAATTTCTATAAAAACTAGCTAGTCCTTGAAAAGGTCTTACCTCTCTCGTACTCTTTGGAGTAGGTCATTCAAGGATAGCCTTCACCTTCTCTGAGTCCATTTTTAGACCTTTTGTTGAGACTATAAATCCCAGGTACACCAACTCCTTCTTTACAAAACTACACTTCTTCAGGTTATCATTAACTTTTCTTCCCTCAACTTATCAAACACCTTGCGAATATGGATCAAATGCTCCTCCAATGTCTTACTAAAGATCAAAATATCATCTTAGTAAAAAATGAGAAACTTACCTAGAAACTCCTTTAGTACCTCATTCATAAGCTGCATGAGAGTGCTTGGTGCATTGGTTAGCCCAAAAGGTATGACTAACCACTCATATAGTCCTTCTTTTGTCTTGAAAGCAGTCTTCCACTCACCAACTTCTCTAATATGAATCTGATGGTACCCACTCTTCATATCTATCTTTGTGAAATACTCAGCCACACTCAAATAGTTCATAATATCATCCATCCTTGGTAACTTGATTATGATATTGTTAATAGCATGAGAATCTATGCACGTCTTCCATTCTCCAATCTTCTTTGGTGCTAACACTACTAGTACAAAACATGGACTCAAACTCTCTCAATTAATCAACCCCTTCTGTAAAAACTCATGAACTTGACTATTCAACTCTTCACTTTCTACTGGTGTCATTCTGTGCACTGTCTTGTTTTAAAAAATTGGTAACTAATCTTAATCATTGGGGGCAATCCATCAGGTGGATTATCTGATACAATATCAAAAAATCTCCCAACATAGCTACAACTTCTGCAAGTACCTTCTCTCTTTACTATCTTTTGGAATTATAGAAAAACACATATGCTCACACTTCATACCTTTGAGAAAGTCTTTTCCATCAACAAAACATATTTTGCAAGCACTACATACCTTCTCTTCTTTATCCTTCAACAAATTCAACTTATGCTTCACTCCATCCTTGATTAGAGTATAGGTATTAACATGGCTCTTAAATTGCCATGACCTACCGAGAAAGATATGATTTATTTCCATAGGTATGATATCACATATTACCTCATCTTGGTAGCTTCCAATCTTGAACTTCACTAAGCACTTCTCATTGACCATGACCTTGTGGTCATCTTGCACCCAAGCAATATAGTATGGACGTGGGTGTTTATGTCTCTTCAGCTTCAAATTTTTGGCCATCGCTTCTAACACTAGATTGTTAGTACTTCCACCATCAATGATCACATCACAACACTTATCTTCACATCTAGACCTTGTGCCAAACAAGCTCCTTCTTTTGATTAGGTTCATTCCCACCACTAAGTAGGAATCTTCTATTAACTAGGACTTGTCCTCTTTTAGTATCTTTAGAATGTGACCATTTGACAACTTCATCAGCATGTGCAACTCTGGCTTGGCCTTCTATTCTTTCATCTATCCTTCCTTGGTGCTGGGAACATTCAAATTCTCTATGCCCTTCTCTGTAGTGAAAAAATTTCCCATAGAAGCCTCCTCTTCTAGATCCTTGTCCTCTACCTCTTCCTCACTGATCTCTATTGCTCTAATCATCAATACTATCAGAATTGTTTCCCCTCTTGTTCTAACTAATACTTCTAGCCTCATCCTTGTTCTTCTGATCATAATTATGGTCTCCATAAGATCACCTGCTAGATCTTCCACCGTGACCTCTTCCATTATTCTTGTCATAAAACTTCTTGCTCAGTTTATCCTCAACTCTTAGGTCAAACTAGTATGCCTCTTCAATATTGTTTATTCAAACTAGACTCAACTCATCCTGAATACTTGGCCTTAACCCATTAAGATAATATACTAGTTTCTCCTTATCAGCTTCTACATGGTCAGTTCTAATGAGAACTCGGTAGAACTCTTCAGTATGCTCTTGAACAAATTTTTCTGCTTGCTTCAACTCTTTCATTTTCTTCAATAGATCAAGATCATAATCTATAGGAATGAATTATCACTTCAGCTTGGCTATCATCTAATCCCATTTGGTGATTTTTTCCTTTCCCTTTCTATTTCACTCCAACTAAACCTCTTGCCACCACATCTTCACATGTCCCTTCAATTTTTCCTTCACAAACTTGACCCTATCAGGATCCTCAATATCTTCCTACTCAAAGTATTCCTCCAGTTCATTGATCCAATCAATTAGCTCCTTTGAGTTAAGATTTCCTAAAAATGTGGGAACTTCAAACTTAGGTATTTTTCGAATCTTGGAGATGGCCTTAAAGATCCACTCTTCCTTTGGGTTTAGAACTGCCTCTGATTCAATATTTTCTTCTATTTTGTCCTCATCCTCACTTTCATCTCTTATGGGAAGATTTATTCCTCTACACATTTTTTCTTCCAATGCTTGCATTTTTCTTTGGAGGCTCTAAAATCCTTAGGTGTAACACCTACAACTCTTCCTCCATGCTATCTTCATGGAGGCATTTTTTCACTTTTGCTAAAACCCTAGTGCAAACTAGCTCACCATCAACGATCTATCTACACACTTAGCCTAGACCATAGTCCTGGTGTGAACTACCTCATAGTCGATGATCTATTCACACACTCAAGGACTCTAGCTCTGATATCACTTGATGAAGGGTGCTCCCCTTAATACCATAAACACATAACAAAAACAAAGAAATAACAAAAAATGGGAGAAAAATATGGACTTCTTATTTTTTCTAAAAATGTGGAAATATAAAATTCACAAGTACAATAAGCTAACCCACATGGGCATCTTCATTATAGTAATCTGTAAGACTAAGCTACGAACTACCACCTAGAGTTATCCTAGACAATGTTCAGGCCTTTCTTAAATAGACAATTTTATGTCACCTGGGAAGGTTCTAGACATTCAAACTTAATACTTAGGGTCAAAAGACCCTAACAATACATATAGAGTCAGCCAAATACATCTTTGACAATTATTTTAGAAATTTCAAGTAGCTCAACTCTAGAAGGCCATAACTCTCAAACCATTTCTCCAATTGGCTATTATAACTTCTTTTTGGAAATGCCAGCTCCTGATCTACAACCTCAAAATGATGGAAGCACCCTTCCATCAAGTTTTTAGACCTCGTCTGGGCACTCTAAGGCCTCCACTAGTGAGTCTAAATATTTTCTCCTAAATTTTCCACCAAAAATCTACAATAACTTATCTGATACTTAAGCTAGAGGAATGTGATTTTTATGGTAGGCTTATAACTCTAAAATGAACCTTCATGTAGAAAAAGAGAACATTCCAAGCTCATATGAAAGACTTACTAAAAATAGAAAGTTCCCAAAAATAGCAACCCCCTGTCTACTTGTCCTTATTAAAATAGAAAAGATTGTAAATAATTATTTTTTTGGGTGATGCAAGATTTCTCTTACACCCAAGATGCTCTTGCATCAATGTATCTACCCCTCTTCTGATACTTTATCGGTTGGCCTTTGTTTTGGCTCTTCTCCATGTATTACTTGTTCTTCTTCTTCAATGACAGGAGGAAGAGGAGTGGTTGAACTTTTGTCCAAGAGAGACAAGTCCTAAAATGGTGGGGGTGATGTACCTATAAACCCTTGTGATTGAGGTGGCATTTGGTTCCAATCCTCTCCCAAAGCTTGATTCATAGGTGTATCTTGTATCTTATCACCCACCATTTCAGTTCCCATGGGTATAAAATTGAAATCAGATAATTTGACGATGTCTATTTCTTGCCCCTCTTGCTCATCAATCCACTATTGCTACTCATCTTCATAAATGGTAACTTGAATAGGTTCCTTAGGAATGGATGGCGACATCATAGTGGAGCTTCTTCTTCTCTATTCTTGGACAACCTTGGCTAAACAAGTCCTTTGACTCAATGGGAGATTATCTTCATCTTCTTCTTCATTTTCTGCCTCAGTGATAGTTTTAGGCACACGAGGGATGCGAAGAACACTCTTTCGTAACTTTTTCCTTCTTGTTCCTTTTATAATAGGTCCAACCTTAGCTTTTTGAGTCATTGAAGGAGAGGCTTCTTCCTCTTGAGTAGGTGGTGTCACCTCTTGTGCTCCTTGCTCTAGTTCCTATTTAGGCAAGGGCACTTGTGCAGTATCTTGAGCCTGAGTTGCTTCTTCATCTTGAGGCTCTTCATTCTTAGGTGCTTGAGCCACCTCTTCTTGAGGCTCTTCATATTCATGCTCAGCTTGTTTTGGAGAGTCCCTTTTCCTCTTATTTTTTCCTTTATCTTCTCTAAAGTATCCAACATCCCTATCATGTTGATATACCATCTCTGGCCTAACTAGAGATTGAGCAGGGAATGTTGGTACTATAACTTTTGCACCTTTATGTTAGGAATAAGGTGTCTCAACCTTGGATAATTCCTATTCTTACTATTTTTTTTGTAAATGTATTTTTTGAAAATAATGTAATTAAGTGTGAGTGTATATGTCTAGTTGGCATGTTGATGTGTCACTCCACTTGCATGTGTCGACATCTTGAATAGTGTGTAAGGAGATCATGACTAAAATGGTTATGATAGATTCCTATGATGCGTAAGAGCTATCTTTGGAAGATTTGATGATGGGTGAAGATGTGAAGACATGTGGCAATTGATCATTGAGTATTGTACACTTGAGTCTCCATCTAGCGCGCCTACTTTTCTAGAGAATGGTAAAACCCTAATATAGTTGTTCTTTGGAAGTTGCCCTAAAAAGTGGAAAGTGCATTATATAAGCACTTTAAGGGCTGTAGATAGTGGTGTGTGTGTGAGTAGTAAATTGTTGGTTGCTACTAGATAAGTCTTCCATGTCCTGAAAGAGCTTGCACTGCAAGTGTGTTGTAACCTTTGAGTTGAAGTTAATATGTTGTGTAGGTTTTGGAGGGATGGGGTTGTTTTACCAAAAGGTTTTTCCCCACTGGCATATCTTTGTGTTTGTGTTGTCTTTCTCTATCTATTTTTGTATTCATGGTTGGATACAATATTGTTGTTTACATAATATCAAATCTGAAATTGTAAGGATTTAAATAGAATTTGTACAATACTTTCCTTAAGAGATTAGTGTAGGAAGCTATTTCCACACCCGAGTTTCCTTACAAGTCGTATCAAAGCTTGATCAACTTTTGATCCTAGTTGTTGGGTAGGGTTTTTTTTGAGATAATCTCAAGTTGAGTGGGAGTTTTGTGTAGAGCATTCTGAATCTTATTTGTAGATTGAGATGGGTAGTTCATCATATGGAAAAATGGAGGTGGAGAAATTTAATGGCAATAATTTTGAGTTGTGGAAACTCAAGATGGAAGACTTGCTTGAAGATCATGATCTATGGGAGGTGACTTCACTTGATGTGAGACCTGGATAACTATCTCAAGTAAATTGGGATCTCAAGGATCAGAAAGCTAAGGGTCTCATTAGACTCTGTTTATCTAATTCAATTCTCCTAAATGTTCTTGATGAGAAGACCACAAATAGTTTGTGGACAAGGCTTGGGTTTGTGTATCAGGGCAAATCTCTAGTGAACAAGTTGTTCCTGAGAAAGAAGTTGTAGCATCTAAGAATGGAGGAAGGAGGATCTGTTATAGATCATCTAAATGCTTTTAATTTTCTGATTGCATAGTTGACATCATCTAGTTTCAAGAGAGAGGAGGAGGATCAATGTATGACCCTATTATGTTCCTTGCCAGATTCATGGGACCATCTTGTGATGGCTCTTGGAAGTACTTTAGTCACTTTCAGAATGGATGATGTGGTGTCTTCACTGTTATCTGAGGAGACAAGAAGAAAGTCATCAGATTTGGCTAAGGAAGCTCTTGCTATTTGCAGTAGATCCAATGACAGAGGGAAGCAAAATGACAAGAAGTTTGGAAAGGGTAGATCCAAATCTCATGGAAAGTCAAAGACTCTTGGAAATTCCAAGGCAAAATGCTAGAACTGTGATAAGAATGGGCACTTCCATAAACATTGTAAAGAGCCAAAGAAGAAGAAGAAGGCCTCAGATTCAGGTTTAGAAAAATCTCAAGAAGATGGAAATGCTTTCATTGCAACCTTGCCAATGCATGCATCTGATGATGTGTGGTTGGTAGACTCGGGTGCTTCTTTCCACATGACCTCTCATCGAAGCTGGTTCTCAAAGTATGAAGTTTTCAATGGTGGAAAGGTGTACTTGGGTGATGATTTTGACCTAAAGATAGTTGGATGAGGATGGGTCATTATCAGATTCCCTGATGGACAATTAAAGGGGATCAACAGGGTAATGCACATCCCTGGTTTGGCATGAAACATATTATCTGTAAGTATTCTGAATGATGTAGGTGTGCAAGTTTTTTTTTCTAAAGATGGATGTAAGATGATAAGAGGAGCTATGGTGCTTGCTAAGGATACTAGGAGAGGTGCTTTTTTTCAGCTTGATGCATGCATTTCTCAGTGCAATAGTTCTTCTGTTTCAAAGAAGAGAGTAGCTATGACTTCATCCCCACCATTTGAATGTGAAGTAAAGATGATAGTGGTTATTGGTTTTGATGTTAGTGCAACATGTGTACCTAAGGGTGCAAACACATTGGAAGGAAAGCTTCTTGGACAAAAAACAATGTTATGGCTTATGAGATTTGGCCACATTAGTGAGAAGGGTCTCGAAACCCTGAAGAACAAGAACCTCATTAAGGGGTTAAATGATTTTAATCTCGAATTTGACTTCTACAAATGTTGTGTCTATGGTAAACAAAATCATGCTCAATTTTACTCTAGTTCTCACGAATCTTCTAATGTTTTGGATCTTATTCATTCTGATGTATTTGGTCCTATAAAAAGTTCCTTCAATCTCCAAGTCTATATTTTTTGTATCTTTCATAGATGATTACAGTAGGGCATGGATTTATTTCCTAAAAAGTAAGACACAAGTCTTTAGTTGGTTCAAGGAAAGAACGGTTTTGGTGGTGAGTTTTTCTTAGTAGAGTTTGAACAATTCTATAAAGAACAAGGTATCGAGAGGCATAAGACAACTCCTGATACCCCACAACAAAATGGAGTTACAAAAAGAATGAATAGGAAATTAATGGAGAAGGCTAGGAGTATGCTTAGTGGAGTTGGTCTTGAACAAAGGTTTTAGGCTAAAGCTATAGCCATTGCTTGCTATCTAGTTTATAGATCTCCTAAATTAGCCCTTGTTGGTAAGACACCCATGGAGGTGTGATCTGGTGAGAAGCCTTCAATTAGACATCTTTATATTTTTGGTTGTGAAGCTTATGTACATGTTCCAAAAGAGAAAAGATCTAAGCTAGAAAATAAATTTGTCAAATGTATTTTCATTGAATATGGTGTTAGTGTGAAAGGACATAAGCTTTGGGACCCTATGACTAGTAAGGTGTTGTATAACAGAAATGTTGTTTTTAGAGAGCTAACATCTTCTCCTATTGTGCTAGAACTAGATGAAAAATAAAAGAAGGAAGATATTGTTTAGTTGCCTCCTACCCCTAAGAAGATTGAACAGAAAGACCATGTTGGGTCTAATGATGAGGAGAGCTCTAGTAACTCTGACAGTTTAGAAGAAGAGGAAGAACAACCTCAACCTTAACCCTTGAGGAGATCTATGTGAGTAAGAAAGAATCCATAAAGGTTTGGTTATTCTATGTTAGATTCTAGTTGTGCCTTTTCTTTGATTACTGACACTGATGAGCCTAGATCTGTGAAAGAGGTGTTGGATATGGAAGATGCAGGTTTCCAGATTGAGGCCATGGATGATGAGATGGCTTAATTGGATTAAAAAAAACTTGGGACCCTATACCTTTGCTTAAAGGATGGAAACCTATTGGTAGAAAATGGGTGTTCAAGAATAAATTTTATGCAAATGACAGTGTTGAAAGGTACAAAGCTAGATTGGTCACGAAGGGGTATTTACAGGTAGAGGGAATAGATTATGGTGAAATATCCTCTCCTGTTGCAAAGTTGAAAATCCATTAGATTCCTATTATCTCTTGCTACATCATATGATTAAGAGATAGAATAGATGGATGTGAAGACAACTTTCCTTCATGGTGATTTGGAGGAAGAGATTTATATGTTACGGGCTGAGCACTACATTATTAAAGGTAAAAAATCTTTTGTTTGTAGATTAAAGAAGTCTCTGTATGGTTTGAAACAATCTCCTAGGATGTGATACCTTAAGTTTGATGCCTTTTTGTTGTCAATTGGATTTGTAAGATTGAAATCAGATTATTGTGTTTATTTCAGAGTTAAAAATGATCCCCTTCTTATTGGTGCATTATATGTTGATGATATGTTGTTGTTTGGGAAGGGTAAGGGTATGATTTCTAATTTTAAATCTCAGTTGTTAGAATAGTTTGAGATGAAAGATCTTGGGGCAGAAAGGTACATCTTGGGTATGGAAATCAATAGAGATAGATCTAATAGAAAACTTTGGCTGAGTCAGAGTAAGTATGCAAAGTCTGTGTTGGACAAGTTCAACATGGTAGATTGTAGACCATTATGTGTTCTTGTTTATATGGGAACAAAGTTATCTGTAGATGATTGTCCAAAATCTCCTAGTGAGGTGGAGGACATGAGTAGAGTACCTTATGCTAGTTCAGTTGGTAGTCTTATGTATGCTATGGTCTGTACTAGATCAAAAATTTCCCAAGCAATGGGAGTTCTAAGTCAATTTATGGCTAATCCTAGATGGGTACATTGGGATGCAATTAAGCGAGTATTCAGATATTTGAGGGTACACCAAATTACTCCATTTTTTATCATGGTAACTCTTATGGAGCTCCACATTTAGTTTGTATTCATGGGTTTGTGGATTCAGATTGGGCAGGTGATATTGATAGCTGGAGATCCACCAGTGCTTATGTGTTCACTATGTTTGGTGGTGCCATCAATTGGATGAGTAAGTGAAAAGTTGTGGTTTCTTTGTCCAATACAGAAGATGAGTACATGGATGCTACTCATTCTTGTAAGGAAGCCATTTTTCTTAAGTGATTGTGTTTTGATATTGGTGTTGATGTAGGATAGATTACTATTTGGTGTGACAATCAGAGTGTTATTTGCCTTGTAAAGAATCCAACTTTCTATGCTAGAACAAAGAACATTGATGTGTAGTTTCACTTTGTGAGAGATATGGTTGAAGATGGAAAGGTAAATTTGGAGAAGGTAGATACTACAAAGAATGTTGTCAATGCATTGATGAAACCAATGGGCACAAAGAAGTTTAGATGGTGTTCAAATTCTATGGGCCTTTCAACCTATAGCAGTTAGTTCCTGTTATGTTCATGTTGCTCTTACAAGGTGTTCGACAAGTGGGAGAATGCTAGAAATAAGGAGTCTCAACCTTGGATAATTCCTATTCTCACTTTTTTTTGTAAATGTATTTTTTGAAAATAATGTAATTAAGTGTGAGAGTACATATCTAGTTGGCATGTTGATGTGTCACTCTACATGCATGTGTCAGCATCTTGAATACTGTGTAAGGAGATCACGACTGGAACGGTTATGATGGATTCCTATGATGCGTAAGAGCTATCTTTGGAAGATTTGATGATGGGTGAAGATGTGAAGACATGTGGCAATTGATCATTGAGTACTGTATAATCAAGTCTCCATCTAGCGTGCCTACTTTTCTAGAGAATGGTAAAACCCTAATACAGTTGTTCTTTGGAAGGTGCCCTAAAAATGGAAAGTGCATGATATAAGAATTTTTAGGGTTGTAGATAGTAGAGAGTGAAAATTCTATTGTTGGTTGCTAATGGATTTGTCTTTTGTGTCCTAAAATAACTTGCATTGCATGTGTGTGGTAACCATTGTGTTGAAGATAATACATTATGCAGGTTTTGGAGGGGTGGGGTTGTTTTATCGAAAGCTTTTTCCCCACTGCCATATCTTTGTGTTTATGTGTTTTCTTTCTCTATCTATTTTTTGTATTCATGGTTGACTAATATATTATTGTTTAAATAATATCAAATCTGAAATTGTAAGGTTTTAATAGAATTTCCACAATACTTTCCTTAAGGGATTAGTGTAGGAAGTTGTTTCTGCACCTAACTTTCCTTACACTTTACCCTTAACCGAGAATGTTGTGGCTTGAAAGGTGATCATCTGTGGAACTAGATTGAGGTTAAAAGGCTTCTTGATCTAGTCCTTTGTCAACTAAATTATATGCCTAGCCTTATGGTTTAGATCTATATTTTCATCCCTGTCAATCTTTGCATTCATAATCGGCCTATCATATATCTTGTCTCGATTATACAAGGGATCCATGACATCTTGAGTGTCTTGTTGAAAAACCTTAAGCATGATCTTTATATTTAAGGAACTCCCTACCAAATATAAAGTTATCCTACAATAATCCCTTATTTGGATATCATAGTCATCTATTGCGTTCATCCAATGATCTTTAATGGCATCTTCGTGCACAAACTGCTTTCTTGTCAAACGTTGAACTCTACCAATACTATCAAAATAGGGAGGAGAGGAGTTATAATCTTCCAAGATATATTGATCCCACACTGAGTCAAAAGTCATGATATCCTACTTCTGCTTTACTTCAAATGCACCTATAGTAATAGGCCATACTCATGTCTTCTTATGCTATTTTCCCACTCTATCATATGTAGATGAGAATTGTCTTGCAATATCCAATAAAGAGCCTATTTGATGGATATCTCAGAAGTTTCTTTAGATTCATCATCATACCAGCTACCCTTAGGTAAGTGAATGTTTTAAACTGGATGTAATAGGTGTCTATCTCTGTGATCCTTATTGCTGCCTCTACTAACATCCTCTTAGCATAATCACCATCTATGAATCAGATGATTAAAAATATGAAAGCATCATTCACTATCCAAAATTCCTTGCTCTATTATGAGAGCTTCTTCTTTATCAATTGAGGATATACTGCATAGGACCAAGCATTGGCATCTTGCATGCTTCCCTTCTTGTACAATCCTAGATAGTTAGTTTTCCTTGCCTCCAATAAGTACACCAAATCTGATGTCATATAAAATTTGGGGTTGACTTTAACTCCTACCACTTGTTCATCTAATTTTTCACTTAGTATTGTAGCCCAATCAATTGACATTTTAGCTATTATGATGGTCTTTATGAAATGGACCATCCAAATGTGAAGATGCCTAGCTATCGATAGACCCATGATTTTTTTCAAAAGTACAATAGCATAACCGATGTCATCCTTCATATATCCTCTAGTCATATCTACCTTTCTAGCTCCATGTCGCAATGGCACATTCTGTCAATAAAAAATTATGATCTTGTATGATTTATGTGACCTTCTTCTCACTCTCCCTATATCATCTTTTTGCCATATGATAAGTTATCTTCACATATTGATCCACTCTTGGGAGATGGAAAACTTTCTCAATGTTCCTCAGTCTTAGGTCTAGGACTATCCCCCCTGTGACACTTTTGAAAACTCTTTCTTTTGACACATAGTTCTCGGCCAGAGTCATAATTAGCTTAGAAGACTACACTAATGTGGGATGTGATGTGGCATACACCAACCCTGATATGATAAGTGTTGACACGATCGAGGACCTTTCTTTAGGTTTATTTTAGAGCACAAGGAATACATTCTGATCTATATGTCCCAACTTAGTATCTCTGGTCTCCGAATGTCCGTCTTGAAAGTGTGATTTCTTTGGTGCCCCTTGAAACTTGAAAACAATGGGTTTTTTAGTAGTCTATTCTACAAGTGAAGATGATGAGGAAGTCATTTTATCTACACACAAGAGAAAATTATCAATCTAGAAAGCTGAAAACTTAACCGTAAACAAACCCTAATTGCTAAAAAATCAGACCCAAAACACCAAAACAAAAGAAAATCTACTTAAATCCCCCTAGCTGGCTCTATAATGCAATTTGGCACACCTTTTGTACCTTGATAAGTGCACTAGGTATTTCTAATAACCTCTAAAAGGTCATTTTGTGAGTAGTTGCACAATTGCGCATATGTGCACCCTTGTGGAGTGCACACATGATGTACCATGTGCAAAGGGGGACCAAAGAAATCTTTAAACTACTAAGGGTGCACACATGCACACCTTGATGGGGTGTGCATGTGTGCACCCTTACTTAGCCTTGGCATTAAGGGTGTAAACAATGGTGTACAAATACACACCTTGACAAGATGTGTGTCTATGCACCATTATCTTTGGTTGTCTTTTTTTTGCATATGAAAAGGTGCATACATGTGCACCTTGGATAGGTGCACATGTGTGCACCTTTACTTAGGTGTTTTTTAA
This sequence comes from Cupressus sempervirens, assembly GCA_028749045.1. NCBI lineage: Eukaryota > Viridiplantae > Streptophyta > Pinopsida > Cupressales > Cupressaceae > Cupressus > Cupressus sempervirens. The sequence continues at coordinate 173,406,286 of CM053788.1, read as the reverse complement.
TTTGTTGTTTAGGAGATGCAAATAAAGATGCGCATGTGCGCACCTTTGATAGGTGC